>PKRV01001403.1:1247934-1397110 GCA_003709505.1 Hyphantria cunea
TATATATATATATATATATATATATATATATATATATATATATATATATATATATATATATATATATCTCTCTCTCTCTGAAACCTACAATTTTGATTCATTATCCTCTATACAGTATATATAATTATACTGAACTGAAAAGCACTATCTATTCAGTTCCCTACCTAAGTATTCCGCATTCCGATGTATGTAATCTCCTTCCAACATAATGTAATAGCTGTGGAATGTTATGATGTCTTACTTCACTTTATGAATATATTCATGGTCTGGAGCGAAAAACGATGATCGTTGTTACATCGGGGCTTAGATTCCTAATCTAGAAAATATTTTACTAGATCTAGATAACTATTAAACATGATGCAAAAAACAACTATTAAATATGATGCAAATGAGTAATATGAGTAAAAAATACTATTTGCCTGAATAAGCCTGCCTGAGTAGCTTTAATCTACTTGACAGTGACAATGAGCAGAATCAAGAATATCAGATCCATATTATTTGTGAATGCCGACAATGCAATAATGAAGCATGGTGATCCATACCATGGCACCCTATTCAGATGTTTTTGCATCATTGGACCGCCAGTATCGCATCCACCAACGAAACGCGACAGTACGTAGGCTTACTTTAGCCTTGGGATAAGATCTCGAGCCAAATAGGAGATTAATATAACATTTGTTGTACTGCCTTATTTCAGATGAAAAACATAAAAGCAAAAAAAAAACAAGAAGAGGTTTAGATCCTTTTGCTGATTATTATACGAACAAGACATTGCTTTGATGTCATAAAAAATAAAAGAACTCTACAAAAGCTGTAATTACTTTTTCTCCTCGTCATCCTTGCACTTCATACTTTAAATCCATAAAAACAGTGTAAATTTAACTCTTATATTATGAGCAGATGTTGCCTTACCTAATACCTGGTTCCATATTTAATTTACCTGGGTATTATGAATCCGTAACAGGATTTGTTGAGGGCACATAACTGGTGTTTTACAACACCCAACAGAGTCATTCGGCCGCGACTAAGGGTAATACAGCGTTTCATTTATGTCTAATTTGTTGAACACATTAAGTATTGATATGTCGAAATATTATGTTAAAGCAGGGAACGAGGAATGTGTCTATTTTAGGCTGAATGAATAAAATATGCTTTTTGTGAGCAATCTCAACTCAGAGAAGATGGCAGTATTAAATATATTTTCACTTTGAAACAAATTGTGCGTTATTCTGTACATTGGTGGGTGTAGTATGAGTCGATTAGGTGTGCAGGACAACAATTCTGTAAAGTGGAACTTGAAACAAATGCTATACTAGCATATCTGTATCGTCCCGAATTGTTTCGTGTAACATCGCTTTGATCTTCCTTGTCTATGGCGTGAGTTTTGATCTGTCACACACTTCGTGTGACACTTGAGCTGTCATCCCTTAGCATTTGGCGGGTGACCCTTAGGATTGAAAATTATTGTAAAATTAGCGTCGCATTTTGATTGACGAATGTTGCACGCGCTCTCTGGAGGAACATCTCGATAGTTTGGCAAGTGCAATTAGCTCTAGATCTGCGTAGTATATATAATGCGTAATTACATATATCTTCATTGTATCTTGTCCCTAAACCCTTATTCCTTACAGGTTCACACGCAAGGTGACCATATTTAACTTGAAAGTAGCCCCACGCTAACGCGGGCATTGTTTTCATTTATTCAATTAAGACACTAACTGACATTTATGAACGTTAAATTGAATCTACTGATTAAAAAAAAAAAAAAAAAACACAACATCACAAAACAATAACACACGGAGGCCATTCATAAGGTTGAAAAACATTTGTTCAGACTCACATACAAAAATTATTCAAACTAAAATAAAAAATAATTAAACCTATTCTACGAGTAGGTTAATAACGAATCTTCCCTGAAGGTACAAATAAAATATTGCCATCGATGCGTGACAGAAATTAATTAAATTATTGAAAAGCTTCCCGGTGGAGTACTCTCCAACTGTAGGGTTGAAATATATTTTTTTCAATATCAATTTTATTCTGTTAACACTCATTACTCAAATTTCGTGAAATTTCAATTAAAAATATTTGTTGGTAGATACCTATTGTGAATTTTCATCTTAATTTTATTGATGGCTATTAAGTTTCACGTTAAATATTTTATCGTTTTTAATAATTTACTAGCTAATGCCCGAGGCTGTACTGCCATGATAATTTCCATTCTCTGGTTTCTAATTCTGAAAATGTGTATGTAACTGTTTATCGATGCATATATATCTATGTGTTGCGGAATCAATCGGTCGGGGTAAGTGAAAAATAACTAAATATTTGACTGCACGGTTGGTATAGGCGATTGCCACGCTGCTTTCTACTGCGTCAAATGTTGTTAGTTCAAATCCCATGCAGGACAAGTTGTTGTTCTGAATTTAGGTGTCATTTGTGTCCGCTTCACGAATGTTCGTAAAGTCCCCCGCGACACAGGATGTATATTCCCAATGCAGGAGTTATCTTTAAAAAAAAGAGAGACATGTGAAATTAAGTGCTATTTTTGACTTGGCTTAATATTTAGTTCACATGTGCAACGTAAAACAAAGTAAAAATACGTGTTCAACTATGATGCAGTTTTTGATGTTTTGAAGTTGGTTTTTATTATCTATTAAAGTAATAAAATTTTCTGAAAAGTTGGAAGTCTCTGTAGACGACAGGGACTGATGATGCGAGCGTCGATTAAAAATTCTGTTTTATTTATTTCTGTTTGATATGTACATATATGATACATTTTCTTTGCGAATATTTTATGTATTCACTTTGCTTGTTGTAGTTGTAGTGATTGTTAACTAATCAACCAATACACTCTCAAGCTGTAATATCACAGAAATCGGTGTAGGATTAAAAATAAAGATGAAATTTAAATTATATGTGAAGTGCTCCTATGATTGATACGAACAAAATTATTTCAGAAATATAATTTACTTGAATAAATTCAATTCAGTATTTAATAGGCATATGAAAACCGAACAAACACAGTGAATGACATAGCAGACACTATTACTGTTTTGTTATTTCTTCCGCTGCACATCGACTACAAACAAGACCTGTCAAATCCAAGCCGCAACGACACTCTTATAGTTTTGCAATAAAGCTTCGGAACATAGCACAAGCGACATGTGTCTGGCGTGTGCTGCCACCAGTATACATAGGCACCACCCCTTCCCTTCACTTGAAGGATCTTGGGATATTACAGAAATAGGACGGAGACTTCACGTGTCATACTAAATTGGACGCCGTAGCACTCCTGCTGAGTTTGTGAAGAGGCGTGTTGCACGTACAACGTCTTCATAAACGATAGGAAATTGACAGCATACAGAACGAACGATATTTCACTGGGTATGACACCTTCATTTCATATTTTTGGGCCTAATGTTAAATGCAAAAACACTGTACTCACTACAACTACTTTTTATTTTTATTTTTTGAGCTTATTTTGTTACAGTGGCTTTGTGAAAAAGTGCTTTCGGATTGGTTAACAGTGTATAAAATTAAACGCGGACAGCACAGGAATTGATGATGTAGAGAGTTAAGGCCTGCAGGAGTGGGGTTAGACACAGACTTTTAGCCTTAATTCATCCACATAATGACTCCGAACGCTTATAAGTTTTGTTAAAAACAAATCCATCATATTGGAACTTGTTCTAATTTGCTATTTAAAATATATCCCTAATAAGCTATCACGTCCAAATCTTTTACGGTGTGCATTGATCAATATCTATCCATATAAAAACCAATTAATAAGCTGCATTACCCGAAGCGATATGCTATTGATTTCACGAAAATGTCCACTGAATATTGTAGTTAAAATGCACGAACTTTTAAAGTTATTGTATATTTTAATTAAAGTATTAAAAGTCCAAAGGATGCTTGTGACCGCTCCGCCGGCGGGCGACAAGTCACTCGTAATGAAGGCATTGTTTTAAACAATGTTTTTGTGCTTGTTTATAACGAGCGGCTGTAACGAATGCGCTGTTGTCATTACACATTTATTGAATTCTTGTGACATGGATTACTATCAATATGCTAATAATTTCCGATTCAAGAAATTAATCTGAAGGAAAGTTTCATTCATTACCCAAATGATGTCTTACGTACTTCATCTCGTAGGAAAGCAGGATTTTGTCTACGAAAAATCCATTACACTACTGGTAAGTTTGTTTCTTTGTAAGAAGTAATTTACATTTCATTTTAAAAAAGTTTGTGCGACTCGACACCTCATAAAATTTTGTCGAATTGCAACTGGGTCACTTGCATAGCGTAGTCATAGATTACTAAGGCAATTTGTGTGTGAGTGGCAGGCTGAATATTAATATCATAAGATGAGAGATCTTTCTTTCTTTCTTTCTTTTCTTACTCATGCTAAGTTTAGCTTTCCACATAATGAATAAACATACTTATACTCAATTCGAAGTGTAAAATATGTAAAAATATGTTAATAACATATTTTTCGTGTCTCGTGGATCATTGTTACTGCTTTATTGATGTAAAAATAACTTTATTAAATAAATCTATGACGCTAGTAAATAACTTATCCCAAATTCGATTTGCCATTTTATGCTCCTAACTTTCAAAATAATTTTGGTGTTCTCCAATCCTTAATAATTTCACCGGAGGATCCTCATTGGAAACAAGGAAGTCAGGAAGATTGAAAATTATACCGTTGATAGCATTGAATTTGATGTCGAAAACAAAAACCATGAAAAACAATTTTATATATTTTACGATGAACGTAAAAAGTTCTTTCTGTTGCTTAAGGTTTAATGCATTACAAAACTTCACAGATTTTTTAAATACTATCATTATTTTAAATATTTATTAACGTTTTTGAGGACGAATTTCTTGTACAATTTTTACAGTTTGTGATAGACGCAAATAAATAACTATAAGTAAAAAAACTGAGAAGAGTTGAAGAAGAAGAGTATTCAGTGACATTCCTAATGAAGTGATATTAATTATGATACATTTTGGGTTGATGTTGAAGCATAGTTCAGCCACTTTAAGTCCCCTGCAAGTACAGACTTACAGTTTTAGTAGTAAGTAGTTTTCCGCTTAAAGTAAAACGCTACTTGGGGTCAGTTCCCTTTGTTGCATGTCTGCACTATCGGTGTACATACTAGTCGCTCTAAGGACTCGTTGAACTGAAAGGTTGTCTCTGCCAAGAGGATTTTATTTAAAAGCTTACTGCAGTTCAGTTCGACGAGAATATGAGGTTTATTTCAGGGCTCGATGCCTTCCAGATACAGTTTTTTATCAGACCGATTTCAAATTGAAGGCTTACTACTCAAACAATAGCACAAATTTTGAAGTATTTTGCCATTATTTCAATTAAATAACAATTTTCATTGGACAGTTTTTGATCAAATTAATAGAGACTTGTCAATTTTTCTTTCATTTAAGAAATTCCGTTTATTATAGATGTTATATTCCAATGAATATTTCGAGCTTCATCAAATTATCTGCTCTTGTTCAGCAATGAGTTCATATCAAATGCCTTCAAATTGATGATTAAATTATTTCTTATACTTCAAATAGAATATTTTTTTAAGAATTTCAGTGAATTTATTTTTTCATTGGCATCGACGTTCAAGTACGAGTAAATAAGCATCTATTGTTTCGCTGTCAATTACTAAGAAGATTTGACGTGACAAAGAATTGTAAAAATGGGAAAATCTTTCTTTTTATAAATTATATAATATATTGTAATAGTACATAGGCTGAAACTTGTTATAAAAATTAGAATTATTCAAATAAAGCTTTCTGCCAAACAAGGTTGCAAAATTTTTAATGCCAATCACACATCATTTGAATACATTCTTATATTTCATTCATTTTTTTCATTAAAATTTTAAATTTGAACTTTACGTAGAAAGTTGAAAAAGGAAAGAATTAACTTAATATAAAATAGATTAGGTAATATCTATAGCAGTCTATACCTAGACTGCTATAGATATTACCTAATCTATTTTATATTAAGGAGATAGAGAGAAGGAATAGCTTTAAATGAGTGACCGCGTTAATTCCCGTGAAAATAATAATTATGTCATGAAACGCGAAAGTTTAAAGGTAATATAGCAATAACACAGTTTTAGTACACAGAATAATAGTAAGGTTTTTTATTGTATGTTAGTACTTATAAATCGTTCGCATCGTTTCAATTCGGTGAAAACCGTGTGTTTGTACAGCAAACTTCTATTTTTAGCTACTTAAACCTTAGGTTTATTCCAATACGTCATCATCATCAGCCTATCGCAGTCCACTGCTGGACATAGGCCTCTCCAATTTCACGCCACTTAGTGCGCCTTTTTAACTATAAAGGTACATTTGAACATGTAAATCTCTCCGGTACGGCAAAGAAATGGCTGTCATTGCAGTTGCAGTCAAAAATTGGTGCGTTACCTATGAATTTTTAAAACCTCGATTCTTTTAGTACAATTGTTTTGAGATATCAGTGTCAATTCGCTTTATAATATTGGGGGATATTAATTGATGAATGTGTAACATCATAAGACAGTGAAACAAAAAAATCTTTAGAAATATCTTTATTTATTCTCCTAAAATATATTGTTCGAATTTTCTTATTTCGTATATAAGTGTTGTTTTTATGTAATGTAATAAAATGAACATGGTGAAGAGCAGTAGTTATCTACTGCAATGTTTGAAAAAAATAGTGAGATACTTATATTTTTTACAGCATATTGGAATGCAAAAATTGTATGAAATTTGTTAGAACGTACTTTTATTTTATCTATAGAAAAATAATTCTTTTAAAGAGACAATTCTGGCATAAAGAATATAAGTCCTGTGTCATGGGGACTTTACAAACATACATGAAACGGACACAAAGAACACCCAGACTCAGAACAACAACTTGTGATCCCATGTTGGATTTGAATCCACAACACTAACCGCAGTAGAAAGCGGCGTGGCGACCACTTAAACCACTAGGCGTACCGTGCAGTCAAATAAAAGAAATATAAGGGCTATAATCTTATGTTGGAGCAACATGCATAAAGATCTTGCAAAACACAGCTACACATATATTTAGAACTCGGATAGCGTAGTTTTAGAAAATTGTTGCAAGCTGTTAATGATGTCTTTAACTTTAAAATTAATGTATTTGTAGCATTATATACAAAAATGTAGGGTTTGCTAATGTACTTTACAATGTCAAAGTTACAAATATTCATTCCTTTTACTTTAGTATTATTGTTAGTTACTGAAATATCTTAAAACATTAACTAATATATTTAAAAATCATCATATTACATACTTTGTTTATATAAACCGAATTTTATCTCGTAGGAGATAAAAAAATGTTTTGAAAAGGGCGATTTTGTTCACTAAAAATTTTTGTTACAGAATAATGAAGAGTTACAATCATACCCGATGTAAATTTTTATAAAAAATTCAGTTTTTTGTTTCTAATATTTACAGCTTATTCTTGTTAGATGTGTTGAAGAGCTTTTGTATAAGTTTTAAATAATTAGTCAATAATAAAATGATTTGATATAATGTTGGTTGATGGCAGTTGGGTGAGATGATATAATGATGATATGAATGGTAAGAGTATTTTGTAAAATGAATTATGAATATATGAGAACGAAGAATTTATTTTATGTCATTTCAATTTGTTGAAATATATTAATACAGTATTGCATCATAACACCATTGATGATGTTATAACGTAATTAAGAGGAACACTTAAGTTTGAAATCAGGTATGGGCATGAGTGTAATATGTTTTGAATGATTGAAAGTAGTTAATTATTCAAATGAATAATGAATTGATTTTATTATATTTTATTTATAATAAGTTCTGATAAAAATAACAATATGTATTTACAGTAATTTTACCGACACCGTGAAGGCCGATTTTAATGTTGTTTTTTTTCATTTGAAAGTTGGTTTCCTTGTGAAAGTTCTTAGTTTTGTTTGGGTAATGCCAGTGATGATGATGATGTAAGAATATCAGCTCTTTTCCAAAATGATGTAAGGAATTTTAGGCGTATGATTACTCAACTCGAAGTGCTTGCATAGAGGGTTTTAATTATATTTATTTTAGCTTTTTGTAATTTAAACTTCTTACATTTCTATTTGTAGTAACTTTACATTTAAAATAATGTAAAATAAGGTGAAGATTTTGAATGTATTGATAGTAAGTTTAATAGTTTTACTTTTAAACATCGACTTTTTAATCCAAGCTACGTAAATATTAAATTTTAAGAAATCAAGTTGCAATTTTCTATCTTTTTTAAAATGTATTATTATGGACTCAATAAATTAATGAATGAAGTGATATAATGTGTCACGATGGCAACTTTTAGATGCTAAATTTAAATCTCCCTGTAATAGATCCCATGGTCGTGAGTCTCCTCTTTTTCGGGCTTCAGTTTCGGCAAGAACGGATTGTGACGAGGATCTGCATTTAACCTGGTAAAACATTTTGAAATTAATATTTATAATACTCAATTACAATGCTGCGTATGATTATGTACTCATATAACTCGATCAATATGTTCTAGTCATAGTTTTATTCTGTATAATTAAAATATATAGATACAAATAAATAAAAACAGAAATCTCTGTGAGTAATATTAAAATAAACGCTTTTTACTAAGTACATATACATACATATGTATGTATGTATATGTACTTAGTAAAAAGCTTTTTACTAAATACCATGTGGTATATATACCAAAATAATATTATTTAAAATTTTATGTCTGTCTGTCTGTCCATCTGTCTGTCTGTTTGTTCCTGCTAATCTCTGAAACGGCTGGACCGATTTTAATGGGACTTTCACTGGCACTAGCTGATGATATTAAGAGAAACTTAGCTACTTTTTTAAACTTTATTTTTTTTTTGTAAATTCAGACATACATGTTTATACATAGAAGACACCCAACCTCCGAAACAAATATTTGTAGATCATATAAACATTTGGTCTGACCCGAGAACCGAACTCGAGACCTCGAGAACAGCAGTCGCATACGCTACCACTGCACCACGGAGGCAGTATTAATGTAACGTTTCAAAAGTGCCTACTTGAAATAAAAGCTTTTTTTTATAATATATATTACATATATTATATACATATATTATTATTATATATAACATATATATACATATTACAAGATTTTATAGTGACTATAGAAATGAGAAGTCCTTATTTCAGCAGTGCGTGTAAGTGGAATGGCTTCGCAATCATAGAATAATAATCTCTGATATTTTCAGTAGTCCTAATTAAACATACTGCTACCGAGCCTTTGTGCATACACAAATAAAAATATTACCGTATGTTATTCCTATACCCAAGTGTTTGATAAAACAATAAAGATATCAAATTATCCATTTAAACAAATAATGATTTATTAAAAAAAATACCCGACTGCATCAATATCTGCCATCTTTACTAAATTAACTGGAGAACTTAAAAAATAGAAAAAAGCTGAAAAGGAAAAATGTATTTTTTTTAAATATTTGTGTGTTTCACTCTCACGACTAAGACGAATCTATTGACACCACACACCTAAAAATACAACAAGCAGTTCAGGCGCTAGGACATGCCAAAGAAATATACATACATACACTCGAAAAACATTACCATCCTTCTTTCGCAGTCAGATAAAAATAGCGGCAATTTAATATTTTATATGGTTTTTAATTTAGTACCACAATTTATTACAATTTTAGTACAGTGATACATATTTGTAACTGGCTTTGCCCACGGCGCCACTGTCCTTTATATTGGTTTGTTTTGCCGTAAAATTGTGACATACAGAGTTACTTTCGAATTCACAATATTAATATTGATTGATGTTACCGTCTAAAACAGCACATTGTAATATTCTAATTAATATTAAGTTTAAGTATATAGTTTAAGTAACACGTAGAGAGCGTAAATCTTCTCATAAATAACGTTTGAGTGATTTAAACCAGTGTCTAAGCCTTTGTTAATGAGCTAGCTTTCAGAATTAATACTTAAGATGAAACTCCTATATAAACGTGTATTCATATTGTAAAGTCGAAATGAAAATCCCGAACCTTAGGTAACTAACCTACCTTAGGGTATTAAGGTCCTCACAATTTTGGAATAGCTTGGTTGAAAATTTCAAAATAAAAATATTTTAAACTGACATAACTTATGAAAAAGAACCGGCCAAGTGCGAGTTGGACTTGCGCACCAAGGGTTCCGTACAAACCTGTAGGTATATTATGATGTAACTAAAAATGTTTGTTTTTTGCAATTTTTTCTTTATCTGTGCTTATAAGAAGTTCGACCAAGACCAAGTTCACGGGAAGTACCCTGTAGGTATTTATAATTCCCTTGCGTCTCCCTAAAATTTGCAGCATAGACGATCGTATCTTTTGATTGCGATGGCTTAGAAGTTTGATTTCTTCACAGCTCTAAGGGACAGTAGACTCGAGTATTTAGATATGAAGTTCAGCTTGATACCTCCACACGTTACTGCGAAAAAGGGTCTTGACAGACAGACAGACAAAAGACAAATTGATTCTATAAGGGTTCGGTTTTTTCCTTTTTAGGTGCATAACCCTAAAAAGTGTTAAAAAAAACTCACTTCTTAAAAGTAATGAACTGAAAAGAGAAAAACAAGTATCACAATACCTATTTCAAATTCGGTTGACTAATACTTCGTTTAGTAAGCTTTAATAAAATAATAAAATGACTACATAAATATGTATATTCAAATTATGCAAACTATATACTTTATGGCGCCGCATGTGGTGATAAACATTGTTTTGGTTGATCTTTCTTTGCCCGTATCAAAGTATTATTTGTCCCCGCCTGCTGCACCATAAAGTATTTAGTGTAACTTTAGTCTATCTTCCTCGTACTTTACTACGCACTACTTAGGTTTTGTCCAATACTTACTTGTACAAGTCGATGGCTCTCGAGCAGTCCACGTTGTACCACCAGTCGCACGCGAACTTCTCCTGGTCGAATAAGGTGCCATTTGTGCATAGGAATGAAGCTCCTTGTTCCCCTTCCCGGCCATCATGGCACACGTGATAAGCCTGAAATAAGAAACCATAATTTAAAATAACGATAAAAGGGATGTTACAGATCTTGTCAGATAGAAAACAAATAGTTCATTTTGTACTTTATTTATGTATAACATAAAGGTTAACTATATTTCAGAAACAATATACAGTGTAGACTTTAAAATACGTAAAGCACAAGGTTCATCAAAGTAGAAAATAAACCATTCTAATCGAAAATAACAGTTCTATAATTTCAAATTACAAATTATTTTCGTGTAAAACTTGAGTAAAATCATTTAGGTCATTTTAAAGTATTTAATTGATTACTAGAGTATATCCATATTTTTTTCTATCGTCATTTCCTTCCACATCCACCATCTTTCGCAGTCGGGTCAAAAAGAACATTGTCAGGCACATGTTTTTCACTACCATAGGCCTTATTTATTTAGAACTATTATTCGAATTCACGTCATATCCCGACATTTATTAGCAGCACATTATGAGTTAGGATAAAGTCTTGTATGCAACTGTACATAATAATTACTAACCCATTCGTGTTTTAATACCCCTTATTATAGAACAGCTACATAAATAGCTATTACAACATCATTAATAATCCACTGCTGGATATAGGCCACTACTTAGAAAAAAGGTTTTGAGGCAAGTATACGTAAAGGTAGTTTTTAATTGTTTTAATGATATAGGATAGGACACAGGGATAAAGCTATCGATAGTTAGAATTCCCGAGACAAGATTATTCACAATACCTGCGGTTCCGAGAACTAAGAGCTTTCTACATCAGGCTTTTAGATGTTTAAATTAAGTCCTGAACTGATAATTATGACCATCGATATAACTATAGGTGAATTGACATTCTATACTTATTCGAAATGTCGTTTATATTGAAAATATTTAATTTTTGAATGAACAATTAGAGGTTAGAAGTAAGAAAACTAAACTACTATTACATTGAAGAGATGTATATTTTTCGTCACGCCCCAGAATTAGGGCAACAGTGAAGAGATTCAGCAAAGTTTGTATTTCGAGCATCCGTTTTCGGAAAGGGGTAATAACTATTAATAATGTCTTAAAAGTTTTCCAATTAAGTAAAATTGGCTAACCTTAATAAATTACTACGATCCATTAATAATAATGTTAATTTCTGAAAGATATCTGAGATAAAATGTCTAATGTTGGAAGAAGGTAATTTTATTTTTCTTTTATTATTTAGGGAGCAAATGGGTTACTTGATAGTAAGTGCCGCACATTGATAAATCCTGTATAGAGGAAAATTTCCCTAATATTACATGAAATAAACACGAAGAACACCCTGACTCAGAGCAATAATTTACTAATCATATATAAAATAGCAATAGGATCTGACCCGCAAAAGGTAAAGGTAGAAGAGCCATGCTGATTTCAGCACGATTGGGCCGGCTCGACCGGGGCGGTACTACCCTCGCACAGAAGATCAACGTAAAATAACAGTGTTCGTGCTGTCATGTTTCATTGGTGACCGGACCGGACGGCTTGCAATACCACAACCGGAGGTTCAATGATCCAGAAGCTTCACTAGGCTGCCATGCTATGGGATCACTTGGCTGCCATGCTGTGGGCTACTATGCTGCATTGGTGAATTGTCTGAATTCGTAATGAGTATAGTGACCACCACTCTTGGATTCTGCCTGCTTATGCTTTCCATCAGGTAGAATAGAGTCATTTTGATAGGGCCATACATAATAAAAAAACACTTTGACGTAGTAGGAAGCGAAGATATTAGAGATTCTGTAATATTGGTGGCGCAGCGGTAGCGTATGCGACTGCTGTTCTTGAGGTCTCGTTTTTGATTCCCGGGTCGGGTCAAATGTTTGTATGATTAACAAATGCTTGTTTCGGAGTTTGGGTGTTTTCTATGTATGATATGTATGTATTTTTAAAACAAAAGTATATATATATATATATATTTATATCAGTTGTTTAGTATCCATAATACAAGCTCTGCTTAGTTTGGAACTAGATGGCATTGTGTGTTAGATATCTGAAATATTTATTTATTTATTTGCTCATACAGCTTCAAAGGAGTCCGGTGTTAAAGTTTTTTTACCATTTAATTTATGAAAAGTGAATTAAAAACACTCTTAATGCTTTTCACTTCGTGAATTTGGTTTGGAAAGAACAAATCTCCTTCCATTGATGTGTCTATTACCTCATGCACCAAAGAATGGAACGGTTTTTATGTTGCATTATACCATACAAAACGTATACTTAACTACATATCACAAGAAATCTCAATCAACAAGTTAATATTAATTATTTATAAAAGCTTACCGACTTGGCACCAGTGTTGACATATGCAATATATCAGCGGATATTCGCACCATAGATAGTGAGCGAGCACAGATTGCAGAAGCGATTGGTGCTGTATCTTGCATCATAAATCGGACGATAGCACATGTTCTAGATGAGAAAAGTTCGCATGATATTGAACCGTATCAATTCGTGAACCAATGCAATCTACTCTGTTGGTTAAACTTTGTTTTGGACTCTGATATGATGTTGTTACACTGTGTGTCGCCAAAATTACTTATAAGTACATGTTTGTACTCACGATTGTTTATGAAGTAGAGTAAAAACTATACTAAAAATGCTATACTTCAAGCATTTATTGTAACTGATGTTATGTTTAGAATTTAGTTGCAGACGGAATCAAATCGGCACGGCAATCAAAATTAAATAAAATAAATAGATATTTCGGATATCAAACACACAACGCCGTCTAGTCCCACACTAAACAGAGCTTGTATTATAGGTATTGGACAACGGATATAAATATATTTATACTTTCATTTGGTACATACATACATATTAAACCTAGAAAACATCCAAACTCCGAAACAATTATTTACAGATCATACAAACATTTGGTCCGACATGAGAATCGAACCCGAGACTTCGAGCACATTCGAGCTATCGCTACGCCATTGAGGCAGTCAAAATTAATTTATGGCTTTAGCCAAACAAAAAATATGTCTTTAGAGTGTATAGTTCAAAAGCTTGTAAACTGTTTACCGTCTTTCATACTTGCAACATTATTTGTTTTTGTAAACAGTTGAATTTAAACTTAAATAAGATACATAATTTCAATTTATTATGTTAAACAAGCACGGGTTTAACCTTCTAAATATTATGGTAAATGTTTAAATAAGCAATGTACGCAACCTTATAAAGGGCCGAGCACAAGATTTTAGTGTAAACAACTCGATGTAAACACATATTCATCAGTAAGTTTACATTGTAAAACCACTTTTCGGGTCCAACAAACCAACGGTCCCTGGGTATATAAAGTTATGTATAAAATTGCAATTATTTTAGCGCAAATGAAGTGTATTTAAATAATTACTTTCTGTTTACCTGTACGCATACAATCTTTTGTTTTATATAACAAGTTACATTTGAGTTTGGCATTTTCTTTGAGAGTCGGTGTAAAATGGTACTATGTAATTGTAGTTTTTTAGTTAACATATATAGTTGGGTTCAGACCCGTGCCTCAAAGAGCACATAAAACTATCGGCCCTGTGCCTGATCTCTCCCCGGTTTTGTCGTTAACCGTCCCATCGGATTATGAAAGAGAGGGAACAGAGAGTGCACCAGTGTTTGCGCACACACTTGTGCATTATAATATCTCCTGTAGTTGGCTGGTCTTCGTAACCGTAACGGGGGAGAAGAACATCATCATCATCATCATATATAACATGATAAAAAAAGTACTAACTAAATATACCTAATTATGTACTGTAATGTTCTTATAGTGTCATAGTTTCATATTTTATTAGTGATACTTTCGTACTGTGTTACAAACTTTGTCCAAGTCAGTTATCGCTAAGATAACGAATATAGCACAGTATAATTTGACGGGGATGTAATGATAGATGGGGTTTTGTAGAGATTGAAGCACTGAAGCCGCCCGGATAATAGTAAGGCTGATTTATGCGAAGTACTAAATTAATGGCTTTAGTCGGTGCTAGGGTTAAGCACTCAACACGTAATCTTTGTGCGTATCGTTGTTTTACAATAGGCCTTTAAGATTGCTTGTAGGTCATTTATGAAACTATTGATGACGACATGAATTCTTTGTTTCTGAATATCATGTGATGTAATTAATTCATACTTTTTCTCAAGGGAAAAGAGAAGAGGTCAAAAGATGGCGTTCGTTCTTCTTTCTTCTGATTCTTGAGATGTAGATATTAATGGGGCGGTAGACACTTCAATTCAAGTGATCTGTCTGTTCATGTTCTCCCTATGACATTCAAACTTAAAAAAATGTCATTAAGTTTTTTAAAGAATATTCTCACATTAGGAATAGATCCTATTCCGCGGGGAATGTTACCAACATACATAAAACGGATACAAAACACTTTCAGACCTAGAACAACAATTTGTGAAACTCATAAAGTGTTGTCTTGTGTCGTGTTTGAACCTATAACACAGCGAGAAATATCTATAATATAAGTATGTTAATACGTCTGCAAAATGATATAAATATAACTGCCCCGTCAAAAAATATAAAGAGCATATTGTTTTGTAGTTAAACATATACAAAAGTGAAATGCTTCCCTGATATAAGCCACTTAAAAACGACATTGCATATTATGTACTTTAAAATCACAGCAAAATGGTTAAAATGGTTTTACTAAAGATATGAGATCGCAAATGTGTTTCGAATTTATAAGTTCTGCTTCGTACATTTAGCTTTTCTGGGTATATAAATATGAAAACTAAATTTATGCTGTGTTTTTATTCTATGTGCGAATTGTGAGTGTCCGTCAATAAAGTTTAGCGTTGAAAAAAGATCTCGATATTTGACAAGACCGTGACTATTCGTGTATGACATTTTTTATATGTGCTTCTGCATTTCATTTATTTACGTTTCAAAAATGTAACTTAACATTCATTTAAAAAAAATACTACACCTAAGGGTGAAATAATGAAAAAAACTGTTCTTCATTAAGAACAAGAATTGAATAGTTATCATAAATTATAAATTATTTAAATAAATGTTACCTGGCATCCAGTCTCTATATTGGCATACATTCCAGGTGTTACAGGCACGTGGTGGCAAGAAAATCCCGTCTCCGGCACTTTGTGGTAAATCGGGAAGTCGATTCCCGGTGAGCCTGGGACGTTGCGGAGGTCTTGCGGTTTCTCGTGCTCACGGAGGGGCTTTGGACGGATGACTGCCTGCTCGTATGGGATTGCGGCATAAGGGTCATATTGCTGTAACAATATTTTAGATTGCTTTATAACATTGTAAGCTATTGTAAATACGTAGTATCCATAGAAAAAAATGGAGGAGACCTTTGTCGGATGACAAACAATCTACTAAATATAAGATTTTTAAGATTAATATTTTTGTTGATCGTAAAGGGGTTTTCATTATTGTCACTAGAAGACAAAAAATAATAATAATACTTTTCTTCGCGGACATTCGACTATCGGACTATCCAGTTTTAAGCTGATGATAAAAGAGATTGTGATGTACAAGCTCTGCTCAGTTTTAAGTAAGCTAAATTGACTGATAGATTGCTTCTATACTTGTTTTTTTTGTATATATGTACATATATATTCCACACATAAAACACCCTAATTCATCTGTTGTTTAATAAATAGCGTTTCTGCTCGGTTAATCTTTTTTTTAGTTTGGTAGGTCTTAACTTTAGTAGCCCATAGGTGCACATATATATATATTGGTTTTTATATGTGATATGAATATATATAACTCTTATTTCTCTTTTGAGCTCGCTCGACAGATTTTACGTCACACTATAATGACATTAATAAGAGCGAGATTCAATGGCCGGCCATGACACTGTTCCACACACATTACGACATATAAGTCTCAATTCTCTTATGTAATGTGACTGTTACCATTATTTAGTTAACTAGTGTTATTGAGGTTACAGCGAAAGTTCAACTTGAGGTGTATAGAATGGTGTCGACTTGCACGTCGACTCCATTCGTAAATTGAGGAGCATGATAATAAAAACCTATATATATCTATGTATAACCTATATATATATATATATATATATATATATATATATATACATAGAGGTCTACTTTTAATTATCTTGAACTAAATATGTTGAATCGAGTTCAATGAAATTTGGTATAAAGATTACTAAGGAAAGAATTAAACCGAATTAACCGCTATAACCGACATACACGCGGGAGGAATTTATACCAAAAACTTGTATTAAAATAAATGAGAAGACTTTTATTTGAGAGGTGAATAATATTTCAGAATTGTGTGGCCAAAAAGGATGCAGATACACACAAACAACAAGATACAAACAGAGACGCAACAGTTATTGTATTTTCTTAAAATATAAGTTTTATGTACTAAAAATCCAGTTTTTATTATAACTAGATACTCAATACCGAACTATGTTTAATTAGATGTATGTTTCGTAAGTTTCAAAGGCACTCGGTGAGAGGGGAGCAATGCACGCATACGCAGTCATGGACGCCCGGCGTTGCGCAGTAGCACCGAAAGTGCACGATAGGTTCTGACAAGTTGCTATGGGCGATACTAGATACCGCAATGGGAAAATAGTTATTACCAATTCTAATTAATCCTTGTTAATATTGTAGACTGTGTTTTACGAATTTCTTGTTCAGTCATCTAGACTGACAAGTAAATAAATATAGTGTATTATCCGAATATTCATATTTATTTTACTGACTTATTCCCGAGGCTCCGAATGCGTGTATGCAAGTTTTTCCCCAAGAATCACAGTATGTCCATGCTTAATTTCAATAAAATTAAAATGAAGGCATTACAGACAGATAGACACTCGGAGTTACTTTATAAATCTACATAAAATATATAAAAGAGGAAGGTGACTGACTAAGATATCCGGATATCAACGCACAGTACAAACCGCTGAGCCTAGAATCTAGAAATTTTGTATGCAGGCGAAGTGTATATCAGAAGTGGGCACTAAGAAAGGAATTTTGGAAAGTGGGTTAAATAGGGAGGAGGGCATCGTATGCAACTTTTTATTCCTGTTATGGATTTGCTTAAAATTTCGTTAAAATATCGTGGGGTTAAAGTAATGAAATACGTATTTAAGTATTTTCCAAAAAAGGTAAATCACGAGGAGAAAGTTTGTTATACGCAGGCAAAAGCTAGTTTATAATATTAATTTGAATGATAATTTTATAAACGATTATTTTATGCCCGCGGCTCCGCCCGCGTATATGTCGGTTATCGCGGCATATAGTATCTATTATTCTGATGTATCAGCTATATTACTGTAAAGTTTTATACAAATCTGTTGAGTAGTTCTTACATAAAAGAGTAACAAACACCCATCCATGTAAACTTTCGCGTTTATAATATTAGTAGAATAGGGAGGACACAATGTAATGAATAACTATATTATTGACTTAAGTATTGTAATTAATCGCTACTGATAAAAATTTTGATCAACTAAGTACTTTCACACTTATAATAATGCCTATGGTTAGTAATAGTTACTTTCTAAAAAATAACCATCTGTTTCAAATTGCAAAATAGTAATTACTTTACCGCGTAAATATACAGATGACAATTATTATTACACAGCAAAGAGAAAGGTAGTCATTTTGTTAACTTCGGTTTAACGTACCGAATAGACCGGTCCTTTTCGCAATACAACTAGGCCTTATCTTAAATTTACAAATCGCGGAACTAACTCAGATCTAGTTTATTTTGTTATGAACCAGTTCTGATAGTTAATATACCGTCCATACCGTGGGAGAGCCACGCTTCGGTGTGAATAGGCTGGCTCGACCTGAGTGATATCACGGCCTCACAGAAAACTGGTGTGAAACAGCGCTTTAACATAACAATAATCAAACTGATTATCACACACTAGCGATCCGCCCGGTTTCATACGGAAGTCTTAGAAATTCTTATACGTGTTCTTGCTCCGCTATAATATGCATGTCTTACACATACAAGCTTTCCTCTTAACTTTATCTAATGCTGAAATTTACATTAACATCCGTTGAGTAGTATCAAAGATTCAAGCAAAAATATTACGGACATCATTTTGTGCTATGTGTGTATGTGTGTGTGTGTGTGTGTGTGTGTGTGTGTGTTGCATCTATACGGCTTTAAAAATAATCAGTTTGAACAAACTATAATCATTCAAAAATTATGTAAAAGGACAAACATGGAGTTGTCTTTTATTCCTTTGGTATAGGTAAGTTTGTTTCACCCCTTTGATGATTAACTACGAGTAATTTATATAATTGGTGAAGTGAAAAAAGCTCAGCTCAATTAAAGCGCAAGTAATAAATAAGAAGAAAAAGTAAAACTTAAAGGCAACACTAGAAGGCGCGAATTTGCAAAATTACTTCTGAATACCAATTCTCGGACCAAACCAAGTTTCAAACAATTTCCACTTTGAGAGGCTTGATCAAAGAAATAAAACTAAAAAACAGGCCTTCTTCAGACTTGCCGACGAAAATGAGAGTAAATTTAACCAACAGTAATTCGCCTTTGAAGGCCTCCAGGGGCCCAGCTGAAAGGAAAATTGCAAAAGTTAACGTTCCCTTATGAGAGGCCGGGTTATACCAACTAGATATTTAAGGTCGCGAGTGGCTACCCTTTTATTATAATAACTCTACTTGGAACATTCGAGCAACTCCGCCTTTGAACTATGCAATTATTTGAAAAGTTTCAAAAATTATTACTCCCTTATTTGCATATTAATGAGAAGAATTTTAGCCCTAAACCTGAAGGTGAATTTCATTATTAACGGATAGAGGAGTCTATTCACTGTGTTGAGGAAAATTTAGTTACGATCGTAATCGTAGGTAGTGAAACAATTAAAAAATAATTTTGCTTAGTAGACTTAAAACCGAACCGATTTGAGATAAAGGATTGGAGAAAGAAAGATGCTATTTTTAACGCTTAAATCAAAGAAGTTCATTGTGTAAATAATACTTTTACTCGACTATGTCGAAGCTAAAAGGTAGAGTACTAGTTCTGACCGTCGTTGTATGTTGGTATTTTTCATCATAGCGCCTATAAGGCACAGAACCGATTTTATTGAATAAGTCGTCAATAGATTAATAATAGTGGTTTGGATGACATCGGTTATTTAAATTTTGTTAAAGGTTTTTTAACTTATCCTACTTGAAGAAAGTATAAGGCAGCAGGTGGTTGCGGACTGTTCAAGACCGGGATAGTTGCCAAAGATCTTTGTTCCTTAGGAAGATTATCACTCAGATGGACGGCGATATGTTCACTTGAAACAATACATTTGTAAAAACGTAATATTTATTTAATATAAAGTAAGTTATATTATTATCAAACAACCTCAATAAACATACAATGTTTCCTCCGTTTCTTATTGTAAAAATATAACAAAATCGAGAGATGTGGAACAAACATCATAGTGGGCCTTAGCAAATAATATTATTGACTGGACCAGATGTTTGAACAGCTATATTTGTTTGAGTACCGGGTGTGGTGTAATAGCAACAGTATTATGACTACATTCGGTCCCCGGGGACAAGTAGGCCATTGGGAAATAATAACTGTATTAAACGTGCACTTCTCATCACTTTTTATGAAGTTTATATATAATCATCAAAATTAGCAACCCATAATGTCCCATTACTGGGTTCGGGTCTCTTCTCAGGAGAGGGTTATGTGCATACGTACTACGCTGGGCGAGTGCGAGTTGGGGACTGGCAAGACACTATTGTGGCGACGTAATCTTGCCTTTGGCTGTTTTAAAGCGAGCCAAAGGCCTCCAACTGAGCTTCACGACTATTGTCTTATGATTTTAACCGGGACCGACTCATGGTAAGATGCCACCAGCGGTCACCCAAAGAGGTATTGACCACGCCGTCGTTGCTAACCCTCGGTGATAGTTTATGATTACTGAGTGCAACTAGTTCTATGAGCGCCTGGAGTTATATATAACTCCTGTTATGACACCGCAGGAGGATTGTACTTGTATTATCTAATTTGATTTTGCAGTTGGCCTAGTGGTTTGAGCGGTCGCCATACCACATTCCACAGCACCAAATGTCGAGAGTAAAAATCCCACATAGGACAATCCTTCGTGTCATCGTGGTCACCATGCATTCGCAATGAGTGTGGTGACTAGACAAAAGAGTCACTTTGGCATTTTCATATAAAAAATACGCAAATTGTATCCAAATAACAACCGGACTCGGTACAATAATTTGTGAAAAATACTGTCCCATGTGATGTTTGAACCCACTACTCGCAGCGCAATAGAAAGCGGCGAGGCTTAAACAACTACGCCAGCTGTGCAGACAATACCATAAAATCTTCACAGTTAACGTCCTCATGTTATATATATTTTATTAAATTTTACTAACAAACTTTGTTTACCGTACAGTACAGTATTAAAATTATTATACAAAACCATTTCCTAGCAATTAAACTACTTATAAAACAGATTAACGACGTGTTACCGATTTGCCTAGTTAACTAGTACCGTTATTGCGTCACAATACTATATTAATACTAGTTTTTTTGTATTACATAATAGGCTTTATAATACATACGTGACCGTTTGATCCCAAACTAGAGCAACTCTTTGTAATGGTAACCGTACTAAAACCGTACTATGTAAAAAGTTCTGCGCCGCGTCTGAGTGTCTGTGTGTCTGCGATAAATTCAAAAGTTACTACACGGATTTTTATGCGGTTTAAACCAATAAACAGAGTGATTCTTGAGGAAGGTTTCCGTATATAATTTGTAATAAAATATAACGATATTTGTTAAAGAGAAGTTCCGTGGGAGAGTCACACTTCGGCATGAATGGGCCGGCTCGACCAGTCATACCACGGCCTCATAGGGAACCGACGTGAAACAGCACGTGTGATTGAGGATACCAGATCCTGACTCAGGGGTTGAGGTACAGACCGCAACCCCTCCCCCAAAGGCTGGTAACGCATTGTGACGCCTCCAGTGCTGGGGGTGTCTATGGGGTAATAAAGCGTTAATCGCTTACCATCAGGCGATACGTATGCTCGTTTGACCCCTACTACATAAAAATAAAGACGTCGGAAAAAATTAAGCCGCGCATTTCCTCTGAGCACCATAAACTATATTTTTCGTCAAGATTTCGTGCGAATCCGAGGCAGATTGCTAGTTCTTATAAATTTATAAAAATACGTACAGACTATCGATAAGTAAACCTAGACACAGAACAATTGCACTCACACTCATCACACTATATTCGTTTTAGATGCAAATCGATCACGAAATCAAAATGGTACTCTATCAAGATGTTCTTGAATATGGTACACTTTTAGTGAGTCTATCTAGCTCGGTTTAGACACCTTACTCCTCCTATGATGATATTTTTGGAGGTCTTTCAAAGATCACAGCCAATCTCTCTTGCATTCTGACTGGATTAAAATAAAAAAAGATTGCAGACAATTTACGATTGTGTTGCTACAGACTTCTTTCTAATTCGTACGTTGAATTTTTTCATCACTATTTCAGCAGAACGTTGACATCTACACTGGAGATAAGCTAAGCTAAAAATCTCATAAAACTCTACAAAAGGATGACCATCCTTTCTTTTATCTATGCCCCGGATACTACTTACTAATTGCTATGTCGAAATGAAACCGACATAAAACAGCACTTCGCTTCAAGGTACTAGTAGCCATTGAATCAAGTATACCCTAGAAAGGAAAATCCTGGAACCTGACGTACCTCGGGCTATCAATCCGTTAATGAGTGGGAACTTTGATGATCTTTGCGCATCGCACTACCACAAAGTCAGTAACAAGGTTATTATATTACATTAAAGAAGAGTAATTAACGTAATATAATTACTATTATATGAAATGATAGTAAAGGTACGCATATTATTGTAAAAATGGGTTATGTTTTACATAAAATTACACCTAAACAACAGACATCAAAACAAAAATTAAAAAAATACTCACTTGTAAGTACGCAGCATCAGAAACAAGACCGCACAACAGCGCGCCTGTTAAGGCCCTCAGAACGGCTTTTCCCATCTCCCCACACATTTTTCAATAATATAAATCGTTAATATACAAAAAGAGTTTAGTGTTTACTTTACTTTAGTGCTTTACTTTAATCTACTATGTATTTTTTGTGTACGTGAGTGTACGCGAGTGATTGTTTTGACTGAATGGTGAGAAATGTTCTACTGATAAACTCCCCACTAAACGACAGCTGTGGAAGGGTTCAATAGCTGTTGTAAGACTGTGATCGAAGACTGGAATATTCTTGATTACAATTGTATATTTGACGAGTGAAACAATTATAAATGAAAATTGTAATAAAAAATCTATAGAATGGAATAGAATGTTGACTCAATATATTTGAAATTGGTTTCGCCATATTCAGGTAAAAGTAGTTACTACTTTTACCTGAATATGGCGAAGCCAGTTTAAAATATATACATAAATGCATAATGTATGAATGTATTTCCCTTGGCACGCCCGAGAGCCTAAACGTCTTGTCGTATTTTTGTGTGCGTTGTGTCAATAGATTCGTCTAAGTCGTGAGAGTGACACTGAGTACATCAAAATAAAAAAAATCGTAGTCAAGGATTTTTGGCGCCAAAAACTAGTCTAAAAAATAATATATGTTTTCAAAATACATCATGTATTTTATCAAAATAAAGAATTTTAACGGTGATTACCAATATTTACGTGTTTTATATTTTATAAAAAAAAAATTACATAAAAATGAAAACTAAAGACGCTGCTGGGTGTTTCCTTTCCTTTTTTAAATACATCTCCCGCATTAGGAATATACGTTCCTGTGTCACGGGGATAGTAGAAGTAAGTTCTCAATACTGAAACACAATTATTTTAAAGACTATTTTAATATCAAACAATAATTAATAAGTGTTATCAATTATCAGTACAAAAAAAATCTTCTATTAAAACATTTTGATAGAAGGTCATCGGTAAAGTTCTCACAACTGTGTTTTATAATGGTAACATCTACATACGCTTTCGGTTCTTCCTTCCTGTGTCGAGCGGTTAAAACCTGGAACTCACTACCAGCGTGGGTGTTATATCCCATTGATTCTATGAGGGGCGCCGAAAAGCATCTCACTAGGCCGCTACAGTGTGGGTCACCATGCTGCATTGTTCGCGTTCACATTGAGAATGGTGACCACCACTCTTGACTTCTATTCATGCTTTCCGTCAGGCAGAGTAGAGTGAATTTGCCAGCTAAAACATAAAAAAAACATCTTCAGCAGTGCCTAAACAGATATGAGACCTAAACATAACATATTAATTTATATCTGTAAATTTCTTTTTCATTAAAAATCATGGAGTGAGGAGGTAGATACTTGTACTCTCTCCCTATTTAACAACCCACCAATAAATATCATTTAGATTATTTATCCAGAAGAGTGATTTTAATTAGAATTTAGATTTGTTCTCAATATAATATTTAGTTTATAGCTCAGTTGATTTATCATAATGGTATTAAAACAATACTGTAGTTATGATACACGTGTGTAGAACGTTTTTTTATTCAAAAGTGACTTGATTGAAAGTACACACACGTTTTTCTTGAAATCTCAAATTTGTGTAAATTTTTCAGAATATAGCCGTTTAATCAATTCTGGTTAGCGATTGTGAGTAATCGATCGATTATCGAAGTTCAATCGAATAACAAAAGCATGTATATATAACAATTCATGTATGCTAATGAGTTATTCATACACCATTCCTATACATTACTTCATAAACAGGTTTCGTGGGAGTGCCGGGGTAGTGAAATATCCTCATTTAGTTTAGAGTACAATCTGTACAGTACTACAGATGTTCAAAATCAAAATCTGCTTATGACATTTGTGTTTGTGGTGAAGGATTAAGTATATGGGGTGTCATATCCCTATTTATCCCTTGGATGTTGTTAGCTACGATTATGGAAGAATACTACGGGAGACAAAATCACTTCAAAGAGTCTTTCCTCGTGTTGTACTTGATATGTTACTATTAAAATGAAAACCTTATGTTAAACGTTGTGTGCTAGACTTAACAGAACATGGATAATTGCGCGTTATTGCGATACAGAGGAAAGAAACTTCCGAGCAACTTTTTATTAAATGGAAACTTGTAAATTACTGAAGTTTACAATTAAAATTGTTACTTGATTTATCTTCGTTTTCTTTGTTTTATTCAATACTCAAACTAGTATAATGTTATCTAACGGAGTCATGTTATTTACTATTTGATAAGATTCCAACTATACCAACGTTTGTAACAGTATGATTTAGAGATATTCAGCGAAGATAAGTAACGCTGTTAGTAGTAATTGATTCTGCATCGCACAATTGAATTTCCTGTGCAGTTAAAATAATTATCTACTAATTAATTGATTCGCAAATTGTAAAACAATTACCAAAGTATTTTCTATCCGTCAGTTATTATGTGACGTAGAAATATAATGCAATAGGTGCTAAGATCAGCCATACATACAAACAAAATACAAAAATATAAACAGTTGAACCGAAATATGTGACCATGCGACCATCAAGATACAATCGATTTCTCAATTTACTTTATCTAAAAAGAATATTATAGATTTCTTTCTATATTAAAGTCTTAAGCTTCAAAGACTACTGTCTAGGTTCGTATGTTTCATTATCGTTAATCATAAGAAATGACAAAAAAATTCAGCGACATATATGTGTCATCATTAGCCCGCTGTGTTTGCATAAAATATTTTGTTTATTGCACAATGGCTACATTAAAAGACAATCTTATGTGGGTGGTCGTAGACACGCCGCTGCAACGTTCAGAGTTTCCTTATAAATTTTAATGGACCACCCACCGAAGAAAAGCATAAAAGAACAGTAATAGCGATAATAGGTCCTGTAAGTGCTTGCTGTAAAATTTTGTGCTAATAAGAGTGATCTAAGAACGTTAGTATACAATACAACGTACGTGGAAATAACAGTTTTTATTCTTTCGAGAATTTTACACACATTTTTTATTGAACAATGGGCCTTATTCGCGATAAAATTATTTAATCATGAAATTGTGTTTAACTATACGTAAGAGTACTCTTTAAAATTAAAACGATTAAGCGCCGCCTTCATATTTCCTTGAATCACGGTTATCGCACTTAGAGTACAATGTGTGATGTCTAATTGCGTGTAATAATAAACCATGAAGTGTAATCGTCATATCACATAATTGTTATCGCGTGGTGCATAAGAAATGAATCGTTGAGGTAATAGCTAACACTTTCGGTTTCCACGGGCTGATGAACGCGACACTGACCGCGGATTGTATCGTTACAGTGTGCTTTGTATTTTTTTTAATATAAGTATCTTCGTTCTATCTAGTATCTATTAATTATTTATTCATATCTGTCTCGTTGGTCTAGCGGTTGAAGTATTCGACTGCCGATCAAGAGGTCTGGGGTTCAAATCCCGCGTCGGGGCAAAGGTATAATTGTATAAATACTCAATAACAGCTTGGAGTTTGGAAGATGGGGTCGAAATGATGCTTTAGTCACACAGGAAACTCGTGTAACATCCAGAAATGTGATTTTGACTCCAGAGTGCCAGATAGTGTTTACATTCTATCACGTGGCGTGTCTGCTTGTTTGGTCCTCGGCATCATAAAAAAGCCATTTTTTTCTTTTGAAGTGAGGATCATTCAAAACCAAACCTTCATTCTAACGTTAAGAGAACAATACATGGTAACATACAATATAAAAGCACAAACAATTGCAGAAGTAATACTAGAAAAGGCGTCTATCTAAGTATAATGATGGACCCTGAGGAACTACAGTGTTGATATTTTGCTACAAAGATACGTATCAAAATCTATATGGCATTGAGATCTTTTAGAAAGGAAAAAAAATCTTAAAACGAGTTGGTATTATGTGAAACTAGAAGATTTTGTCGCGTGTATTGTAACTATATAAACTACACAAAGTAAATAATATAAAGTAATTTAAGTAATCCATGAACTATATACAACAACTTTCGTCAACAGGTACACTTTCTATGCACAGGTAGTAAGATAATTTTCGACTGGATATCTTTAATTGTAAAGTAACGGTAGCGATAATCTCATGTAGTCCCTTCTCTTTCCCACCATAGTACTTAAAAACCCCTGAGCAAGAATTGTTGGTCAGTTGCAAAATCATCGATTACTACATGGTCCTTCGAACGCTAGTTCCTAGGAGAACCGAACGATAATAATTTACTCTTAGCAATATTTAGGTTGGTAGCTACATAATATGTATATTTAAGTAGTTGAGAGTTAGACTGAGATTTTGAAAGATATACTGCAAATGTATTCAGACATTACAGTAATAATGGTAAAAATAAATATTTCGAACATCTGACACAACTCCGACTAGGTCAAGTGACAGTATACTTATATACTTTATTTTGCTAATACACATATTATACATAGAAAACCTACAAAATCCAAAATAAATAATTGCAGATCATACAAAGTACTTGGTCCGACACAGGAATGGAACACGAGACCTCAATATGGCAGTCATATATGCTACCACTGTACCAGACAGTGGTAGCATGTATGGCTGGCATTAGGTAGTCAGACACTTACATGTGTATGTGCTAATATATATTCACACAATGCCATGCCGTAAGGCGAAACCAGTCAGGTGTAAAATTAATTAATATAGTGGCATAAGTACAAGTGAGTTTGATTTTAGAACGTATTGCAACAAGTTCAATCGAGTGCCGGCAATCGAGAGTATAAATTGTACTATATAGTAATTAGAACAAATTTACCGCTTATTATTTTTATTTATATATTACTTTATGCACAATTACATGCATCGGCGGACAGACTTAATGCCTAAGGCATTCTGTGGCAGTCTGTCAGTCAGTCTGTAGCGGTAGATTTATATATATATATGAATATATGGTTTTCATGAGTACTATAATAAGTTTAAATTAGCATAAATACATAC
Organism: Hyphantria cunea; assembly: GCA_003709505.1. Taxonomy (NCBI): domain Eukaryota; kingdom Metazoa; phylum Arthropoda; class Insecta; order Lepidoptera; family Erebidae; genus Hyphantria; species Hyphantria cunea. The sequence goes on from PKRV01001403.1 coordinate 1,275,997, forward strand.
ACATATACACATACATATATACACTTACACATATTATGCATATGAGTAACAAATATATACAGTGATACATACTTAGACATACATATATATTTATTATTATAGAATACAAATTTAATATCCGATGAGTAACTAAGACCCTGTTGACTCCGCCAGTTCAACCAGTAAAAGCTCTTTTATCTTGAACTTAAAAGTGTAAAGGTTTCTAGCCGTCCTGACCTCGAGAGGAAGCGCATTCCACAAGAGAACAGACTGGACAAAGAACGAAGAGCCCATAAAAGCAGTAGTGTGTGAAGGACTAAGGAGGAGGAGATTGTTAGCAGAGCGAAGGTTTCGGTTATGGTTATTGCATAAAAGTTAAAAATGTGTTGTTAAATAAGTCGAAGAGGATGAATTGAGGATAGTATACAAGAAAGTGAGTCCGCCCATTTTTCTGCGCTGACGAATAGGTAACCAACCTATCTGGGAACGAAAACTGGACATGTGGTCATACTTACGAAGATTAAAGATGAATCGAATGCAGTTATTAAGAAGACGATTTAACTTGTTGTGAAGATCTGCATTCAGGTCGTAATAGCACACGTCACCATAGTCGATCAATGGGAAGATATGAGATTGCACAAGCGTTGTCATAGTTTCCACAGGCATAAAGATTTTAAGCGATATAGTGCTCTGAGTATACCCGTTTATGTACAGAGTTTTTATTACTAAGTACGCCGCACCACGTACCATACACGTATAAAGTATAACATTTACTAAACCTATTCGTATAATCAAATTTCATAATGGATACCTCTTCGTATTAAACCAAAGATTCACATTTGAATAATTTCATTTAAAAGCAAGTCTAATACTGTGTTTTCCAATATCGTAAATTCCGTAATATTTTTTTTTATTAAAGAAAACTCCCGCGATTTGTATAAATCCTGTGTTGCGTAAAACTCTACGAACATACATGAAACGGCCACAAAGAACATCCAGAGTCAGAAGAGTAAATGTGGATCACAATAAGTGTTGTGCCATATGGGGATAGAACATGAAACACCAGCAGCAAGCGGCAAGGTAGCAACTACGCCACTCGTGCAGTGAAGCCCGCACAATGAAAGGAAATATTAATTAAAAAAGTAAAAGAGAACTTTTCGGTTTTAGTGGATGTAAACCTACTTTCCAAGGAGAGATATGTGTCCAATATCCAGCAGTCGAATATTAAAACTTAAAGCAAACAAGAAACTTCAACTTTCATTCGGTTTCCCAAAGCGGCTACGTCGCTTTATCTTCAGCTTTGTCATGTTGTAAGATACATATACTACACATATGTATACACAAAAACTGTAACATGAATATACTACAAGGTAGTTAAGACATGCTGATTTCAGCACGAACGCGTTAGCTCGACTAGCAACCTAAGCTACCGTACTGTTTCTACCATGGGAGAGCCACGCTTCGGCATGAATGGGCCGGCTTGACCGGACTAACTATGGCCTCACAGAAAACCGGTGTGAAGCAGCACTTGCACTGTGTTTCACCGATTAAGTGAGGATACCAGAGGCCCATACCCCAACACCTCCCCTCATCCACCAAAGACCGACCACGTTGGTGAGTGTGAGACCGGAGAACCAATGGTGCAGAAACATCTCAACAGTCTGTCTACATTCACAATTTGTGTGGTGGCCGCCACGCGTGGATTCTGCTCAAGCTTTCCAACAGGTAAAGGAGAGTCACTATGGCAGGCTCATACATGATAAAAAAATGTGTATAAAGACTAATTAATATTATTTTTTCGTAAAAAATCTCTCTGATAACGATACCTATATTACCTCATAATCCCGTAAAAGATTAAGTTACCTCACTTCGTAAATGTAGGTAGGTTGCTTTTGTAACAAACTCGAGTAGTAAAGACCGTCGGAGCCGGAACTAACTACTGAAACAACGCAGTTGTACTTGAAGTACACAGATGTAGGAAGCACGGAAAAGATAAGAGATGGGCGTTATATATTACAGTAAGAACATCCTTGGGATTTGCCAGTATGGTGCACTTAAAGTTCTGATAATGAGTAGCAAGTGGTCGAGCAACCATGACACAATGTCTCATCATCAACAACCCATAATGTCCCACTACTGGGTTCGGGTGTCCTCTCAGGAGAGGGTTAAGACTATACGTCCCCACGCTGGCCCAGTGCGGGTTGGTGACTGGCAAAAATTCGTTGTGGCTACGTATCTTGTCGTTGGATATTTTTAAACCGCCCGAAGGCCTCCAACTAAGCTTCACGCCTGTTATCGTATGATAACAACCGGGACCAGCTGCTTAACGTGACCTCCGAATCACGGAGACGCTCATGGTAACATGAGCACCAGCGGTCACCCATCCAGGTACTGAACACGCCGTCGTTGCTTACCCTTGGTGATTGTCACCGAGTGCAACTGGGCTAAGAGCCCCTCCATGTCTTCACCATGTCTACTCGTAGAGTTTCATCTTTAAATTTTGTAGTATAAAACAAAAAAGTATAGAAAAAGTATATTCTAGTCTAGGTGTGGGGAGATATGATGATTAAATTAAATCAAACCAAATACTTTTATAAGAAGATAAATGCGTAATTAAACTCTGTCCGTCCCGCATTCACGGCCAAACCATTGTACCGATTTCAATGAAATTTGACAAGTAGATACTTTGATTCTTGAAAAATGTCATATGCTACTCTATGCAGCGATAACCGATAAACACGCGATCGCAGATATTTATAATTATATTACAAAACATATTAGTATCTTAATAGTCTACATTGACTAAAACTTAGGGACCTTTTAAAAATATTTTATCTCATCTATAATGTTAAAAGCTAAGCTAAATGCTTATTAAAATATTGTGTTGGGTTAATAACAAGAAATGTGTCACATGTTACTGATGTTGCAATTAATACTGTAATGGTGTCCTCCTGCTTATTTAGTTCTAACACTCTATGAAGCTGGTGTTGGTTTCTCTGCTTAAATTTAAATACGTAAAAAATATGCAACAAACGATCTTCTATGAACGTCATCTACTGCTGGTATATAAGATTATTATTTCACAAAAAAAAGTTCAGATTATAAATAGAAATGGTCACTTCCATTCATAGTTTAAGATCTCTGTAACCGAGAGAACAGAAGGGTACCAGACAGAGTAAGTTAGTGAAGGCTATTTCTCTCAGTTTAATAGTTGCTAACAATATCAACCACCGGTCAAGTCTTTCAGAGAGCCTTTTAAATCACATTTCTTTATTTACACCATGTAGCCTATAAACTGAACTACAGTTTTTACTACAGAACATACGTTTATGAATAGAGTTTGGTAGAACTTCTGCCCATTGACTACACCTGTGCCCATTGTGGAGAAACAGATATCCTGTTCCTCACCTGGTCGGAGGATTCTCCCTATGTGTTGAACATAGGGAGAATCCTCCGACCAGGTGAGGTGATCTGGCGGGCTACTGCCTCACTATTGATTGTGATGTCAATCGGGTCGAGAACTTCTATTGTGCGATTTAGGATTAGTAGTAGTTTGGCATATCTTCAGTAGATGGCGCTGTATTAATTATGTTGCTGTTGGCCTGTAACAATAGCCACAGTCATAGCCCTGTATAATTAGAAATGATTGCAACATATCAATTCATCACATTATTATTTTTTCTTTTTTCTATTATTAACCTTATTATATTTTTTTTTACATATAAATAGATAAGTATGCTATATTATATTTTTAATAGCTATCTATATGTATATAAGTCGTTATTTGAATAATATTTTTATTCAAATAATGACATATATAATATTGAATTATTAAAAAAAAATCGTGCAAGTGCGAGTCGGGTTCCCGCACCGAGGGTTTCGTGCAAACTTGTAAATATATAAGTAAATGTTATGGTATTTTTATTACTAAATGAAGTACATGGGTAATAGGGTAGTAAGTTTTAAATTACTATAAATATTTTTATTAAATGATGTAAATAAAAATGGTTTTGATTCCCTTGCTAGTGTCGAAATTTGCAGCATAAACGGCTGTATCTTTTAATTGTTGTAATTGGCTGACTTGTAATTGGCTTCGAAGTTAGATAATATATATAGTTAGATAATAAAGCATTTGATTTGAATTCCTGCTTCACACACATACATGTTCCTGAGAAAAAGGATTTTGACAGATAGACAGATGGAAAACGAAATGATACTATCAGGGTTTCGTTTTTTATTGTTACGCACAGAACCCTAAAAATATAAAAACAATTTATGAAACATGGGATTTCAAAACATTGTATATTTTACTGCAGAATCTGCGGGGAACTATGCGTAGTTAAATAACTCTGTTGAAGTCTTAATCTACGAACAAATAAGTTTAAACTTTTTTTTTAGGAACTATCGTAAGATCAAATGTTTCATATAATCTAATTACCTATTAGAATAGGTACTTAGATTATACGAAACATTCGATCTTAGATCCTTTGTTCCTAGAGGACACACAACATAACTCTGGATATTTCACGTTCTAGACGTGTTTTTCATCAGAAGCTAGTGTCTTGTGTAGTGCTAGTGATAACTTGAAAGTAAAAGATGGAAGACAAAGAAAATTTAATGTGCTCTGTATTCAAAAAAGTATCCAGGAACATTCCGAAACAATAAAAACAGAAATCTATACAAATGGTTAATATGTAGATGTGATTTAATTCTTTATTTCAACAAAAAAATAATATAAGAATGCCTAATATACAAAGTTACAGTACTTGGCAAGGAATAATGCACATCGACCTTTGGAGACTTTCGGCTTATTTTGGCTTTGTAGAGCGTTGACCCTTTCGCACGAAATATTAACTCCACCACATTTGTTGAACGCCTGATGAAACGTAACATATGTAGTGTGCGAAAGGGACAATGCTCTACAAAATCGAAACTAGCCGAATGTCTCTAGAGGTCGATGTGCATTGTTTCTTGCCCAGTACTGTCAGTCAAAATACTTTAAACACACTAAATGAATTAGTAATTTATTTCTTTAATATAGAAAAGGTGGCCATACTACTAACACAACTTCTGAATGCCTAATAGTTCTAAATTTATCAATTTTCATTAGATAAAGCTTACTATAAGATTTGAAATTAAAATCCAACAGCCAAATTTAGTCCATAAAAGGTCTAATATCTCTTATGGACTAAATTTGGCTGTTTTTGCTTTTATTAGATTACATTTTATTTTAGAGAACGTATATCAATATTTAGATACTGAATAATATTTATGAGTCTTTCCTGTAAATATCATTTTGGTAATAATACATCTTAAATTATATATTTCACAAATGTGACAAATCAAATGAAGGCGAAATCCTCGAATGAGCATAAAAAGATTTGTTTTTTTAAATTGAGCACAAACCGCGTAAAAAAACACGAGTTCGGGTTTAATTTTATAATAACATTTAGTAGACTACCATATTTTTGGTAAATTCTTAAAAAGTATGAGTTAACATCAATCTGGGAGGAATTCTCGGAAGTGAAATAACATTCTCATGGAGGCAGACATTTCGAGAATTCTTCAACAAATGTAATATTTAGGTAGCGTAATAGCACGTGGTATTCAAATTTCCTACTTCCTTTATACTACTATTTAGTATGTTTATATTATGTTTTAAGAGACACCCCTGTAAAGGGTGTTAGACTAGTTTGGTTAAAACATTTCTGTATTGGAAGATCACTTTCAATATGAACTTTTCTAGTGAAAAGGATTAAGGGACGCTTAAAAACCATTTGGTTTTTTGATTTTTAAAAGTATTTCTAACTAAAAGCGGCTCTACCAGCGTTGATTATTAGATTTAGCGAAAATTTAAACGTGGAAAAGAAAATATATGGATACTGACTACTGGTCATCTGTCGAGGAGGCCTTTACCCTCAAGTTCCCTACTTTAATAAAAAAATAAAACAAATTAATCTTAAGTAACCTCAAAATGTATATTGTTGCTTCTTTTTACACTTAAATAATGAGATTTTTACATGTATCATGCGAAGAACGTGAAAATTAAAGCCTTATTACTGTTATCTGCACTTATATTATCAATATGAAAGTAACTCTATCCGTCTTTCTAGCTTTGACGGGCAAACCACTGCACTGGTTTTAATAAATTTGGCATGAAGATACTTTGATTCTTGAGGAATGACACAGGCTACTCTTTGAAAGTCTTATTCTTCTACTTTACTTTTCTATCTAAAATATCTTAAATATAGAACTGTCGAGTTTACTTTTATGAAGTTCTAGTCTTCTTTACTTCAAAAATATTTTATCCACTCAAAGTATTGTACTTAAATCTCGTACAATGTCATTTGAACATAGTAAGAAGGACATACAATATTCCTATTGTACGTGAAGTTGTAAACAGTTCACGTAAGCTCTTTGTAGCGGACTTTCACTGGATTTTATTAAATAATCCGGTCTGACCGCTAAACATTCTAATTTTAACGTTTGAAATGCAATTTCATATGTTCTATGTTCTATAAAATATTGTTCAAATGTGAAAATGATGTTTACAACTATGGCATACCGACATCATCAAAATCCTCAACATATTTTATTAGTCTATTTCAGGACATGCCTTTTCGTAACAAGCAGATTTTGGATTTTTTGGATTCGTTCCAAGTTGTATCATTCCAATTCACTTGCAGTGATGTTTTATTCCGCAGTTAGTCTCTTAGTTGAAGAGGTCAGGTTTTAGAATGAGCAGGGGTAGTGACACTTGATATTCGGATATAAAATAAAAAGAAATGTAAATTGTATACTGAAAACTCAAAACGCTCATTGGACGTTATCAAAAAAATGGGAGGTTGCTTATAAGGTCATGTGTTTATGCATGATCGATACAGATTATCATAAAGAATTTGTTATGTTTACAGTGACTGAGAGTAAAACTGATTTAATAATAAAACACAACACCTAGTCTCCCAATCAACTAGTCCCAAGCTACCGAGAGTTTGTGTTATGGGTACTAGATAACTGATATAAACACATGTATTTTTTTTTTTGGATAGATTTAGGTATATCATATATAGAAAACATCCAAACTCTGAAACAAATGTTTGTAGATCATACAAATATTTAGCCGGACCCGGGAATCAATCCCAAGACCTTAAGCACAGCAGTAGAATACGCTACCACTGCGAAACTGAGGCAAAAACTGATTTTAAAAAAATTAAAATCATAATTTAGGTTTTTTTTGTCTAGTTCCTATCCGTATTTTTTATTTCACTCTTGATAAATTCTTGATTCTAATATAATAAGTCACTGATGTGTTATAATACAAGTTCTGCTTAGTTTGTGACTAGATGACGTTGTGTGTTAAATGTCCGAAATATTTATATTTATATTATATTTATGTATGTGTGATAAAAACGTGAATCACCCTGCGATAAAATTATGGAAAATTTTCAGCCCTTTGATCATGAAAAATGTCGCTTTATAAAGAAGTACTAAAAATTAACAAAACCCACGGCAAATATTTTAAGCTGTTGAATCATGGATTCCGTAACTATTGTGCTTTATGCCCCAATGCATCCCAACTATTAGAAGTTATCCAGTGTCGAGCCAAACGCGTGTATTCATTATGTATTCCCCTAAGTAAACAAGGCTTGTTCAATATTAAGCTCAGAACATATGGTTCTGTGTAAGACGTATTTTATTAAACGGGAGCACGAGTAAGCTTGGTTTACGCATTTTAAGCATTTGCCACATACGGCCGAAACTTCTGAAGCGTTTTTATTTGCTTATTTTATATTGTTCGTGTATAAATTAAAGTTGTTTACTGTTTTCCTCTATACCCTTTTAACTATAATAAAAATAAATTTCAAGGAATTTTGTTTAGTTCTTTTTTATTGAGACGTAGTACTTTTCAAGGAATGAAATTATTTTAGTCCGTTATCTGAGTTAAATAATAATATTAAATAAATTACTGTTTTAATTTTTGTATATAATATGATAAGTAAAAATTTTGTGATTTTGAATAATATCAACATTTTCTGCATATGCTCAGAGAAAAGAAGACATGATATCGTATATAACACAATGTCTGTTTGAACAAACGTTTCGAGAAAGTAATATTACCTTATCTTGTGCTACAAAGGAGTAAGAATTTTACTCATATAGTTCCTAATCTTTTTTTTCATCTATTAGCTGCCAGAATGACTCTGCTTTGCAATCCAATGTGCCTCGCGCCGCATATGCTCCGCATATGCAAAGTCCGTTCGTTTGCCACATATGTCATAAAAAAAAAAGAATAAGGATAATGCAGCATGGTGACCTACATTATGGCAGCCTGGCGAGATGCTTTTTCACACCCCGCTTAAAAGACCCGGGATCATAGTGGGAGCGTTAGATCAAGTGGATCTTTCACTTTAGCTTACAAAGAGCTGAAAGTTTCACTGAACGAATAATTTTTACTCAAGTCCCCGAAAGTAATTGTACCGTACACCTATCACTATACAGCTTGGTTATAGAGTTTGGTTGAAAATTAGAGTGTTAGTGTCCTGGTGTTGATGGATTAGAAATACAAAATGTCACCATATCTGTTTCTCCCATGAGTATCATTAGAAGCGACTAAAGAAACTAACTATGCAATATCACTTACATCACCACAAAAAAAGAAAACTTGAAATAAAGCCCTTACCCAACCTTTTGGCCAGTGGGATATAGTAGGCAAAAATCTCCTTAAAGGTATGGGTGTCAGCTCTGACCGCCCAGAATAAGGCGCGCCTCTGGCGCCCTCAGAGGGTATTGGCGGTATCGGTGGCGGCTAGGCGGCGTGCGCCTTGGTCGATCACCCCCGTGGGATTTGGAGGCGGCCGCGGCTCACGCTGGCGGTGTGCCCCGCTTGGGCGCCACAGCGTCGGGTCCTCGCCGTCGTTCGCTCCATGGCCGGTGGCGAGAGCAGTTTTACCGCGGTCGCGATCTTCTGCGAGGAAGTCATCTCGCAGGAGGAGGCGGCTGAGAAGGCCCGGGAGGACGATCTCCACTCGGACTCGATCCGCCGCCCGCGAACCGGGCGGCGGAGGCGTGCCCACAAGCGCCTCATGCCGCCCTGAGTGTGGCCGCGGATGGGTGGGATGGGTTTTCCCCTCCATCTGCTTCACAGGCCTGCCGCAAGGANCACAAGCGCCTCATGCCGCCCTGAGTGTGGCCGCGGATGGGTGGGATGGGTTTTCCCCTCCATCTGCTTCACAGGCCTGCCGCAAGGAGGCGACGTTACGCGTGTGCCGTACGTTGCCTAAATTGAGAGGATATAACATCTAGAGACGGTGCCCGCTTCAGTGCGGGCAAGCGCTGGGTGGGGTCCGGATGGCGTAAGAAAGCGGTTCCCGGATCTCTCCCGTCTCAGGCGCAGAGTGGCACACCGTGTGGTTTTAGTCGGTTCGATTCCGACACACCGCCCTGCCGCAAATCCCGGTGGGGTGAAAGCCCGAGAGGGTTACCACAGGTTAAAAAAAAAAGGCAAAAATCTCCTTTGAGGGTTTATGTCTAATAGGGAACTATTTAAAGCTATTGATGATTGATAATGATGATATAAAAGCATCAGTGAGTAGCGGCTGTCGTTTACCATCAGGTGAACCGTCTGCGTGTTTGTATACCTTTAGTATATTATAATAAAAAATTTTGAGTACTTTTTTTTTCTTTCCGCGTCTAAGTAAATATGTAAGTAAACTAGTGTTATAAATTGTAAATAACATTTATTTTAGTAAGTGAAAATTTACAGATGTTTTACAAGTCGGATTGCTCAGCTAGAAGGCGCTGGCAAGAAAACCGAAACAATTTACAAAAGTGTCTTATATTTTTAAGTCCGTAAACTTTAATGGAATATAACTATGCGAGTATAATAAGGCCGGGATTAGCCTATTGACTAAAGGATCTAAGTTTTGAGTTGGCCGGTCCATAAAGATGGCATACAAACCCCAGTCATCGTGAACCTAACCGATATTAGTCAAGGTGAACGAAAAGCACAACACTCCAGCAGGACATAACTATGTAATGAAAATAGTATTTTATTTAATATTATTATTTAACTCAGATAACGGACTAAAATAATTTCATTCCTTGAAAAGTACTACGTCTCAATAAAAAAAAAAACCAACATTTCCAAGTTTCTTTATTGAATATGGCCGTCCTACTATATCCACTAGACAAACCAGAACCTAAACGCATGTGTATACTTATACAAATTAATATAAGTCTACGTCAACGATCCGAACCACGACAATACCGCCAGCACGAAATAACTAAATACACATTTCAGAATTTGTTCATTGAACATGGTCATCCTACTATATCCACGAGACAAAACAGAAACTAAACGCAAGTGTGTACTTACACAAATAGGTCTAGTACTGGTTTTTATATGCACATGAACTTTAATCAGACATGTATCAACGCTGGCCTTGATGGAAGGGAAAGGACTAGATTTCCACATGGTTGAGTGACCAGTAAACATATGATATGTATTTCGTACGCCTTTTCTGTATCGATGCCGACAAATAGACTTGCTAAAGTTAATTTTATCTAGGAATCATATGGTATGTATTACCCACATACATACACACACACACGTATAGTATTTAACCGTATTCACGACCCACTCTCAATTTTGCAGAATTCTTCTGTATGTTGGAGAGTTGAAAAAGAGTTAAGAAATGTATGCTTCACATTGAAAAATTATTCTAGTCCACAAACGACAGGACATATCGCCTGATGGTAAGCGATTACCGCCAACCATGGACACCGACTACACCAGAGCCGTCACATGTACATTGCCAGACTTTGGGGGAAGTAGAAGGGGTGGGGGGAGGATTTGGTGTATGGCCTTCCGGTACCCTCACTCTCTCGGTGAAATACAGCGCAAGCGCTGTTTCACACCGGTTTTCGGTGAGGGAGTAGTATCACTCCCATAGAGCAGGCCCATTCGTGATGAAGCATGGGTCTCCCACGAAAATGTTGGGTCATTGTTGCTGCAGAGTCAAAAAAAGGAAAATAATTACGGATATTTCTACTGTTTCCAAATTCTGAGTCTATAAAATGCAAGTTCAAGGTCAAATGTCAAATCTAGCTAACGCATACAATTTCAAATGTGACCCAAAAAAAATACCCTTTTTTATTCACTTTTGGAGATAATTTAATTGTTCTCTTCTAAAGTTTTATAATTAAAATGGCAGTTTGGTGTATTTAAAGTGCATTACCGATAATGGTTTTAGTAAGATTGTTTTTTTTTTAATTTAACCATACTCTCTTCTTTGTCTTTCACACCTCTTTCTTAAAACACTAATGAAACGATTTTAAAGGACAATTAAATCACATACATCCGGCTCTACCGAAGCTCTACAACAAATCCTTTGACAGTTTGTCTTTCAAAAACACGACATCGGCAAAATTGTGGTCATACCATAGAGCCATTAAATCAAAAGTTGAAGTAAATCACATACTGTCAACTGAAATATAAACAGTGAAAATAATTTTCCTCATACGCCTTGATGGTTTGCCACTAATCCAGTATAGTGAACTGGGGTATATTTGCTCACGGCTACTGATTGACAGTAATAAACTAACCAAAAATCAATTTAGGAGCAAACGAAGCGGAGCCTCAGAGAAATGTAGTTTGCATAATAATTATGAATTATACAAGGGTTGAAATTCAAAATGGTGGCACAACAAATGCATTGGTATTATGAGATAAGAGCGGCGAATTTGTATTCAAAGAGGGTGCACGCAAAGGGCCTCATATACATGATATATGCTAATAACCATGGTCAGGTTTAAACCCTTTCTAGTACAGTTTCAGTACGTGGTGTACTATCAACATTTAGGTGGTTTTGTTAATAAGATTAGGGGAAAACCTGGGATCACTTAATCCATTAGTTATTTTTAATTATTATTTTTTTGGTTATGTTGACCTTTTTGACCTTTTCTCCTCTTCTATTTCTTTGTTGAGATTTTTGTAGATAATATTTTAGTACCTATGTACTATATTTATTTGTACACTTGATTCTGTAAAGTGGTGTAATATTTCGCAGAAATCTTTGAAGAATAAATGCAAAAGTCATAACTGTCCGATTTCATATCATATTACATCGTATTTATACCGATTGAAAACGAGAAGCATTCAGAAGTTAAAAATCTTATAATAAGTAAGTTACCGTTTCTGCTAAGTACTATTTAAAGCAAAGATAAGAAAATGTACTGTATGTACTTTTATGTTTTTTATTTATGAAATATTAATAATTATAAAACAGTAACAAAAAATAACTTCTTTTTATATGAAATATTTTTCTTTTTAACTGTAGTATCTGTTAAGTGCATAAAGCCGTTTCCACCCTTATAGTACAATAAAGGCGAGGCACTAAAGCGAGCGATTTCTGAAAGCCATAATCGTTGCACTCATTTTAACACTAGGAACATTGTCTATTGTGTACTATCGAGGTTATTAACGTCTACAAAAACAACGACAAGATTTCTAAGAAGATAAATGCCACTTTTTTATATTCAATGTGATAGTAGAAGGAACCTTTTATATGTCTACACCTATTATATTTTTACAGAAAAACTTATTTTAGTAAAGAGGCTCTGTAAATAGTTAACCTTCAACGATTGAGTATTCATATTTTTACCATGTTTGTTTATTTAAACAAGGAAATTAATACTTTCTGTGAGTAATTATATTTTTTATTAATCAATATTGCCCTATAAAAATTGCAGTTTTACTCTGGCTGGCAGCGGATGGATGCGACCGTCACCATTCAACAGTGGACAACGATTGAATTCTAATTTGTTATGTCTTATTATAACTCGAGAATAGCTCAATTTATTGGTCTGATGTTAGTTTAGTAATATTTATGGAAGTTCAGGGAAAGTTTAAATAGTGTCAATGTATAAACAAAAAATGGTTATGATGGAATACAGTTATATCCTAATAATATCGGAAATATCTGGCACAGGTAGTTATTATTAAAATGAAAATATTAGAAATACATTCGCAATGACCACCACTTTGGTTTCTGTTTATGTTTACCATCAGGCAGAGTAGAGTCATAATGGCAGGTCCCTACATAAAAAAATCGCTATGAATATTCAGTGAGTTATCAATTAAGATGAAATTTTTCAATGCTAATTTAATTTATACGTCTCAAAGGCAAGCATGCCTAGAATTTTTAAATACATTTTATAAATGAAAACTAACTAAATTAGATACACAAAATTGACTTTCTGAATGACTTTTGAATAAAAGAATTACGAGCATTTAGGGGTAAAAATTAAAAAAAATATATGTAAGTTCGTAGAGTTCAAAATTTGTTTGATCCCTCCAAAATACGTTGGCAAATAAAATCGTATATTAACACGCATTTATTAGTTTCACCTGTATGTTTGTTTGTTTGTTTGTAGACGTCGACGAAAGAACGACTTTTGAAAGAGTGTTTTATAGTTTTTACACTGTATTTACTATTTTAACAAGCAGACAGGTCACCAGACATTTAGTGACAACTACTAGTTCATGAAAATCTGTTACTCAAGAGTTAAAAGTATGTTAAACGCGCATTGTTACATCACATTTCCAAAGAAATCTTATTTAATTAGTAAATAAGCGACAGTTTGTTCACGTACTTAATGGTTAAACTTTCTGAGAAAATCCCTTTTTTAAATACCAGCGATGAAATCGATTTTGATCAATTCCTTTACGATTTAAACGGTATCTTGAGTAAGAAAGCACCATTTATATTCATCTATAACAAAATAATATTCAAGTAACTTTACCCCTTTTTGACAAAAGAATTGTGCTTTTCGATTCCGCTGCCCTTAGATAGGGATTAGAGTTCAGTTTTAGTGGTTTGTTCTTTGGTTTTCGGGGTTGCTTGGGTCTTCACGCCATCCCGGCGATTAAGCCCAAACCAGAGACCCCAGGCGGGACCTGGAGAGGTAACAGAGACAAAGGCGGCAACTTACGTGAGTGTCAGGTAAGTTGCTGCTTTTGGGTGTCATATCCGGTGTTTCGCGCCTCGCACCGCACGGCGGTCTACGAGGTGAAGTTGTATATGCTTACTGGCAGGAGAATTTTTAATATTGCGATACGGGATTAGTAGATTAGTGGCGAGACAGTTACTGTGTAGTTAGGTGGGTCTCCGGTAGACTCTGTAGTTAGACGTGTCTTCGATAAATGTACTGTATTTTGTTTTGTTGATGTATGTTGAAGTCGTCAACAGTACGTGGTATCAATCCTGTCAAACTATGCCCATATGTGATAAAGCATGGCTATTACACAATTACAATTCTAAAACAGAGAAGCTTATGTAGAATAATATAATACTATAGTTTCTGTATCTGAACACACACAGGTATCTTGGTCCATGTACCCGATACCTGTACCGAACTTGAGGGTTTGGCTCTTTCCTCCTATGCCTCCTCCTATGTGTCGTAGTTCACCATGCTGCATTGGTTCACGTTCGCAAGAATAAATAAATAAAAAGTATATTACTATAGCAATTATTTTATTAAAATATATAAATAATTTTATTAAAGCGACTTTACCCGCTCTCAGTGAGAGTTGCTCCTAAGTGAGCGCTCAGCTAATGTGGATATAACAGTAACGCCGCGCGATAGTGCTCTCACACCATGTCTTAATGGGCTATTATATTTTATGTTAAATTCAAACACTACACAAGGGAATTGGGTGCCCGGAGATTATACTTATATATAGATACACATAAATGAAGATACTGAGATACTCATATTTTGGAAAAAAATACATTGATATGATGGCAAAAAAGCATGTGATGTTGTGTAAATAAATAATTGTGAATATAATTATAACAATTGATGGTTATAATTATATTTATTAAATCAATATAAAATATAAACGTATTTTACATTTAAAAATACATTTAGATACATATAAACACATATTTCAAACAATATAAATAGTGCCCTATCGGTATTGTTTTTATGTAATAGCTGCCAAAATATATCTACCGAAAGGAAAACATGATCGAAAGCATAAGTAGAATCAAAGAGTAGTAATTACCATCCTTCTTGCGAACGTGAACCAATGCAGCGTGGTGAAATACACCACAACGGCTTCTGATATAAAATAATAAATAAACATTCACGACATTTAACACACAATGCCATCTAGTCCCATAATAAGCAGAGCTTGTAATATAGGTACTAGACAACTGATATAATACTTATATTTTTTTTTTGTAAATACATACATATCATACATAGAATACACCCAAACTCCGAAACAAATATTTGCAGATTATACAAACGTTTGATCCGACCCGGGAATCGAACCCGAGACCTCAGGAACAGCAGTCACATACGCTACGGCTGCGACACCGAGGCAGTTGGTTTTTACGCCACTGTAATCTTTTAGTTTTTAATCTTTCAGAGTATTCCAGATTAACATTCCCCGGCATAGGATGGAAGAGCCAAACCCTCAAGTTTGGTACAGGTATCGGGTACATGAACCAAGGTACCGGTGTGTAGGACTTCAGATACAGAAACCATTTCACAATATATGCGTATCGAGAAGCACTGCTTTTTGCATCAGGCCTTTAGTTCAGTTGCCTAACATGAGCCTCTGTAGAAGGTGTTTATTATTGTTAAAGAAGTATGGTTTTAGATCAGGACAGACATAGACACAGAACGTCTTATACATCGAGTTCTAGGCCCAAATGTAGCCCTTAACTGTTCAAGGAAACGTAAATAAAATTTACAATCGTAAATAATTATGAAAATCTAATACCGATTCTTGTATATGTAACTTGAATCTTGTACGCCGTCTCGAATACTAATTGCTGAGGAGCCAGGTGCACCCTACATGGGAAAACCCTGGAGTCCCAACGTACCTTTGACCTCCTACAGTTTTTAGACGGTCCCCTCCTGTGTAGAGTGCTTTGTCCCTAAAAGGTGGGACGCGAGTGCTGTGGAGCAGGCGCAATGTCAAATTACCCTTAAGTTTATAAATTCAAATAAAATACGTGTAACAGAATAAAAATCTATTACAGCGGTGTGTAATATTAGAGGTCTATATCTGACAGAAGACTGCAATAGGCTTATGATGACGATATAACACATTTTTTTTTTAAATTACGTCGAAATGACACATTTTCAATCTAGCTTACACTAAATATATTTGGATGAATTACGTTGACCTGTCATCTGATTTATACGATTCTTATACTATTATTGAAGAATCAAATCAGCGTTAGTTAAGCATTACGTCTTCCTCGTCAACTATGGGATAATTGAGATTGTAATTACGAGTACTCGTACTTCAAGTAATCAATTATTGTAACTTATACGCTCAAACCTCGTAACGTATAATAACAGTGTGTAAATGACAGACGTCAAGTCAACGTAACTATTGCATCTTGCATCAGAAATTTCACGCGTATTCAATCAATTAAGCAATTACCAATTACACATATATAGATACGGGTACCAAGCTATTTGTTGCTTTATGACATTTTATTTACTTTCTCACAACAAGGAGTGTCTCTGATTATACTTTTTCATATTTCTAAGGGAAATTCATATTAATTATATATACTATTTATACATATTTAGTAGTATGATTTATTTATGAGAGTATACATTTAAATATTATTGTCAAACTTTAAGAAAAGGACGGTATTTATGCCCTCTACAAAATGGTTCGATGACTTGGTGAAAATCGTCTGATGGATACGAACAGCACAGATTCGGGTGTTGTTTAGAGCATTTTGGGAGGTCTGAGTTCGTTAATTGTAGATGTATTTCGACTGAGACGATAATGTAGACAAGGGAAGGATAAAGTTCTCTAATCGGTTGCAACTTTTCATCAAGCCTTTCAAAATACACATGAACTCAAGCACACTGTAATGATAAACAAAGATGATTCGCACTTTACAGCTCTAAATTTATACCAAGATTGCATTATTTTCCGTACCTAAGTGTAACGTGTTAGTATCACTCGACACTATGCTAAGTTTTATTTTTTTAAAAGACAATTCCCTCCTTATGAATATACACCATGTGTCGGAGAGAACTTTACAAACATACATGAACAGACACAAAAAACACCAAGACTCAGAACAACAATTTCAGGATTACACAAAGTGTTGTTCCATCTTACTACACTACACTACTCACAACACTTGGCGCAGTAGAAAGCGGCGTGGTGACCACTTATGTCATTAGATCAGCCGATCAACAGGTTAGATACAGGTTTACAAGTTAGATCGGCCGTAGTCATTGCCATTATTCCTCACAATATGAAACATAATTCGTAAATGATTATAAGTATATAACTACATAAAGCAATATATGCAATTAGTTAAGTGCTTTGTGTATAAATTGTTCTGTTTAACCACGGTAATTTGTGTTCTGATCCATTAATATGTCAGTATGACAGGAAGTTCACCTGCAATCTGAATCAAATGCCAGGCAATTCCATGCTCCATCATATCCTTGCCAGGGGGATGAAAGGGAAAAGATAGGTATGTAATATAAATTCATTTAACTAGATTTTTCCGTGGCTCTGTCTGCGTCTTAATCATTATCGCAATCAAAAGAAGCCTACGTCCTTCCTCAAAAATCAAAGTATCTTCATGGGAAATTACCATCAAAATTAGTGCAGCGGTTTAGCCGTGAAAGCGTAACAGATAGGCAGACAAACAGAATACTTTCAAATCTACAATATTTATATGGAATATAACTTTCGTCAGTTATTACAATGTTATGTCGAGGTCATATGTAGTCACAAATTGTTTAATTTAAATTCCATTTTGAGATGTTTCGAACTGTGAATTTTGTTTGTATTGTCTATTGTTTCATGTATTTTCGTGTATGATTATATAACTATGCATCACAATGCCAAGTAACTGTCATAGTGTCCATGGGTATGGGGTACTTACATGCCACCAGGAAATCCATTAAAAAATATAACTTTTGACCAACAAGATAAAGAAAACAAAAGATATAAAAGGTAAATATTTGAGTTGCCTTTTTAATGAATGTGTACTAATGGGAAGAATGTGTTCTCAGGATAAAATATATAAATAACGACCCGCGTGACAGTACAAAACAGACGGACAAAAAGTAGCCTTATACTAGCTATCTGTGTATAATTATAGTATATTAGTCAGTATATGTATGCATACATGTATATATTTCAGTGTGTATATGTATTTGTGTAGGTATAAGTATGTTTATGTAATATGAATAGTGTATAACATTTGTATATGGATCGCTACCTTTTATTTTAGTTTTTTTTTGTATGTTTTATGTGTTGCCTGTATGTAAACTATTCTAAATTTTAAAATTTTTGAAACTCTCATATCCGTGTTATGGTTGTCTGGAAGAAATCGCCGAGAGCGATAAGACCGCCAATTGTTATACATACTTTGTGACTGTTCCTGTTGTACCATTTCTTACTATGTATATACAATAAAGACCAATAAATAAATATAAGTGAAAGTCTCGTCAATATCGGCCTTACTAGTTTATGGACTCTTTAGAATGATCAACCAATATTAATAAGAATACTAATTTTTAGTTCAAATGGATCATAAACAGTTTCTTATATTCTTTGTTAGTTATTTAGCAATTCTCTAAATTCTACAGAGTATTGCATGAAACATGTTCAAAGAGACAAAGATTTGGGATATTCTAGAGAAGTTTGTACACGTAGAAGGTGTTTGGATGACAAAATTCTAATTGAAAACGTGATACGCAACCGAATGACAACGCGTAACATACGGTTATACCTGTAAACTGTAACAGGATACTTTATTATAGCAATTTACAAAACGCAAAAACAACATTCGCGCAGTCTATATTGTAGCTCCTAAATTGCTTTCGCTAGCTCTCGTTTTTATATTGGAAAAAATGAAAAGTGGTACGCTAAAATATTACAATCGATTACAAAATTTTCTTTGTAATATTGTTTCTTAGATATCACTCACTATGTTCCAGAATTTTTTGAAGCAATAAATATGTTATTTTATTTACTTTTCATATAAATTTCATGTTTATTCTTTTATATCGGCTCGCTTTTTATAACATGCTGCTAACTGCTGTCTAAAAATTAGCCTTAACGTCTAATGTAACACCTAACGATACAAAAGCACGACGCTGCATTGTTGCATGTCTGCATTCACAGTGAGAATAGTGACTGTGGAGGAACGGGTGTCATGTCCCTGAAACGCAAAGGGAGGATCTTCCAACCAGGCGAGGTAATCATGTCTGGCGGGCCACTGCCCAACGGTTGACGTTGGGATGTTGTATGTATGCTAATCAGCGCGAGAACTTCTATTGCACGATTTAGGATTAGTAGTTTCTTATTTTCCTTCATTACTCCGTAGTTCGACGTGTCTTTGATAGATGGCGCTGTAGTGTGTTTCTGTTTTTGCGTCGTATGTGGCAGTCGCAACAGTGACCACTCTTTAATTCTACTCATGCTCATTTATGAAATAAAAATAGAAATAGTCATTAGTAAAATAGTAAAAACGTCAGCTGTTAATGTGTATATTTATGTATAGAAACCTTACCATTTGTAACACACATTTCATACTCTGACAGAAGTCACACATGGTGCACAAGCCTTGTGTCATTAATTACTTTGGAACAACAACATAAAAGTTGTTAACTCTACTATCAGTTTAAAAGAAATTCGTCATGATCTTCCGTCCGTCTTTTATTAATGTTTTATTATTAATGTGCGCATAACGTGTGATATTTGGATATTCCTGCCCTAGTAGCAAAGGATACACACCTGATACAATATCCTGACCTATCCGAAGTACTAGTAACAGTCTCATTGTTTTTCTGATTATGTATTACTTAATAACAGTTCGGAGTTTGGAAGTTGGTGTATGAACCCCCGTGCCTCGGAAAGCACGTAAAGCTGGCGGTCCCGCACCTGCTCCTTCTCTATCATGTCGGTTAACAGTTCCATCACATTAGGAGAGAGAGGGAACAGAGAGTGGACCTGTGTTTGTGCATACACTTGTGTACTATAGTATCTCCTGCGTAGTTGGCTGGTCTCCATTGAGACTGGCCACCCACCGTAACGGTAATCAACTAGGAGCACAACAGTAGTCTCAGTACAGTTTTCACAATAGATTTATAATAAAAATAAAGATACTGTTAAAAATCTTCAAATTTGGTCACTCAAGTAGTACCTATAATGTTATTACGCAATCTTTACTAATATTATAAATCAATATGTAAATGTCACCTTATTTTACTTATGGTAATTATTTAACTAAAATTTATTATGTACTAGATCATACATACAAGCGTTACTACGGGTTTAAATATATTTTCTTTAATCATAAAGTCAATCTAGTCCTGTTCACCAGTAGCCAATCCACGTACAGCTTTAGAACATAATTAAATAAATATTCAGTATATTGAAAATTATATCATTTCATTTTGAGGGGATGTAATGGTTTGATATTTCTCCCCTTTATCTTTGAACATCTGATCGGTTTCTGTATATTGAATGCGACGCCCTTCACGCCTTAGAGAGGGCGTTTGAATGACGACGTGATCTGTATGTTATTGTTAACTTGCGTTACGATTGAAACTGATCTTGGTTAAAGATCTCGGACTATCTAGATAGTACTAAGTTCAGGTATCTTTCTAAAAATTCTTGAGCTAATGCTTATAGTCTAACTTATCTACTTGATATTGAAATTGATATATTCCAATCTATCGCCCTGAACAACATCATATTCTCTTTTCGTTCATTTTTTACTTTCAGTATACTCTAAATTTATTTCATTTCTAATGTGGGGAAACAGGTGTCATGTCCCTCCAATACAAAGGCAGGATCCTCCGTCCAGGCGAGGTGATCATGCCTGGCGGGCCACTGCCCAACTGTTGGTATTGGGACGTTGTATATATGCGAGAACTTCTATTACACGATTTAGGATTAGAAGTTTATTAGTTTCCTTCATTACTCCGAAGTTCGACGTATCTTCGGTAGATGTCGCTGTAGTGTGTTTCTGTTGTTGCGTTGTATGTGGAAGTCGCCACATCTAATTTACATACCCTATGCCTTTTTGGTACCTTAAAATACGTGATCGCGAAATCGCGAATCATGAAACGCGAAAGTTTAAATAGTATAGGCACTAAAAAGATTTTTTACGGAATAGAGACTGTGTGAAAGCTTTCTGTCTCATCAATGAGACAGAAAACTACACAAAGGATACATTAATACAGTGTTTGGATTGACATTACGGTCGGCGGTATTTAGTTTGTTCCTTATCATATGAGTAGGACAAACCTAAAATAGATGTGAGAAAGTATGGTTTATACTTTAACATATAATTTGGAAAGTTAGATATTTTGGAACTGATATTGTGATGTGCCAATAAGTAAGCTCTACGAACTTGAATCCATATTTGTTTGGACTATTTCAATATATAGTTGGATGCCAAAAGGAAGATAATAGATCACTTTTTTTTAATCTAAAAGTATATTTGCCACGGAAGCGTATTTTTTACGTACTTTATTTTCATTATCATTTATGTTTAAAAATTAAACATTACTTCCTACAAAATCTGCGTTAAATATAAAGGTTTTTTACAAGATAAAGATGGGGACATATCACCAAAAGCACGTGTAATTTCTCTGTTTTACATTCCCCCATGTCTCTCGGGAGCGTTCCAACACAGAGCCGGTTATTTCTTACATTCTGTACTAAATTCACAGTTAGGAAATTGAATTTTTCGAATTCCACATCTTATAACCCCGACCGGCCATTTTAACTTGGTCTCCCCTCAGTCATTCATCGCTCAAATCGAGGGTGAAAAGGTGTTAAAGTATAGAGTATCAATAGACCAAGTTTACTGGATGTAACGTTTCGTTTTATCATAAATTCTAAAAGAAAAATCCAAGAAATTGATTTCTGAAAAGTATTTCTTACAAATAACAATTTAGGTCAAATTAATTTTGGAATACGGTTTTTGCTCAGTTTTAATATTCAATCTACTCGTAAGATTACGTAATGGTATTTTAATAAATTCATAAATTTTCATTCTGTTGATTGAAATTATAAAAAATAAATAATAGTGACATTTCTGAGCCATCCAAAAACTCTAAAATTAAATAAACGTATATCCGTATGTAAAATTCTACCACAAAAATAATTAAATACATTACAATTTCTATAAATGTACTTGAAAAATGAGGAGAAAGTCAAATTAAAGTCGACTCGTTATAGCATATATATTAGAAAATAAATAAATATGTTTGTAGCTAGATAAATAAATAGTAATAAACAATTTTGTAAATTTTAAATTATTTTGATTGGTTAAAATAAATAAATTTCTATACTAATCTTAAACTACTAAGCAGTAAGTGAAAATTAACATTGTCTAAATGAAGCGGAAACGAAATTACCTTGATATTTTTTTTGCCAAATATTTCTAAATGATTCATATTTATTCAGAAATATTTAGCAAAAAAAATATTTTTGTAAAAAATGCTCAAATAGCCTATCTTCGTAAATTCTGATTTGCCTAAAACGTTTTTTTTATTATTATTGTTATTTTTCATACATTTATATCGAAAGTGTAGATATCGTATATATTTACGTGTTTATTTGATTGTATTAATGTGTAATCCTAAATCTTTTGTAAATGATTTACTTTATTTATTTATTTTTTCACACCAAATTACCCATAAATTTGAATTTCTACAGTCAATTTGTCCATCTAAAGGTTGCCTGGAAGAAAGTGCTTTTTAGCGATAAGGCCATTTATACATGGTCATACATGGTCACACATTGTCGTAAATTTGTTATGCTCCAGAATGTAAACTATTTTAACTGGTGTACAATAAAGTTTATTCTATTCTGCCCAATTCTGGTCAATTTATCACCCCCAAAACCCCCTAAAAACTAAATTTCTTTAAATAGTTATAGTCCAATTTATATATATACAGGAATTGCTCGCTTAAAGGTATTATTGTTTTTAAGTATCGTTTGTCGTGGTGATTACTGAACACCGTTGCCAATATATAGTGGAAACTTATTTAACAAAGATCACAACTTTGGTTATATAATTCAAATTTACTTAAATATAACTTAGCAGAGATTAAACACTTTAATTAAAATTGACATAGATTAAAAATACACATCGAATGACATTAATGTTACGTTTTCAGTTCAATTGTTACGAATTTAATTCTCATTGTGAAAATTAACAATTAATAGCCTGAAAGCTATTGTGAACTTTAAACGTGAGTGATAAAGTGCAATATTGCAAAATGAAGTAAGTTAATGGTTAACTGAAAGCCCATTATTATATAGCAAACAATCCGACTAATGACAGGTTTTATTAAAATTGAAATGAAATCTTCTCCGGCGGGAATGAATACTTATTGCAACATTTTTACATTTAAATCCTTTGATGTCGTGAATAATCGAATTCAAACCTTTTTTTCAGTTTGAATAAAGTTTGAAAAATAAAATGAATGACTATTTTGAATTGGGGATTTCAATTATTAACTAATGTGGTTTTATTACTACATGTAACTTCTAACTAAACTGACCGGTGAAATTTATTTTGCGAACTTCTATACTCCTTCTCCTTGTGTCGCTGTCCTCAACTCTGAGTATCGTGTCCTCTATTTGGAAGTATTCTGCGAATGGCAGCTCGCCACTTATTCCTGTCCTGAGCAATGTGGAGGGCAGCGTGGATCGTACAGTGGAGAGTAGAGCAGATTCGGCATGCTCTGCGTAAAGACTTCTATATCTTAGTGTATGTAATATTAGAAAGCCTAGCAAGCAAAGCTTTTAAATATAATTAAAGTGTGTTATACTTAAAATATTTATTTGTATTCGATCCAGTATTGTCTGAGGTTAGCGTGTCTAAACAAACAAACAAACTCATCAGAATATTTATTTAAAATATTAAAGTGCCACGTAATACGTACACAGTTCATTTAAATTGAGTAAGCAATTGACGGTTCCAGCTTTATATTTTTAATATTTAACCACCACCCAGTTAAATATTGGTAATGTCTAATTCAATTCTTTTGACTGCCTCGTTGGCGCAGTGGTAGCGTACGCGACTGCTGTGCTTGAGGCTTCGGGTTCGATTCTCGGGTCGAACCAATTGTTTGCATGATCTGCAAATATTTGTTTCGGAGTTTGGGTGTTTTCTATATATAATAAGTATGTGTTTACAAAAAAAGTGTAAAATGTATTTTATCAGTTGTATATTACCCATAACACAAGCTCTGCTTAGCTTGGGACTTGGTGGCGTTGTGTGTTAAACGTCCGTAAAAAATATATTATATTTTAATTTTTTTTTCAAATGTAAAGACACGTTGCATTTCCTATTTGAACCGTACCGTCTGCATTTCGAACAATTCGATACGCTTCTGTATTCACTTCGTAGAGCTAAACTATGTGCAAATGTAGGTGATCAGTTTTCGGCGTAGACAAGTTCTATCGAATGACGATCGCCATAAGCAAAATGTTTGTGCAACTAGCGTACAAATGTCGCAATTCTTGGACTCAGTCATTAACATAGACTATTGATGTCATATAGAACTGACACTTTTAGTTTAGATATTATTCTTCTCTTTATTACATTTTTATAAATTTCAATCAAATTTTTGATACACAGAAAGAGTAAGTAATAATACATACTTTAAAATATAAATCCTTTGCAAATGCCACGTCGAAAAACGAAGAATAACGTAGCTCAGAAAGATAAAAGAGTGGACAGGTATCACAAGCGTAGAAGAACTATTGCACCTGGCAAAGGAAAGAAAGCAGTATACTAACCTCTATTAGTGAAGTGGCACCGTAAGAAGAAGAACAATTTTAAATGCCATAGTCAGTGGTATAGTATATACCACAGATTTCGGGTAAAGCGACCAAGAAACTGGTGGTTAGGGCTCTAAAGACAGGAATTTTCTCACTACTCATATTTACCGTAGGAGAGCCTTGCTTCAGCATGAATGGGTCGGCTCGACCGGTGTAGTACCCCGGTCTCACAGAAATGCAGTGTGAAACAGGGCTTGCACTGTGTTTCACCGAGTGAGTAAGGATTACGGAGGTCCACACCCCAACTGTAGGCCCTGTACGTCCACTCCTCTCCCCATCCCCAAAACGCCGGCAACGCACTTGTGACGTCTCTGGTTTTGCGGGTGTTCATGGGCGGCAATAATAAGAAATAAATATTTGTACATCGTATCTGCCCTTACTGTTTGTTTATTCTAGATAGATAGACTTTAAAGTTAAACATTGTGCAAAAGCATTACTATGAATTTAACTACACATGTGGCCTAGTGGCTTAAGCAGTCGTCACGCCTCCCACTTTGCCAAGTGTTGTAGGTTCGAATCCTACATGGAGTTCACTTTGAGTGATCCACAAATTGTTATTCAAAAGTAAAGTATAAATATTCCAATACTTTTTTTACTATAGTTAATTTCTCAATATTTTTAATGTAAACACTTAATATATAACACAACTAACTCTTGCCCTCGGCTCCACCGGTGTCTATGTTAGTTATCGCGGTCAATGGTATATGTCCTTTCTCAAGAATCAAAGAATCTCCATTGTAAATTAAATCCAAATGGATTCAGTGACTAAGCTGTGAAAATATTGACACACAGACAGAGATACTTTCGAATTGTTAATATTTAGTAAGGATCTACTAAACTTAAACACAAAGGGAATCGAATAATTTAATTCTAATTTGACACTCTGACGTCTAGTAAGAAGACAAGTTTTTTGGTTCCATTAAATTCTTCCTAGAAGAAACATAGATGAAGGCATAAATATTACATTAATTTACTAAAGAAGTCTTTGACATGCTAACCATTACACTCGGAACGGAACGAAACGCCTCACGATATTCGCTTGCAAACTCGAATGTAAAACTAACTTTCATTTGCAGTCGTAATCGACTCTATTTCGATAAATATAAAATTCAAAATTGTTTGTATTTTGTTACATTAATTTTGGTTTACGGTTTAAGTATGGAGTACTTTGACATTTTGTGAATTGATAACCATCTTCTCTAAGCACGCGACATGTTGTTTTGTTGATTCAAGATAATATCTGCTTATTACCTATTATTATTTTATTTATGCAGGTATTGGTTTTTTATTTATGTTCCTTACATTATTTTCTTCAGTTAGTTATCCAGCTCGATGTTTATTTATGCATAAGTCATTGATTCTTTAAAGTTTTATCATAATGCTAGAAAATAGAATGTAGAATCAGATATTATCCTTTTTTTTAAATTTTA
Organism: Hyphantria cunea; assembly: GCA_003709505.1. Taxonomy (NCBI): domain Eukaryota; kingdom Metazoa; phylum Arthropoda; class Insecta; order Lepidoptera; family Erebidae; genus Hyphantria; species Hyphantria cunea. The sequence goes on from PKRV01001403.1 coordinate 1,302,283, forward strand.
TTTCCCCCATTACTTTTCTTTGTTGTAACTTGAATTCCTTCCCTTATCATGCCTGAAAACAAATTTATTCCATAGAGGGATTGGCGTCAAATAAGTGGCTGGCCATCATTGGCCGAGGGTTGATAGAGCTGGTTTAAGAGATACCGTGGGATTTCATAGTCGGAGAGGCACGCTTCGGTGCGAATGGGCCGTCTCAACCGGAGGGATACCACGGCTTCGCAGAAAACTGGTGTGGAACAGTGCTTGCGTTGTGCTTCACCGAGTGAGTGAGGATACGGGAAGCTCATACCCCAGCCCCTCTCCTCATCACCCTCTCCATCCCCCAAAAGCAATTGTGACGCCTCTGGTGTTGTGGGTGTCTATGGGCAGCGGTAAATGCGGCGATACGTCTGCATATTATTACATAAACAGCGACAAGCCTCAGATGAGAAAATGGGACTGCAATGTAATTACTCAAAGATTCTGAGTCTAATTCTGATCAAATACCTCTATTTCTATTATATCCAACCTGTAACTAAACATACAGCCTCAATAGAGACACCAGATTACCAATTCTTCAATTTATTTATCACATTATATTATTTAATAGCTACATATTTATTTATTTATTTATTTAATCTTCATGCAATTACATTGCAAAAGGCGGACTTAATGCCATGGGCATTATCTTCCAGTCAACCTTTAGGTGGTGCAGAGCTACGTGTAGTAGGTGTATTTTTGAAGCAAGTGAAAATTATTGTTCAAATTGTACAAGGTTGTTCAAGGTACATGAAGATATCATTATATAACATAAATGTCATAAATACAATATTCGCATACACACATACGCATACGTATGCGTACCCATATATACATATGATTAATTAGTCACCGCAGCTATAAGTTTATAACTAAATTGACATGTATAACTTCTAAACTGATTTTGAACGAGTCAAGATTTTACGGTAAGTAACACCAATTTGTTGGCCCAAAAACTATATGAACGAAAGCCGCAGAATTACGACGCCTACGAAACAGATGTTTTAAAATCGCTCAGATTTAATTAAACGAAGTTCGCAGAAGTTATTTAAGTACAGACTTCAGTTGGAAAATATAAATATGATTTGACAGTTTTCTATTAATTTTAAAGTACGTAGAAGCAGTTATTGTATAGAATATATATTAACTGAATAGTACAATAATTTATTGGGTTGAAATGGAATCAATTGACTTAATTACAGCAGCTACTTACTGAGAAGAACCAATGTTATTAACAGTCCATTTCTTGAAAATTATTCAATAAATACTGTAAAATGAAATAAATCTATAACTAAACGGTCTTAGCTTCCAATACTTTTCCAGGACTTTATAGCAATAATTTGTTGAAAAGTTTATTAAAAAAGTGAACAAATTCGAATTGAATTCCAATTAAAATTTCTGCGTTCATATCATTCATATAATAACAAAAAAGTTTTCATTCCATTTGTAGACATCATTTCAAATAATATAATAAAAAATACGTACATAATATATGCAATAAAAAGGTTTTTAACCTTAAGGGGTTTCAACAAAAACCTTCTTCGTCATTGACAAGCAACAGCTCTCAGAAACATAGCTATGATTGTATTTGTGTTTGTATTTCAGAAGCCGGACTAGCCGAGCCTTTGTCAAAAGAAGACGTGACCCGTCGCTCTGGTGCCAGGCACCATGAATACCACTTTGAGTAAGTATTGTTCTCAGAAATGTATGCTCGAAATCGGTTATAATATTTAAGAGCCTTGAATGCCATTAAATTGTATATTATAGTAGAAAATTAAGAAACTATTTCTCTAAATGACAGCATTCATTTAACTGCCTCGGTGGTACAGTGGTAGTGTATGCGACTGTTGTCTATGAGGTCTCGGGTTCGATTCCCGAGTCGGACCAAATTTTTGTATGATCTGCAAATATTTGTTTTGGAGTTTTGGGTTTTTTCTATGTATATATTTACAAAAAAAGTATATATGTATTGATATCAATTGTCTAGTTCCCATAGCGCAAACTCTGCTTGGTTTGGGACTAGATAGGGTTGTGTGTTAGAATTTCTGAAAATATTTATTCTGTCATGTATCCTTGGTGAGTGTTAGACCGGAGGCCTACTGATGCAGAAGCATCCCAATAGGCCGCCCTAGTGACGTTACCGTGTTGCATTGTCTGCATTCTCAATGAGTATCTGAATCAAACATCAGGAAGGTGGCGGGCCAAAATTGGATACAGACTGCCCAAAATAGAAAGAAGTGGAGGGGGTTGAAGGAGGCCTACACCAAATTGGTCGAAGAAGGCTTGAGATGATGATGATGATCTGAATTGAACACTACTCTTGAATTCAGCTCATGCTTTCCATCAGGCAGAATAGTCACTTTGGCAGGCCCATATACAAAAATGTTGGCCTAGGGTTTAAGCGATCGCCACGTTGCTTTCTATGGCGCTGATTGTTGTGCGTTCTAATCCTACATGGGACAACACTTTTTGCTATCCACAAATTGTTGTTGTAAAGTCCCCCAAAATACAGGATGTATATTCCTAATGCGAGAGTTGTCTTCTAAAAGAATAAGAACAAAACAAACCAAATTGTGTTTAAAATTATTAATAAAAACTTATACAAATAAAAATATGTAACCGTCTCCAAACGACTTGGGCTTGTATAAACTGAATTTAAGGGTGGCGGGCACAGAGGCAATTGCCTAATTTAGGGGGTCTGTGGGAAGAAGTTCGCTGCCTCTACGGTGGGCTATTACCATTCAGGCCCTTCATGGAGCGCCAATATGGGCCAAGCTTATCGGCCTCCTTCCGCTGTCAAACTAAGCTCAATCAAGCGCAGCGGAAAGTGGCCATTCAGACCATTCAATCCATGACCAGATTCATACCATCCGCCGGAGTGAGAGCAGGAAAGACCAGGACGAGCTTCAAATGCGCTGGAACGTTCACCCACAGGCACTGGCACAGTGGAACTTACTTGTATGTGTTTATTACAGATCAAATACTCTTAACGGCAAGCACGTTTGACGTTACGATTGGTGAATATTTCAATTCGAGTCAATCGAATTCGAGACACCGTAACAATCGAGGAGAAGTGAAATAAATTCGCACTAGGCTCCCAGGAGTCTGTAGGAACGCATGCAAAGATCAATTGTTTCGTGTTATCCAATGTTACTGCAATCAAAGCTTCGGATTACCATCCTCCGCCGCAATAAGCCGCAATTAGTACCGAAAAGCTTTTAATGCGAATTCTGTTCAAGTTGATAGAAAATAGCGGAACTGTTTTTACGACAACACATATTGAAAAAATAAGAAAGAAAATAAGAAGGAAGGTCCCTAAGTAATATTTTTTAAGAACTGTGTTCCTGAAATAAAATTGCGTAGATTGTCTAGGTACTTTGTCTGTCGAGGTCGTTTTTAATCATTAAAGGTTCTATTTAAAGGCCTTGGCCATAGCCTTGGTTATAATACACTATAGTTAGTCATACATCATAAGATACATTGTATTATGTTGCTCTCACAAGTAAGACGAACGCATCATATTACTTGTTACCTAGATGAAAATCTGAACAGATGTACATAGAAAAATATATTGAATTGCTCAAATACAAAATTCCATTTATTTTCAAACAATATACCGTGACATTATCGACCTTTACGATTTACACATTTTATAAAATCATCAAGTTTATTCCTTTATTTTTTGACATAGCTATTTTACACTTGCATACCCGCTAACGCTCATGACTTGCGTTGATGATCAACAAAGCACACAATACAGTGACAAAGACGCTAGAGGCTACGGAAGCGATCCTTCATTAGGGACCAAAGGTCAATAGACCCCACGGGGCAACCCTGTCCTTTGATTAAACCCGAATCATGACCCTCTGTCCTTTTTTTGTAGCACTCTAATCACGTTTTATGGTAATATGAGATTAAAATTACCAAAATGTACACACAACAAACAAAATACGTGGTGATGTTGACATGTGTATGTTATTGTGATAAGTATATTAATATACTTTCACATAATATTAACGAATGAAAGTCAAATGTATTTAAAAAAAGGTGATTTATATGTAAACTAGCTTGTGTCCGCGGTTCTGCCCGCATGTTTGTCGATTTTCGCGTTAGAGGGTAGCCTATGTCCTTCCTCAAGAATCAAAGTATCAAATTTTATTGAAATTAAAGCAGCGGCTAAGCCGTGAAAGTGTAACAGATAGAGATTCTTTCGAATTTATCATTATTAGTATGGAAATAAGGATGTTATAATCTTTTTATGTTTTATCTACCAAAATGACTCTGCTCTGCCTGATGGAAAGCATGAGTTAAATCCAGCTTTTTACGCCCTACTTTAGGAGCCGGGATCATAATTGGAGGAAAACATTTGCGTTGCCAGTGAATTTAAAATTTTGACCGTTCGGCACAGGAGGGAAGAACGGAAGCGATGAGTACGGGAGCGTTTGTTTACGTACTGCTTGGATTCAATAAAATAAAACTAGGTAGAACCTATAGTAATAAATAAATCACACACAGATATAGATTAAATGATTGAAATAAACATAGACATGGGCATGAGTGTAAATCATAAAAAAACTCGTGTTTCTCTCCCATAAATCACCACAAAATTTGCAAATCAAAATAGTTTCAAAACCATTCTTTGGCGTTAGTTTTCTTTTCGCTAATAATGTTCGTAGTAATATAAGAAAGTGATCAGGTATTTCTTTTGCCGCGTGTACATACAATATAGATAAGTTAGAAAAAGCATGATGAATCCGTTTGAATTACACGCCGAATGAAAATATGATTATTCAAAAGAGAAAATAATATATTTACTTTTTCATGCGAAATTTGAAATCACATATAATGATATTGTGTTTGATACTTTTGCGACGAGTCTGCGTCACTGATTGTAAATTAACTTTGCATACAGTAGGTATCAATGTGCTTTATTATTGTTAAAAATGAAAATTTACAAAAAATATTTGTTTAATAACTTTCGTTTTTTTTTTTATATATATATTTAAGCTGCCAAAATGACTCTGCCTTGCCTGATGGAAAGCATGAGCAGAATCCAAGAGTGGTGGTCACCATCCTCAATGCGAAAAAGAACAATGCAGCATGGTGACCCACACTATGGCGGCCTGGAGGGAAAGGGGATGGTGAGGGGGATAGGGGGCGTTGGATTGGGCTCGATGAAACACAGCGTAAGCGCTGTTTCACACCGGTTTTCTGTGAGGCCGTGGTATCACTCCGGTCGAGCCGGCCCATTCATGCCGAAGCGTGGCTCTCCCACGGTATAAATTTGATACCTCTAGCTACTCTAGCTAATACTCATGACTTCATGCGCATTATCATATGTTGCATACCCTTATGTTATGTTTTTGACTTTAAGAATTACGAACTTTCAAACAATCTTTCATTGTTAATTCTACCCTCTTAGTAAAAGCATCAGGTCTCAAAATTGTAGTCACAGTGAAGCTGTGAAAGGATGCGGACAGATTATTGTCCGTGACGTGGCGAATTAAAAGTTTGGAATATCACACCTCTTATTTATCTTATAGGCATCCTTAGAACGACAAAGGAGACAAAGTTATGTACACTTGTGTAGACAAGTCAACATCACCGCAAAAAGACGGAAAACTTGAAATAAACCCAATACCAATTCTTCCGGCCAGCATCGTGTAGTAGACCGATATCTCCTTTCTAAGAAAAGTTCCATCAGTGGGTTGATAAAGTTTGTTGATGTATATGATGTGTTTTCTCAGTGACCCAAAGTATGTATTGACCTCTGACAGTAGAATGCGCCATTCTTTCCTAGTCGTGGTCACCACCCTCAATGCGGAAAAAGACAATGCAACATAGTGACCCAGACTACCGTGGCTTAGTGAAATGCTTCTTTACGCCCCGCTTAAAGGACCGTCTCACTATATAAATCTCTTACAATTCGGCTTACTAATTAAGTATCTCTTTACCGGTGATATGTTTATCCTATATATATTTAAACACTATGTATGTGTTTGACTTAGCAGATTCAATGCAGGCTTTAATCCAAACGAGCTCGCGGGATTAATATTCCTGGCTACACTATCATAATTCCACAACGTGAAGCCGAGCCACAAATCTTGAGGTTGTGGCTGCTAGGCTGGTGCTCCATTTGCATACTTGGTTTTGTATAGTCCATTCGTTTAGATAGTGTCAGTGCAACCGCACGTAATTGTCGTTATTGTTGTGAAATAGGAATATATTAATTCATACAACGGGGTAAACTGACAAATCATACTTGCTTGCGGGTGTATGCTGCAGGCGGGTTCTTGATTTTGACGCGGCTTGGCGCAGGTGCAATTTGGGCGTGATCAAGATGACTGTATCAAAGCGAATGGTCTATACTGCGATTGTATTCCATGCACCTAATTAATTCAGGATCTGATAATAATTAGAGTATTCGAGCTTCCTTAAAAGGGATCTCTGGGACGAGAATACTGTGAGCTTTACTAATTTTGGCCGTGTTAATAACTTGGTGAATTACTGGAGCAGTTAAGAAACTAGTTTTGTTTTAAATGTTTTATTTTTATAAAAAAATGGACTTGTGAGTTTCGAAACTATGTTCGAGGCGTTTAGCCATGAATGAATTGATATTTTCTATACACTGTGGAGAAACACGTAAATTTTCACGCAACTTGCCTCGAATCGAGAAACTTTAGATTCCAATTTCTCAATTTTTAACAAAATATTGTTATGTTGACAAGGCCACGTATCCTGTCAGTCCGGTGATCATAGAGGTTACTTAAGTGATTATATCAATTGAAGTTAAAATTTTAACAGTTGTAATGCTCAACACCTGATTCTAGCTATGAACAGTCGGCTCATCATAGCCTCTAGGAATGTAGTCTTTGGTACAATGAACAAAACATAATGCCAAATAGCTTACAAATGATATCTGGGGCAGTATACTATGGGAATTTAGTGTCAACTGTGTTGGATTTCCGTACGTTTAGGTGATTCTGCAATTGATACTATAGATATCAAATTTAGGACTCCCTTAGGACCCACATATTTTTTATCTGTGGTTCTTCCCGGTTTGAAAAAGGTTTCTGCCTATTTTTACTTCATCTTGTCGCCCATTGTTCTAAGGAGGGAAGCGGATTTATTATATTTCCAACTACTCCAGTTTTATTCTAATTAATTTCGTTGTGGGTTCGAAGATAGTTTAATTTTTCCTGGGACTTCCTGAGTGTCATAGCTCAGTGTATTCGTTGGTCACTACTGTTGATCCTAGTGTATAAATAAAAAAAAATGTTGTTAAAATATATGCTCTCGCTAAAGGAGAAGTAAAGCGCCTACGTATTTTATTAGAGCAAAAAACAACAGTGAGTTAATCGTAAAAGAATCAAGTAAAATATGTTTGTGTTTTATTTGCATGATATGTTACTAGGGACTAAGATTCTCACATGATATGTTAATGTTCATATTTTCCTCTATGGAACTTTTTTTAGGTCTTTATTCTCACAATCGATTCTTCGAGATCTCACGAATCATTCGAGCTCATCTGGGACAGCGCAATACTTACGACTTGAAGGTAGTCGTTTAGAACTTTATCCTGACTCCTTTAGCCATGATGGAAGTGTTTTACAGCCATTCTCTTACTAAAATCGCTAACGTCTCTTTGCTCTTGTATAATTGGCAAATATTTTATTAGGGCCTAGTGATTTAGTATTGAGAAAACGTCATTACCAAAGGTTTGTTAGATTTCTATAAACATTTGCGTTTGGAGCATTTCAACTTGCATAGGGCTCGGCTGCGATATTCTTGAGTATTGCAGTAGAATAGATAAATTAAGTAATATCAATTAGCTGTATTACAACACTCAGTAAATATTGCCAAATATAATTTAATTTAAAGTTTTGGCTTAATTTATGAATGTATTTTTTTAAATGAAATATGGGTCAAACGAGCAGACTTTTCACCTGATGGTAAGCGATTACCGCCGCACATGTACACCCGCAACACCAGAGGCGTCAAAAATGCGAGGCCGGCTTTGGGGGATGGGGAGGGCGTTAAGGGGAAGGGTAGGACTATGAGCCTCCGGTATCCTCATTCACTCGGTGAAGCACAGCGCAGGCGCTGTTTCACACCGATTTTCCGTGAGGCCGTGGTAACACTCCGGTGGAGCCGGCCCATGCATGCCGAAGCGTGGCTCTCCCTCTTTCATTATACATACATTTGAATACACCTATATAATCATCATTATCAGCATCATAGGTGGCGCTCATAACCCAGATGCACTCGTTGAATAGAAACAATCACCGAGGGTAAGCAATGACGGCACGGTCAGTACCTAGATGGGTGACCACGGTGGCATGTTACCATGAGCGTGTCCGTGATTCGGAGGTCAAGATAAACAGTCGGCCCTGGTGCTTATTATAGGGTAACAGTCGTGAAGGTTAGTTGGAGGCCTTTGGACGGCTTAAAAACATCCAACGGCAATATTACGTAGCCACAACGTAGTCTTGCCAGTCCCCAACCCGCAGTTTGTCAGCGAGGGGACGTATGGCCTTAACCCTCTCCTGAGAGGAGACCAGAGCCCAGCATTGGGATATTATGGGTTGTTGATTGAATCATCATTATCGCTAGGAGTTTTCTTCTATCATTTATCACACACATATCCTCTTCCACGCATACTTTAATCTTATTATAAAACGATCTCGTCTCTTTACTTTAACGGCTGATCCCCTGTCTAACAATAAAGAGAATGTTTACATATATAGAAAATCGCTAATGTACCAAATAATAGCACCAACATTCTTAGAGGAACGTTCATTCATATAGGTTTCATTGAAGATATGATTCCACAGTCACTGTTTGCACTGAGAGCGACTTGTCTGTAAATTGTGTGGTATATCTGAACATTTCAGCTTCAGGCTCTCTTATGAACTCAAGAGGCAACAACTTGTATTGTTCAAAAATTCTTTTCATTATTTCAGATAAACGTTTTATTTTGATTGTTAATGTTTGTGTTAAGGCTACTTTCTTAGGTAGTTGGTTAATATTATACAGTTTTTTTTAGATTGTATTGTGTTGTGTGAAATGTGAACCTTCACACAGTACAGCCTAAGCCTAACATTGCTTTGCCTATAGAATATTGTATTTATTATATTATTACCTGTAGATAAATTACACATGACTTATAAAATAATCTATACCTTAAGTACTAACTTTGTATATTATTATTAACTAGATATGCCGAACTACACCGTCAACTACCCAAAATAGCATTTTGTTATATCAGTACAAAGGTTGTCTGGAAGAGATCGCCGTGAGCGATAAGACCACCTTATATAAACTTAATGTTGATCTGCGTAATATGTTTCTCTGTACAAATTTATTCTGTAGTGGTGTGCAATGAACTTGTATAAATAATTAAAAATAACAAACAATTATTAACAATCAGTAATCACTGGACTATTAGGTCAGTAATTTAAATAATAATGAAATATTAAAAGAACGGCTCACAAAAATTTAACTCTGGCAAAGCTTGAAATGTAATACAAATGATGACTATCGATGTTCATTGCAGGAAAACTCTTAAAATTTATCCACGTGAGATATATGGACATGAATAAGTGATTATTTGATTTCCAACCGCTAAGCTGATCTATGCACGTTAATGCAAAGTAGAATTAATAGTACATTATCAAATACTAATGGCTCTCGCGGCTTTGCGGAGACAAATGAGTGACGGCCACAAAATTACACACAAGATGTATTCAATATCCTAAGTGAATATTGATCTGAAATTTAGAACTGATTCCTTCTTGTTGAAAATCTTCGATTGGGTTTCAAATCTACTTAAATTTTTCAAGCATACATAAGTATAAAACAACAATTTTCTGAATAAGACTTATTCCAAAGAAAAATGGAGAAATAAAAAAAATAATATTACTAAAGTCTTCCTTTATTATTATTTCGAGACGAGTCTTATCAGTTGTGAAGAATTGTAAATTTTATTCAAATTAGAATTCGAATCTGAAGAATATTAGAGTATTAGAGTATCAGTATTAGGTAGAGCCCGATTCGGCATGAACGGATTGACTCGACCGGAGTGATACCACGGCCTCACAGAAAACCAGTGTGAAACAGCACTTGTGCTTTTTCACTAAGTGAGTGAGGAAAACGGAGGCCCATCTCTCCTCCTAACTCCCTCCCCACCCCCCAAAGGTTAGCAACGCACTTGTGACGTCGCTGCTGTTATGGGTGTCCGGGCCCTGGTAATCACTTACCATCAAGCGATAGGTCTGCTCTTTTGCCCCCTATTCCATAAAAAAATACGAAACGATAGTTTTCAGAAGCTTAAATAAGCTTTTTCTTTACATATAAGAAGTTCAACAACCATCAGTGTAAACTAAAATACCTAATTAAAATTTGCAATTAATAATCACATCATTAGATCCGCTAATACTTACGTTTGTTTATCACACCCGTAAACATATATTTTAATTAGATATTAGCATTTAATTACATGTTCCTAATTAATTATGGTAATTTTAACCATGTCCGATATTGCTGAAATTGATGTAGTGGCGGTACCAAGTCTGCTGGGTCAGATGGTATTATATATATTTTTATGACATATTAAGCAATAATAATAGGCGGTTATTGTACAATAAAGAGTTATAACTGATATAATATATATAAAATATAAGATATATATATCTATCTATAACATCTATTGAATTGTTTATATGTATGTTGTATTATATTAAAATTTATTAATTAACTAATTAATTTATTTATTATCTGCAATGGGCAGCGGTAATCGCTTTCCATCAGGCGATATGTCTGCTCATTTGCCTCCTACACCATAAAAAAATATCATTAAAAGAGTAGAGTAATTCTTAAGTAGATCTCGAAATGTAATATTGTATCACTTTTGTCTCGTGCTCCATCCAGCGGGTGCCTGGAAGAGATCACAGAAAGCGATAAGGCCGCCATTTGTAAAAAAAAATTGTTTTGCTTTTCTCATATAATTAGTTTTACAAACTTACTTGTATATTCGTGTTATTGTACAATAAAGAGTCATATATCTATCTATAACATCTATTGAATTGGTTATATATATGTTGTATTGGTGTTAAAATTTTAGAGCATTGTTAAGATTGACTACCTCGGCGCACTTTCACGATTTCCGGGTGGGACTAAATGTTTGTATGATCTGCAAATATTTGTAACCGAGTTTGGTTGTTTTCTATGTATAATATGTATTTATTTACAAAAAAAGTACAAATGTATTCATACGCATTGTCTAGTACCCATAATACAAGTTCTTTTTAGTTTGGAGCTAAATGGCGTTGTGTGTTTAGTTGTCCCAAATATTTAAGATATTTCTTAAGCCGAAATTTGACTGTACCTTTACACTTTTAAATATAGGTATGCAATAAAATACTTCACTTGATTGAGTAATAACTTAATACATTACTAACCTGATAGCTCTAAATAATTTCATTAATTTTATCTTCAAACTAGCCTTAGGCGATCAGCGAGCCTTTACTGGCATTAAACTAACTTGCCAGCATAGAAGTTAGGTACCATCGTTTACCTTTCCGTTTATCTTTGAATGTCGAGTTCATTATAGTTTGTGCCAGGGACCGTTTGTTTGCCTATATTGTGGAGACGGACTTCAGATACCTACCTTTGCTTAGTAGTGAAAAGCTTAATACCGAACGATTTGTTTCTAGAATCTATTTCGACGGTCAGTTGATATCTATTCAAGTTTAAATCCATTCAAATAATTAAAATTGAAGTGTCTGATTGTAATTTGAAATTAACAGCTTGTCACTAAAGTTATAACAGTGCCTATATATATATGCCACTTCCACAAATAACGTAAAGTAGCCACAAAAGAACATAAAAGAAAACAATAGATTACTTAAAATAATAGTGTCAAAACATGTTAAACAGAATATTAGATAATGATATTTTCATAGATTGTCATGTAATTAACGTATTCGAAAGACATGAAATTAACATACTACACTGTGAATTGAAATTGCCAGACTAAATAACCTAAGGAAAACTCGGTCTAAAAATAATAATTTACTTTAATAACTAATAACTTATACGGTGAAATAATAGACACTTATTTGAACTGTTCTTAATAAAATTCCAGAGGAGATACAAAAATTGAATGTGAAAAATCTTCCAATACTAAATAATAAGCCACTATCTGCAACAATGCAATGTAAACAATATTATGTGTTACATGGATTAATATGTAACATGGATTTAAGTCCATGATGGAATGTTAATTTATGTAACACGTTAGTTCTTACAGACACATTGCTGCCCAGATAGACCCTGCAAGATCTTTGTGGTGCAGTTTTCAACATTTAATCGGTAAATGAATGTGTATTGAAAGCAATAAAAAAGGTATGTATTTTACAATAAAATAGTATGAAATATTAATTTTCCAATACATGTAGAATTGTGTCAGATGTCCGAAAATATAATTATTATTTTGCATGGCAGAGGCGTAAATCCCACTAATATTATAAAGGTGAAAGTAAGTTTGTTAGTCGTGCTTTTATGCGAAAACTACTTACTTCACAGATCATCATGACACTTTGTATACATATTCTTTGAGCTATTAGAAGTAATATAGGATACTGCGGTCGAAAACTATAAGTAAAATAAAACAATGAAAGAAGGAAACAAATTTAATCTACTCAAAATAAATATAAAGAAAAGACTTAATCTTTTTGATAATAATGAATTAATACCATATAGTTAATTGCCATATAATTAACTGCCTCGGTGACCAGCGGTAGCATATGCGACTGCTGTTCCTGAGGTCTCGGGTTCGATTCCTGGGTCGGATCAAATGTTTGTATGATCTGCAAATATTTGTTTCGGAGTTTGGGTGTTTTCTATGTATAATATGTATGTATTTACAAAAAAAGTAAATAAGTATTATATCAGTTGTCTAGTACCTATAATACAAGCTCTGCTTAGTTTGGGATTAGATGGCGTTGTGTGTTAGATGTCCGAAATATTTATTTAGTTAAGCTCTGATGACATCAAATGTAGAGGCTTACATACACAAAACTCTATAGGTACTTTGTAACACATTTTTTGAACTGTTCTATTTTGTGTATGTGTATGTGTTTGTGTGTGTAAAGATAAAGAAATAAATAAAATAGAATAAAACTTCTAGGTGAATTATAGGCATGGTGATTATACCGTAATTGGAGCTAAACATATTAGTGTAGTAAGTAGGTAATAGTTTCCGCCGTCAACATTTGGTGAGTGATCGATTGGCGTCACGTGCGCCGTACTGGTAATTAGTCGCCCTTAATTAGCTACTTTATGGGGTCCAAACTTTGGCTTTATGCCAGAGGATATATTTGTATGTAAGTATTGAAAAATCGATGAAATATTATGAAATATTACCTAAATGATAACGTTGGTATGTTACGTTTACCTATCTTTTTCCCTGACGTATTTTTTGTTATTGAATTTTGATGTAAAAACTACTTTAGCCTCAATAAATACTTTTTGGGTGAACAAAAATCATGGCACTGGTGTCATCGTCACCGGACGCATTCCATAAGAAATATTTTTTACTTTTTATCGCGCATTTTATTTAAATAAGTAAGAGGTTTATTTCAGTTGAGTTTTAATTTAATCGTTTTGAATTTTCACTTCTATCGGCAGTTTTCATGACCACTTTGTGATATTTTGTTTAAAACTCTATATCTTTTTGATACTTCGTGTTATTGACAGAAATAAAAATATCAAAGCGAAGTTAATTTAAACTTCTTCAGATATTTTAGCTGTATCTGTAGATCTATGATTTTTATCTGTAGCTTTAGTTTAACTTTCATAAATGTCTCTTGGTGTCTTAATTTATAAATGATTTTGAACTTAATTGAATATCTAATGTATAATAGGGAAATATTAGGCATATTATATAGGTAGCAGTGAGGACATAATTTATGATGTCCATCTTCAGTCATTCTGTTTTCTTAATAAAATATTAAACGTGATGAGAGACGTAACTGTAGGCGACATCATCACATCAATTAACAGCCTTTTGTAGTCCACTGCTGCGCTACCTCTCCTTAGAAAGGGGGTTTTGGCCTACTTTATCACTCCAGCCCAACGGCCAGTCCGTCAGGGTTAGGGTAGGGTTACAGGGGTTTGGGAGTGCTCCGGATGGCGTAAGAAAGCGGTTCCCGGATCCCTCCCGTCTCTGGCGCAGAGTAGCATACCGTGTGGTTTTAGTCGGTTCGATTCCGCCACACCGCCCCGCCGCAAGCCCCGGTGGGGTGAAGACCCGAGGGGTTTCCACACTTAAAAGAATAAATAGTTACAGGGTTTATACAGGTTATAGGGTTTGTTTCCAGTTTTCTACCTCTTCAAAGTGATATGGTCATGAGTCCAGCGATATCATACTAATATTATAAACGCGTAAGGTTGTAAGTATTGATGGATGTTTATTACTTACACGAATATAGCATATACATCAGAATAACACATATGCTACTATTCGCCGCAATAACCGACATATACGAGGCAGTTTAGTGCGATAATAATTAAGTAATCCCTATAAATCTCTAGGCAACTTTTTTTAAGCCTTGTGAATGTCGAAGTGTTACTCATGAACTGCACAGTCAATATTTTTGGATGCATTTCCAGTCTCTTCCTGTAGGATTTCGTTGTGTGCTTGATCTCTTCTTGGACTGTTCTGATTACAATATCGTTATGTAATTGTTGGTTTACCACAAAATGTAGAGCGTCTGAGATTATTTATCCTCAGTATTTTGGACCTTTTCAGTATTTCCAGGTTCGAGTTGGCAGCTGTGTTGGTTGGATTCCATATTTATATTTTCAAGTAAAATATTAGTAAATTATAAAAAAAATATCCCGTAAATAAATACTGCATTGAATGTACACATAAACATCGACTTTTCCACTACAAACTACAATGAGAAACTCATCCAACAAGATATATTTTCGGGAGAAACGTTCGCGACGTCTACCAGTATTATTTATTTCACACTATAAACCAAAACAAACTTTCGAAAATAAGCAACCAACACAAAATAGTTATTAAAAATAAACCCCGGCGAGAAGATAGGCTGTCACCAACACATCCCAGTTAGATTTACCGTTGGGGAAAAGGGAAAATAACGCAAAAGTAAAGTTTTATACAAACGACTGCCACCATTTTAAAGTTCCTTCAGCAATCTCCTTTAAAGAAATCTGTTGCAAGGGAATCGGGTGAAAGCAGGCGTGGCCAGGCGGCGAGTTATGTCTGCAGGAGACACTCGTTCAATTGAATTTATTACAGTCTTTTATGCGGTACTTCGAAAGCTCTTGTGGACACGTCGTAAACGGTTTAAGCAAATTTGGAACTTGCCGTAACATATTTGCATAAACGAAAATGGAATTAAATTTGATGTAAGCGTGTTATAATTTTTTTAAGCACATTTTGAGAGTTATGATTAAATATTTATTAATCGTGTTGCGAAGTTTATAATAGACTAGTTTTTAAACGCAATTCACTCACGAATATGTCGAATATCGCAGAAATCATTTTTCGAGTTATTATTTAGCCTAGAACAGTTACAATTAATGTGACTATCTATTGGTAAAAGAATTTCCAAAATTGGGTCAGTAGATCCAGATATTATCCCTACAATCTTGCAAATTTTATCTCTTTACAGTATTAGTAAAGAAGATTGATTGTATTTATAATGAAAAAAAAGATAATTTAATTTTTAACAAACTTCAGAAAAAGAGGTTCTGTGTTCCAATGCATGTATTTTTTACATATCGGGAATAAAAGTTTCTTTGAAAGGTTTTGAAAGTTTTTTTACAGTAAATATGAACTGAATTACAGTAAATATCAATTCAAGCGTTTTAGACATAAATAATCCATCGGCAGTATCGGTGCTAGAACAGAAGTGATAACATAACATTGAGTGTCAAAATGCACAGTTAATATAAATACCTTTTAAACGCAAAAATATATTATTATAAAAGTATGTGTTTCATCCGCAAAAAAAAACCTTTCTTCATAATTAAATTTACTGTATTCGTTTAAAAATACAAACTTATATATATATAAATATGTAGTAAACCTATCTGGTTTTTTTTTCCGACATCTTACACACATTGTCATCTAATCCCAAACTAGGCAGATGTTGTATTATGGGTATATGGATATAAGACAACTTATCATCGCATAAATAATATTAGTTGTTTATAAATGTAATTTTTTTTTAAATGAGAAACAGTGGGATTGCTATTCGTCGTTTATTCGAAAAGCGAATCCAACAATGGCTGCTGTACAACCCGTCAGTGGATGTCGCAAAGTAATGTACAACACACCACCGAGCAATTTACACTGAATTATTGCATGAGGCTATCCCGCTGGTGCGTTCCTTGTGGGGCCATATATTGCGAAAAAATATTGAACATTATATAGATCTCTTTACTGCGGCTGTCGTGTCACGTACCGCGGCGGGGTGCTTGAACAGCCTATGCGAAAAAAATGCCATGTACGATAGTTGGGGAACATATTTTAGTAGTAATTGCTAATAATGTTTTATTGTGGGACATAAGTGAATTTTCGACTGAACTACATTTCAATGCCTAAGAAACTAACCCATTCTAATAATTTAAAGGTTAGCCATTAGTGAGGAACTTGACGGGATGCGATTAGGACGAACTCTGATCAAGGTCACAGCTATAGTCAGCACGCCTATGAAATTGTGTATTAATAGGTTTATACCTGTGTCGGTGGTACCTACGTACTACTTACACGTAAGTTGGCCAGATTTGTTCTAACTGGACAAACTGGTAATAAGAAGCGCAGAAGTCGTTTTTTAGGTCTGTTTAGTTGATAGAGGGACGCAGAATTGTCGGAGCACCGTTCTAAGCAAGTGAAGCGTCAGTCCCCTACACTTCGATTTATTTTGTTTTGATTTGTTGCGTCTAGAACGGAGTTAAGGCGAATCTCTCTTTCTTTTTCTCCCTGATCAAGGCCATAGCTAGGACCAGCTCGTCTATGAACTTTGTATTTACTATTTTTAAGGGGACTAGTCCCCTGGAATATTATTCCCTGGTGGGCCCCGGGCCATTCAAGGCTTACAGATGGCCGCTTCGTGTGTGTGGATTACTATATCTCCTTCCTTCTGAAGCAGTTTTTGCATTTCGGAACGATTTCTGCATCTAATATGACCTCATTTTGTTACCCTCAACATGATTTATAAAATTTCAAAGTGCAAATTAATACAAAATTAATGGCATGATATTGCAAAGTTTTAAAGGACATGACAACACACGAATGACATACAATTTTAAGTATTTTTTTCAGAGTGTCAGTCTAATAAACAGATTAATAAAATGGAGAAGTATGCGAGGACATATTTATGTCCACACACACTTCTTTTTTCTCAATAGATATTGCCATGAAAAGTGCTCTCAAGGTTTGCGAATTTTACTTAGTCTACGTCTGCATGTATTCGTATTTGTATAGATGGTTTTACCTATATCAGAATAAACCAGATAGATAATAAGACTAATATAAAAATTTACAAGTATCTAAATGAAAACTTGTATGAAAAAAAAAACATGTTCTTCATTTTTAAGGACAATTATTTAATTAAGTGGTATTAAACTGTTTATTGATCATGTAACAAACATTATGTAAATAAGATTACGATGATAACGTATAGTCATAAATTCACTCTTGATATAATAAATATGAGATAAAGTCACTCTTGAGCACATTTCTGGTAACATTTGAAACCACATACAAACATTTATTTAAAATTTGCAGTTTAATAGAAGCAAGCATCATGAAATACAAAATTCTAGCTTAAATTAGTTCCATGTTTTTAGATATTTTTTTTCATTTAGATAGATTTTAAACTACTTTCTTTCAGGGCTGAGTTTATACTGGCTAGTATTTTCGTTAACTCACATCCAAGCTCAAGTGCGCAGCCACGAACAAAGCAAGTTTATAACAAAATGACATGACCAAAGTTAATTAAATTATATTAAACAAGGTACGGAGCGGAGCCCACCTGCTGACGGCAACCAATAAATTATAACATGTAACAGCTACAACGATTCACGATAATACTTATAAATATCATAAATAATAACGAGTGATTTTTTCTGTAACTTATTTAAGTGGAAATCTGTAATATATTTGAGAGATAACCAAAACCCTATTATCGAAGAGAGTTCTTTATTTTTTGATTAGATAAATTGATTGGCAATAAAGGCAACTATATTTTAATTGAGTACAAACGAACAAAGCTGCCCATAAACTTTTCCAAGCTTCAATCTTTCTCTAAATCGAAATTCATCCACATAGGTTAAGCGGTTATCCGACTAAAATTGCGAAAGCGTACCAGACAGACAGAGTTACTTTTGAATTATAATTTTAGTATGGATTAATTAATAAAACTGAAAAACTATTATTATAGAAGACTAAAAATTCATTGTATATACAATTACATACACATATTTACACATACATCCGTATACTAACATAACACATACATCATTATACATATCACAAACTCACATCACACACCACACTACGCACTTTTATTCACATATCACAGCACCAATTTGCATTAGATTTATGTGTTTCTCATAATGAGAGAAGACACTGACTTCTGTAACACAGGCCATGAGCCTAGCTCAGGAGTCAGGGATATCAAATATTGATGTACTTTTTATGTAATGACACTAAATAAATAAATAAATTCAATGACTATTATACGCTAGTATTCACTTCACTATACACATAGTTTTGTATATTATTACTGATAATGCTCGCCTTTACTGTTATTTGTATTATGAAAATTTGTAGATATATCTATATAATTTGTAGATATAACTAATAAATGTGATAATTTAAATTAATCAGGATGATAACTATAAATATAGGTTCAGTCTCCCCTTTCTTGGCAAAATAACTAGAAACTTTTTTTCGAAATCAATGTAATGTATACAATTTAACAAAATTAGAAGCAGTATTGAAATTGGTATGGGATATTAAGACGGTAATTCAAATAAGATTTAATAGCCACGGGTATATCAAACGTTTGCTCAAAGTTTGACCGCACGAAACTTTGACCGGGAAAACACCCTACAAATTGCTACTAAATAACTTTGTGATTTGTGCCCGACAGTAATTACAAACTCGAGTGCTTTTAAACAGTTGCTATAATAATAGTTGGTTACAATTTATGGGTCCAATAGCCATTATAGTCAGTAAACAATCCTCTGATGTTTCGTCTGTAACACTTACAATCTCGAGTTTATTTCGGGGTTTTTTCTTCAGTTTATTATCAGAAAATATCGACTGCTTATAATCTAAAAAAAAAATTAAAGGAGGAGTAAGTTATCTATTTCTTTCATTTGTTCGTTAAATGTTAACTATTTAAAAATATATAAAGGAAATTAATGGGGAGACACAAGTGCATTTATATCAGTTACTTTACTCATTAATTATTATGCACGCATTCGTAAAGCACTATTAATGTTGGGCTTCAGCTGGAAATCAGCGCTGTGGCTACGTCCAAGACCGTAACATGAGTTGAGCTATGGACTTTTAATCATACAGTCAGATTATTTCATCATTCTTTACTATTTGTTTTGTATCATGTTTGTTATTGGTTTAGTCTTGTGAAAAGTATCTTTTCCCCTTTAATGTTTATTTTGCGTGAGTATTTGTATTCACAAGCAATGAAAGAATTTCCCAATCAGTTTTCAGTGTAGATGTTATACTTCCGTTAACCCGTTCCATTCATTTCAGAACATGGTTTATGCACCAGAAAATTTAAAAAAGCCTTAACAGAAATTATATACAAATATATCGTCCATGAGTTTAAAAGGTATT
Source organism: Hyphantria cunea (assembly GCA_003709505.1). Lineage (NCBI taxonomy): Eukaryota > Metazoa > Arthropoda > Insecta > Lepidoptera > Erebidae > Hyphantria > Hyphantria cunea. The sequence continues at coordinate 1,322,204 of PKRV01001403.1, forward strand.
ATTGGTGTACACAAAGCGATAATCCATCATTGAGATACGATAATAAAAATGATTTATGGCTTGCGTCCTTAGCGATTTAAAATTTTAAACAGTTCGGTACCGTCCATACAGTTTGTTAGTGTTGGGAAAATTTGATGTTATTTTGTAATTTATAAATAAAAAAATCCTTCGCGTTCTTCAACTACTGAAGGCCGTGCCTGGTTTGATATTTTTTCACAAATGTTACAATTACATTCCTCCTTAAATCTGTTTTTATTTCTCGGCTTGTCGGATAGTTATCATCTTGATATCTATGATCAATTTGAATTAGGTTTCCTGATTTTTTTCTGATCACATATGCTAAGCAGTTTAAAAATCTGTCGTAGCATATAGTCTATAACCCAGTTGAGATTTTGATTTGATCAAAAAAAGGGCTTGATACATATTTTAGTGGTCTAAGAAATTCTGAATATGCTATGCTGCCCAAATTTCAAAAGTATGAGTAATAAATAAGTTAAGTGAGAATATTGATATTTAATCTCGAAACTAAAATACTTAACTGTATCAAAAGACAATAGACACAGATAGAGCGCTTTTAAGATTGCTGTTCCCCTAAATGAGTTTTTGACTGAAAATTATTACTCTTCTGGAACCTTCTGTAAATCATTTGTTTTTTTGCTGGCACTGAACGACTAATGGAGCCTTTTTATTCAAAACATTATCAACTCTATTAGTGATTACTTAACCAGAACCTTCTGTAAATCTTTTTATTTTTTTGCTAGCACTGAACGACTGAAGAAGCTTTTTTATTCAAAACATTATCAACTCTATTAGTTTACTTAATCTCATTTATATTTTCATCAATATCTAATGATCCTCAACTTCCCGTATAATGAAATTCATAAACCTAAATTTGGGCCCTAGGAATTATGACAGCAACAAAGTTCATTAACAAGAATTAATATTTAAGAGCTAGGCAGAGAGATTGCCTTGTTATTAATACCAGAAATATCTAGGGAAAAAAAGATTTACTGTATTTTTTTTATATTTCTTCACATTATATTGCTTAACTAGCTGAACCCCGCAGTGTTACCCGCGGTATAAAATCAACCGCAGGAAACGCCGTTGATCAAAGCTAGTCTAAAAAAAGCCTAACTAGCTCCTTATAAAAACAGTTACCTGACACTGAGAGTCACAATCAGTCTAGCTGTACTAAATATTAGCCGAAACTAACAGATAGACAAAATTGGAAAAACAAATGATATTTTGGTATATGTATCGTGTATACATATTCATTTACTAAAAAGCGGTTATTTTAATATTACAAAACAAACACTAATTTTAGTTATTTGTATAGATTCATAATAAAATACAGTGTGATATGTTTTGTAACTGAACAAGCCTTAAAACTCCTTGGTATAAGATTTCTTCGAGATTAAGAAATATATGATAAAGATTCCTAAATCTAGGTAATAAACTAGAATTAGTTATATTGAAATATGTATAAATTAAATTTTAAGATTTATTGATACTTAGTTTTAACCATTAATGAGTTATGATAACATCAACTTAATGTCCTTCATTTCTTTACATGACAGAAAAAGCAGTTGAGGTCTCTCCTATGTATTCATACTTTGCGACATCCAATTATTGAAGTATGTTAACACTTTCAATATACTCACGGAATATTGCTTCTATAGACCAGGAACATATTCTAGTTTACACAGACTATGATTTACGTTATCCTAAGGTAGTATAGAACAAGGGTTTGGGTTTTCAATATCTATCGTCAAATTGCAATTGCTGCTCTGCTAGAACAAAAGAATTTCGCAAAACAAATTTGTTTTTTATCGATGTAATGATAAGGTAATAAAGTAGAGTAGAGATAGAGTAGAGTAGAGTAGAGTATAGTGGAGATAGAGTAGATTAGAGGTAGAGTAGAGTAGAGATAGAGTATAGTGGAGAAGGAGTAGAGTAGAGTATAGTAGAGATAGAATAGAGTAGAGTATAGTGGAGATAGAGTAGAGTAGAGGTAGAGTAGAGTAGAGCTTTTTTGGAGATATAGTAGAGTAGTGTATAGTGGAGATATAGTAAGGGTAGAGGTAGAATAGAAACAGAGTAGAGTAGAGTAGAGTAGAGTAGAATATAGTGGAGAAAGTGTAGAGTAGAGATATAATAGAGTTGAAATAGAGTAGGTAGAGATAGATTATGGAGCGACCTCTATTCATCCTAGGTTAGTCGACTAAGGAGGCAAATTATGGAGAACAACAGTTTTGTAAAGAGAAGGAGAACTTGACACAGACCGTAGACTAATGCGTGTGGCTAGCGTTGTATAAAATGCCAAAACCTGTTTTCTAAGGCAAGATCTATTTCCCATAGTAGACTTATTATAAACTCTTGTGTGATGTGTATGAAGATGATAATTGTTACTAAATACTGTAAAGATACTACGCGAGTAAAGCTAGTAGCAAAACCAGTATCATTCTAACTTTTATGCCAAAAATAAAGGCTCCATTTTGCGTTGATTTTGAAACCTATTAATGTTGTATTAAAATCAATACTCGTAAGTTAAAAATGTTAATAAAGTCACTGCTAGAAACCAGGAAAGATTTTTTATAATATAAGTACTAATTTCAATTGTATATTTTTTATGATACTGTTCAAAACGAGTAAATGCATTGATTAACCAGTGGGAACAGACTATGTTATCTATAGACACTTGTAACTAAGATTTGCGAGTGCGTCGATGCCTTTGACTTCTCTCAGAATTAGTGGTAAGAGGGAGATTGAGGATCCAGTTACTTCACTCACTCTATGGAGAGTTATGAATGAATTATCTTCATAAATAAAAATGAATCACTGAAATATATGTACGCTCATAACTTCCGATCGACTGCACCAAGTTGGATATAAACTTTTTTTATATGTTTGCTATTGTCAGGATGAATTAACAAAATGTGAGAAAACCAACAGTGTAAAACTTATTTAGTCATCGATTGTACTATCCGAGGGAAGCCAAGGCGAGGAGATTAATTATAAAAACAAGCTTTTCGGAAATCTAGAAAATAATTACAAAAGATATGGTGGTACGAAGATCGCCGTGTCAGCTAGTAGTCTATAAAGAGGTATCTCTAGGCTAGAGCTGAACTATTTGTGTTATTTAATAATAATGTCATACGTCCCCACGCTGGCCAAGTGCGGTCTAGGGACTGTATTGCCTTAACCCTCTCCTGAGAGGAGACCCGAGCCTAGCTGTGGCACTTTATGGGTTGTTGATAAAAAATAATGTCACGCGAAAAACTACAACGATAACTTAAAACTAGGATGTACAAGTGATTCGGGGTTCCAGGATTTTCCTTGCTAGGGTGCACCTGATTCCCTGGCTTCTAGTACCAGAGACCGTGTGCAGTTTTAGTCGGTTTGAGTCCGATATGCCACCGGTGTTATCCGAGGGGATTTCTGCACGAGGAAAAAAAGGGGTACAAGGAACGGTCTTGTCGCTGGAGGACAATGTTTTACAGCGAGCGAACAATCATGACTCTTAAACGTTTAAATTAAAGGTTTCTACCCAGTCTTGTACGTCATCAGTCCTGGACATCTCTCTTTCTCTTTTATACCACGCTGTCTGACTTCTACGCCATAACCGTAACATGTATTTCATATTATGATGACCTCATAACCTATATGTCACAGATTACATTCCAGCTCACCATCCGGTTATGTAAGTGATTACTGATAATACCTATAAATATATAAGCTTTTATTTATGCTTGTTTTTTTATTAGTGGCTTTCTAAGGAACCAGCCTTTGTCCAGCAATGGACTATAAAGTCTATCGATGGCCATGGTATGCAAATAGATAAAATATAAAAACTTGAGTTTTTATATCTTTGATGAATTTCCATTCTCATGGAATACCACACATGGACAATAGTCCAGTAACTTATTTCCTTTTCATAATGAACTATGAGTGATATATTTAATTGTTTAAGTAATGTCAAAATATATACTACAATAAAGTTTATCTCTCACTATACTTGCGTAATTTAAACAAAGCACCAACCTAGTCGGCATCTATCCTAAGTTAGTTCCGTGTGACAGGATCGTATATCTCTATTTATTTTGATTTAGAGCCCACCACCGGCTGGATACATTGAAATGTTCTCCGTGGAAGTACCACTATGTACATTATTAATTTAGCACTGACAATTCATAGTGTGTGTTGCGTCTTTGTTAATTACAGATAACGGAAACTAATCGAAATTGAAAGGCCTTCTATTTTTCCCCTATTTCCATTTTTATTCTTTATTTATTGGTACTCAAATAGAGAAAGGGCAATATTGGTGATTTTTGAAACGCAAAAATTCTAAATAAGAATTTATGATGGAACATCAACAATATTTTAATGGTTATTTCCCGACTACGCCTAAGCCATAAAAAAATCTAGGCAGCCTATATATATATGCTCCACCATAGCGCCTAAACTACTGAACCAGTGAACCGATAATAAAAAGGAGTCAATACATTTGTTTTAATAGACCACGTGGCAAGGATTTCATAACTTAAATTTTTTTAGTGATTTCAATGTTTTTTTATTTCCATAATACTTGTCAATTTTAGAACATTTACAAAAATGGGAACTTTGCATCGTTCACTTCGATTTACACCGTCCATTTTCTTAATAATATTAAATTGAAGTACCTTAGATTTGATTGCTTCCTGAAGGCTTAAAGCTATTTGTAAGATACTACGATAGAAATAGCTGTTATATATATTATATATTAAGACTGTATTTGTTTGAATTAATGTTTTATGTATATTTCTTGGAAATGAACTTATTGGTACACATTGAAGAGGTATAAGTCGTTTATTAAACACTTCACAAGAAAGAACTAATATTACGAATATTTAGAAGACTTCGCCATAATCAAGTTAAAATAAATATTCAGATGAAGAAGTGCATTTCAGCATCTAAAACTAGATTTTTCAATATAATGAGTGTCTAGTGTGATGCGTACTCTAATATGTCTACAAGTGAAGAAGAAAGAAGGCTTTTGGCCTATTGTATTTGGTCTGTTCATGTCAAAAGCTCTTCTTTTACTCAATGTTTAAGAACATATATTGTATAATAATATATTATACAATTCTTTTGCAATTGAAATTCAAGTGAATTCCGTGTGGGTACACGGAGGAGCAAGAATAAATAAAGTGCCAGTTGCAAACAAATATTTTTTATAGTCCATACATAGCAGAAATAAAGATGTGTGTGTGAATTCAAATATTAAAAGCACTATAGTATTAATTCCGTCATCGTTACATTGTAATAGGCAATAATAACATTTAAAAAGGTCTGTTTTGACATCCTCAAAGTTGCCAACTGCAAAAACCAACGAAACAAATAATTCACAAAAGCATGGCTATCGTTAATTTTCGCAACGCGTTCCGCAACAATGATTATTACAAGAAAAGTTTTAAGGAAGCATTCCTTCCCTTCTTGAATAATTAAAATTAATTAATTGGAGGGCAGTGATTACGAAAATATTAACTTTTGCTTTTATTCTATTTGTAGTCAAACTGTTTTGAAACAAAATCTTGAGAAGTCATATCACGTAATGAAAGAAAATTCATTTAAATTTGATTGCTTTCAGTTGAGAGTAAAAAAATATTCGGGTTTTCTTTTACCTCCGACCCACTTTGTAGCTAGAAATTATGAGATATGATAGGCTTCTTGAGTATCAATCAGTAGTTTTTTAGGAAATAGATTTATGAATAGTGTTTTAATAATGTTTTACTATCATCGCATGCCGTCAATAATCTCATTGGTCTAGCCATTGACATGTGCGACTGCCAATCCTGAGGTCTCGGGTTCGAATCCCGGGTCGGGTCAAAAGTGTTATTGTGTTTTTCAGATTATAGATATACTTAACAACAGCTCGGAGTTTTGAAGCTGGGGTTTGAAGCCCCGTGCCTCGAGGGAACAGAACACTGGCCACCGTAGCCGAAATCGGTTAGGAGAATATCATCACTATCATCATTTCGGATCTTTTCTGTGTTGCGTATTTCGAGTGTGTAAACTCCAGTGAATCTGCGTAAAATCTTGAATCTGTCACACATAACAGTACACCTGTGCTCAATGTAAGTCTGTTGTAACTAATTGTTGCACTGATATCAAGTAGTGATAACATACATACATACTTTATATGATATGAAGTCAACGTCAAACGATAATATCAGTTTCCTTTTCAGTAAACCAGGGAAATTCTAAGTTATTTAAATGTTATCAATTAATTTATAATTATTTTTAAATAAATTTTAATGCTTTTCTATGTCTGATTCTGCCAAAGTGACATTTCTCAGTTTGATGCGAAACATGAGCAGAATTGCACTTAGCAATGAAACACGACAGCACGAATGCTGTCATTGTAGGTTGATCTTCTGTAGAAGAATAAATAATAAATAATGAATAAATAAATATTTCAGACATCTAACACACAACGCCATCTAGTCCCAAACTAAGCAGAGCTTGTATAATGGGTACTAAACAACTGATATAAATACATATATACTTTTTTTTGTAAATACATACATATCATACATAGAAAACACCCAAACTACGAAACAAACATTTGTAGATCATACAAACATTTGACCCGACCCGGGAATCGAACCCAAGACCTCAAAAACAACAGTCGGACATGCTACCGCTGCGCCACCGAGGCAGTCAGTAGTATCGCTCTGGTCGAGTAGGCCCGTTCGTGCTAAAATCAGCGTGGCTCTGTTGCCTTGTTGTTAATCTTTAAAACAAATAATAAAATTGGTGATCCGATGATAAGTGACTACCCCGTCAATGAAATTCAGTCACTCATGAGACACGTCTCTATTACTAAGGGAAATGCAAGTCAAAGGGAGGATTCGGAGTAGCTTCATTCACTCAGTGAAAAGAAGAAAAAATGCTTAATATTGGTTTTCTGTGAAGCTGTGTTTATATCACAGCGGTTGATCTCATCTTTATACATAGTATGTACCAAAAATGAACCTCTCATGTAATTTATAACAAGTATTAGCACAACTACATCTTAAAGTATCGGTCTGTAGAACTTATAAAAGTGTATGTATGTTAACTTCAAGTCAACAGAAGCAAAGCTATTAATACGAAAGTGCACGCAGAAAATTTAATATACTTTCCGTACCAAGATGGCAATGTTCATGGGAATACCATTTCAATTTCCCAAAACTAATAAGTAGTGCGTCTTCTAACATCCTTTTTAAAATATTTCGGATCATCTTGCGTCTCGGTTGTCGCCAACGATGTAAAATACGTGCCTCGTGGGAAATTTATTTGCGGCAGATCCTAAGCCGGTATAACTTGCGTTTTGTCCCTCAATGCGACATTACCTCGGTGATGTTCTGCCATGCTTTTATCATGAGCTCTCCAATAGTCTAGTGGCTATTTTGATTTCCCTTGCGGATTTTCAGCTTTGTTGTTAGCTTTTAAATAGAATATTTGAATATATCACAAACATTCAATTAATTGTAGATTGTATGTTTATACACTATTATGCAGAAATTTCCTGTTGTAAAGACCAAATCTGTGCCGAAAGTCATGTGGTATGCTGATTGCCTCGGAGGTGCAGTTTTAGCGTATGTGACTGCTGTGCTTGAGGTCTCGAATTCCGAGTTGGACCAAATGTTTGTACGATTTGAAAATATTTGTTTCAGAGTTTGGATGTTTCATTTTTTTTTTCGGTATTTACGAAAGAAGTAAATGAGTATTTATATCAGTTGTCAAGTACCCATTATACAAGCTCTGTTTAGTTTGGAACTAGATGTCGTCGTGTGTTAAATGTCCAAAATATTTATTTATAATTACAAATCAATGAAATCAAGTGAGCTCTGGAGAAATGACAATTAGTATTGTCCACTCTTCCCACTTCGATGATGTCGTTAACTATTAGATATGTTGAATAGTTGAGGAATAAGTCGGGAGTTTTCCGTTAGAGATCACATGACTTTCAGAATTCAACTTGTATTGTATTTCCGACCAGTACTACTTAAAATAACATTGTTTGACTGTCATATAAAAATAAATAATATGCCTACTAGACTCCTATAGTTAGCATCTTAAATCCGTTTAGTAATTACCAATCTAATAGCCAGAGTAGAATATGTATCACTGGAAAGAGGTACAAAATTTGCTCCATCTGACCGTCAGAATTGATGCGAAGCTATCAAGAGTAGCAGGTGGCGCTCGTGTCCAATTCACACGGGAGTGTATTGCGTCCGAAAGGATTGGATTGGTTGGAAAAAGTGATTGTGTCCGCAATATGTGGCGTGGGAAATAACGTGCAATGCTTTCCCATCGCTGACCAATTACTGTTATGAAAATGTGTGTGCTGGCAGGCGTTGTTAGAACTTTGAAACTAAACAGGTGAAGTTTTCTACGCGTATACGGTCTTACTTAAGCCTTAGAGTAATAAGGTACGGTACATACATTATCTCTTATTAAAAGTAAATGAGACTTGGGTATTTGAATGTAAAGTTAGAAGAACTTTTATATAATTAACTGAGCTTAACGTTGATATGAATGGAACTGGTAGTTTAATTAATACTTTGATGTATTTTCTCGAGAGAGGCACTCATAGCTTAGTTGCACTCGGTGATTGGAAACAACCAAAGGTAAGCTAAGATGGCGCGGTCAATACCTGGATGGGTTACCGCTGGGGGCATGACATCATGGGTGTCTGCGTGATTCAGAGGTAAAATACTACACGTAGCTCTGCACCACCTAAAGGTTGACTGGAAGATAATGCCCATGGCATTAAGTCCACCTTTTGCAATTTAATTGCATGAAAATTAATAAATAAATAAATCAATAAAATAAAAATAATAAAAAATTAAAATCATTTATTTTTTCTCTCACATAAAATTACAAAAATCAGTTATTTCAAAATATACACAAAAAAATCCAGAAAACAAAAGATCTGTGTGAGATGCTGGTTTCCGTACTAGGAAGAACCTGCATGATAGAATAACTAGCCTCTCCTAACTCCAGATAAGTAGGCACCTAAGTTCTTTAGGATTTAACATATTTCAATGGTTTCCGTTCATGTGAGATGAATAAAACGAAAGAATGTGATTGAAAATGTGAGTGATTACGTATTGTTTGTTTGTGTGTGTATGTGTGGGCATGTGGGTGGTGAAAATACGTACACCTTAAATGAAGAGAACCTGATACTAAGCCAACATATCCACCAATAAGATGTGAATGCTGAGCCAATGTGTTCACATGTCTAAAACAATTAAGAAGGCACATATAACAGTTTCTCAGTCTCCTCATAGTTCAACGATTTGAGCCCGTGTGACATATTACGCTTGCATTGGAATTTCGAAGAGGAGTAAATATTCATGAAGAAGTCACGTTGAGCAGACGGTCCCGGTTGTTATCATCGGATAACAGTCGCGAAGCTTAGTTAGCCATAGGCCTTTGGGCTGCTTCCAACGGCAAGATTATGTAGCCACAACGTGTCTTGCCGGTCCTCAACCCGGACTCGGCCAGCATGGGCACGTATGGCCTTAACCCTCTCCTGACAGGAGACCCAAACCCGGCAGTGGGACATTATGAGTTATTGGTGATGATGATGTGTATTTTCTTATTCATAGACAAACATAACTTTCAAAATTAATGTGTTATTTGTTGTTATTTTTAAGGAAAAGATCTGTCGCTACTAATCGTCGTAGACCTGAATATGAGAATTCGGTAACTTTACTTACTGGGTACAGCAAGAGGATTACTCGAACATTTGTTTTTCTACCGTCCCTAACTGTAGTAACATGATTACCTGTAAGAGATTGCCTCCGGGTGATAAGGCCGCCAATTGTACTTTTCCAATTTAAAGTTAACCTTGAAATAAATTTGATGTAGAATATAAAGATCAATTATTATTATGTCCTAATGAATTCTTCAATTGGAGCGATTCTGAATGATTTAACTATTCGTAAGTTATATGTCGGTTTGCATTCTCTGATAGAAAACCAGAATGGACTTTAGCAACTGTGTTTTTAGAGCTAGTGGTTTCTATACAAACCAATGTAGGACAACATTCGGTTAATTGGTTGGTGTACAAAATGGAAGTGAACCTTTTTTGATGTGTAGATATCAACCTATATTTGATTGATGACCACTGATTCATTCGGTTGTGGTTTTAGAAAAATATTGACATAGGCATAGGTGTCTAATACAAATGGTACTAGATAAAAGTCGACAAAATGCATACTAGTTATAGAATTCTACTGAGCTCTTAAAATACAGGTGTAGTAGTAATTTTTTCTCTAATAACAACTTTATATTTTCACGTGGAAAAAAATATTGTGTAATGATACAACGGCCTCACAGAAAACCGGTGTGAAACAATTCGCTGTATTGCATCGAGTAAGTGAGGATACCGCAGGCCCATTTTTTCATTTTTTTTACGTTTGAGACCCCCTCAGGCCTACACCCCACCGGGGTTTGCGGCGGGGCGGTGTGTCGGAATCAAACCGACTAAAACCACACGGTGTACCACTCTGCGCCTGAGACGGGAGGGATCCGGGAACTGTTTTCTTACGCCATCCGGACCCCTCCCAGCAAGGATGCCGGAGGCCCATACCCCAACACCTGGCCCCTCTCCCCCAAAGGCTGGCAACGCACTTTTGTAGCCTCTGGTTTTGTGTCCATGGGCGGCGGTAATCGCTTACGGTCATTCGATACGTCTACTGGTTTGCCCCTAACCCATAAAATAAATAAGCAATGACATCATGCCATTAGTCATTTTTCAAGGGAATTAACGCGATCACTTATTTAAAGGTATTACACACCTCTGACTTGCTTGACGTTTCGACCAGGTTACGCTGGCTATGGTCACAGGCTGACTGGAATAATTATTATATCATAAAACGCGAAAGTTTAAGAGTTAGTATATCATTAGTTAATTAAGAAGACTGAATTGAGAATGATCATGCATAATAAAACACATATTTTCTTATTTCATTTTATTTTAGGACTAGATAAAAGTTTTTGGAATGCATTACACATTTGTTTATAACGGTAGTTTACAGGAGTAGTAAATTAAAAACAAATAATAATAAAGACTACTGTTAATTAACAGTAGTCTTTATTATTATTTGTTTTTAATTTTTTAGCAATTGCTAACTAAACAATTTTGATATACCATAGTTATGTGACATTTAACATTTTTTGTTTACATTAATCCATTTCAAATTACACTTTGTGAAATGTTTTAAAGACCTGTAACATAATTCCTCTCGTTTGTGTACTTTCTCCGAGTCATCATCTTTCTAGGCTTTAGTATTCCTAATAGTGTTTGGGGTTGGCTACCAATTCAACCGGTTTACTTGAATATTAGTTTCTCCGTTTTAGGGTTCTGTACCTCAAAAGGGAAAAAACGGAACCCATATAGGATTACTTTATTGTCCGTCTGTCTATGTGTCAAGACCCTTTTTCTCAGGAACGCGTGAAGATATCAAGCTGAAATTGATTTCAAAAACTCAGCTCTACTGAACCTTTTGGACTTATGAAAAAATCTAACTTCAAAGCCAATGCAATCAAAAGAAACAGCCGTTCATGCTGCAAATTTTCGACACTTGCAAGGGAATCAAAGCCTACAGGGTACTCCCGTGAACTCAGAATCTTGAAATTTGGCACGAAGCAACATATTAGAGCACAGGCAAAGGAAATGTTGCGAAAAACAGGCTTGTACGGAATCCACGGTTCGACTCGCACTTGGCCGGTTTTTTTTGTGCCAAAGAGTGAATCAGACAGTGCTCTCAGAATTATTTCAAAAAAGGGGACGGAAGCGTGTAACAAAAAATATGGGTAGGAGCGCAATTCGATTTGACCTATGAGAGCCCACGATTATAGAAGTGTCTGTTAAAGGACAGGTAATATCAGTTGTTACTCATAACACATGCATTTATTACCTAACTGTATGTGGAGACGGATTAAAAATATGGAGTGTCTATATTCGTCCCGAGGCCGAGTAAAAACCTGACTACGCAGAGCTACTTTTCTAAGGATACGAGTATATAGAGCAGTGGATTATGTGCTTAGTGTTTTTATTTACAAGTGAAACATTTGTGATATATTAATAAAAACTAACTACTACGTATAATTGAACTAATTTCTAAAATCCTTATATGTCCCTACTTACTTGTGCAAAAATAAAGTAATACATTTCGTTCGTTGTAATTTATATATTAGGAATCAATAAATATACTTTCATAATAATATTTATGTACATTTCTAAACTTACATTATACTAGTTCTATGCATATAAAAAAATTTTCCTCTTTTGTGTAAAAAATTTTAAAACATCCATTTCGTCATAGAGCTAAGTACAAATCTTAAGATCTAGATAATAAAAATATTTTTAACACAATTTCGGCTTTATGATGAAACACTCTGTATTCTCTACTGAAAAAGGTATCAAAAATAGTTTTTTATCTCTTTCTGTTTTATGAATTTTTCGAGTAGAGTCTATTATAAAATCCAGTCATGATGAACCGACTTATCACCGACAGTCATTCAATCGTGAACTCTGCCAATAAAACAGAAACGTAGGAATACACAGGTCACTGCTGTGGGGCTTACTGACAAGGCAATCTGGCTGGTTATAGTATTATATAAGTCTGATGCTGATTTAGAAAAGCTAATACAATTATCACTGGTTTTTTTTATTACTTTGATTGAATAATCTTTATTTTTTCGTTTCGTGCAGTGGTAGCCTATGTGACTACTGTGATTTAGGTTCCGGGGTTAAATGTTCGTATGATTTGCAAATATTTGTTTTGGAGGTATATGTAGGTATAGTAGGTACGTATTTACAAAAAAAATATGAATGTATTTATATCGGTTGTCTAGTACCCATAACACAAGCTTTGCTTAGCTTAGGCCTAGATGACGTTGACTATTAGATGTCCGAAATATTTATTTATATATTAATAATTTTACAGAACTTCAATAAAAAAGTTTGCATAAAATCCTTTCAAAAAGAACACTTTGTGTTTTAAAGCAAGGTTCAATAACCTTTATAGTAAAATTTGTTCATATTTATAATATATTCTTATATCATCATGTTGTTCGTAGCAACCGTAAAAAACTTAGAAGTACTGATACGAAAATAACTGTTTTACTGCACATTGTCTGGTATCCTGAAAAATTAAAAAAACAAATATATTTAAATTGTACCAAAAACTTATAGATTACTTTGTAGATTAAAGATATTTCTTGAAGTACAAAGCAATTATTAACACGTTTTTGTCAAATAAATCTTGAGGAAATATGATGAATTTAAAATATTTCTTTGTTTAAGAAATGTTTGAATTACTTATTACTAGTTCAAATATGTACCTGCATCTGGTTCTCCCTTCACTGAAGAATCCGTCGAAGTTGTTGGCGGATCTGTCAAAAATATATACATAATTAGAAATATATTTACAACTAAATTAAAAACAAAATATTTCCCATCACACTCCATTATGTGTATTCCTAAATAAATTTGTTAAATTCTTTTCACAAACAGTTATTTCTGCGAAGCTCACAGTGTAACACTTTGTTTATAAAGGTTTACTTAAATATTACATTAATAAAACCACTATAAGCCTCGTGTTTTTTTTAATCGAAACTATCGATTGGCTTCAATTAAATTATATCGATAGAATTGAGTACATATACTAATGCATATATAACTGAAATAGTGAGCAGAAGCGTGTTGACACTGAATATTATTTACTTTACAAGTTGTGTACTCACCTCTATAGAATATATCTCTCTTTCTGCTGTAGTAATTGGCGAGTGGGACTTGCATATCGCACAAAATCTCGACTGTGGGGGGCAGTGCATCGATCCTCATGACCGAAGTCGTTAGTGCTGTGTAGCGACCGTCGATGAGTTTGATCGATGACTTTGCGTTTACTTGCCTGTGGGTAAGATATTGTTCGATTGTTTCATTCTGCATCTGAGGTTTTCAGTGTAATATAACCTATATTCTTAATTGATATGGAGTGATATAAGAACTAACAACTGGTATCTATACAATGTACCAATGTCGTAACACTTAATAATGTGTAGGATTAGTCATGTGTAGGATCATTCATTCTGATACCTTGTTTTAGTCAAATCTTTATGAAATTCTAAATCCTGGAAAGAAACCAACATCTAAAATACAAGCCCGGTCTAGTAAAGCATTAGATACAATAGTTATAGTATAACACCCAGTTCATGAGTCCATCATAACCTATACTTAAAACCAAATGTATTGTCATAGTGTTAGTATTTTATTAAAATAGTATTATTAAATGATTGTAGTTACTGATCAGTACTTTTTTTATGTATAGCCTTGTTATCACTCCAACAGAACCAGCCCAATTGTGCCGAAGAAATTCTATATTATCTAGCCCTCCTTCTAAGAAAATACACATCGTTAAAACATGTTGCTACTAAAACTCAAGATTGCAAACTAACAACGTATATTGTCGAACGAATATGTCTAAAATCGTAGGATTACAGAATAGAGGTACGACAAACTAAATCCACTCGGTCGGGTATGTGATCAGAGCGATGTCGAGGTTGTTACCCAACTTTCGCGGAACATCCAAATTATTCAGTCTAAAACTCTAAGATAAGAAAACATATGGTGAGATATTCTCCGCAGCGTACGAGTAAACTTTACTTAGAAATTGTTTATGAAGTAAATTTACTAATAAAGTGTATACATTTTGTTGGTTGTTCATAGAAATCAAGTATATTGCTGAAAGAATTTGTTTGGAATTTATTTATACGGTTTGGTACTTAACTTTTTGATTAAGATGTTTGTACATACGAAATTATGGAAAGGAAAAATTTGAAGGTTAAGAACGCTCCTTATCGTATTAATTTATTTTAACTTTAGCTACAATAAATGTATCACTGTTTGCTTATTATGCATAATTAAGAACATTTATATTTTTTCTTGATTGCCTTGTTATTATTAAATAACTTTATCCAGGCATTCATTATGATGAATCTAATTTTTCAGACTAGTTTATTGCAAGTGTTTTTTTACTCTTTCAGCAGCTTATCATCTATATTACGTGATAATGTTCATAGAATTGTATGTTACATACTAATCATTATCTAAAACTGTAAAAAATAAAAATGATATTTTGCTGATTTGTTCAATATATTTTGAAAAAAAAGTTGTGCTTCACAATATGTAAAATATAGCAAAAAATATTTTTATTTAAAACAGGAACACATCCAATATGTATACTTTTAAAATTGTCTCTAAGGAGACTCATTCCGTGCTCAGTCAATTTAAACCAATAGACTAATAACAATAATAAAACACGAAGATCTATTTTGTTTTTAAGACATGGTAAAGACTGAAACAAATTTTAAAATTAAGTTTTACAAAAAATACACAAACAGAAGATCATAGATACCGACCTAGCTTACAATATTTTAATAAATATTAACAAATAAGTACATAAACAAAGAGTTAAGCGCTGACGTTCAAATTATTGATCCTTATGTAATGAGATTAAGGAACGTTCAAGTGATCGTATTCGATATTATTCACGATCCAGTCGAATGTCCGGGAGTTTTCGTTGTGCACTATTCCAACCAATTGCTTGATTTCAAGATATTAAAAAGTATTTTGATTTGTTGATATCTTAAGGAAGATGAAAATATTTTAAACTTACATCATACATATTTTTTGGATTGTAAAATTTAAAACTATCTTTTTCGTCAAGTGACACACAACTGTAGTTTTCTTTTCTAAAATATGTGGTATTTTGAACATTGGCTCCTTATAAAAGAACATCAATTTCCTAGTGTGATAATACTATCAAATTACATTGATGTCATTTCTCCAGTGGCTAGAATGATTTCTCGATGACTGTGTAGTTAGAACCAACCTCCACACGACCCACGGCGAAGACCCTAAGCTAGCTGTCTGAAATAAGGTGCTTCTAAGGAATGAGCGATAAGAAGCATAAGTAAGGCCTAATTTTATGCACCTACAGCTCGGAGTTTCACAAACTTTATTTACATGTTCCGGTTCAATTTTCATTTAAACCGTCAGAAATACTATTTTAATGTGAAATTTATCTAATTTTTGGAACACAACGCCGTCTAGTCCCATGCTAAGCAAAACTGGTATTATGGGTACTAGGCAACTGACATAAATACATATATACTTTTTTTGTAAATACACACATGTTATATATAGAAAATACCCAAACTCCGAAACAACTATTTGCAGATCATATAAATATTTGGTCCGACAAACCCGAGGCCTAAAGCACAGCAGTCTCATACGCAACCACCCAAGCATTCAATAAATTATTCTTACGATTTCTAAACGATTGCTTTTTAGTCGTAACAAATCTCAACGAATTATATTCCTCTACAACTCTGTCTCACATAGCCTAGCTCTATAAACTTGTCACCGTGCAAGCAGTGGAGGTTCAATTTAGCATTACATCGTAACTCAAGTCTTGTGTGACGTCTAACAGCCGACGTACGTACAGTTCAGTGCACAAGCCTTTGAGTTTTGATCTCCTGCATCGATTAATCACCTTTACGTACAAATACGTAAATATAAATGTATTTATATATGTCTATCCCTTTGTAATGACTTATTCCTGAAAAAAAATTCTGCACACCGTCACAGATGACGGCTTATCTTATTTTTGGCAGAACCTGTTCAACGATAACTAGCCTTCTAGAATAATATCAAAAATTCTAAAGTCACTTTGTTAGTCTGTCTGTTATGCTTTCACGGTTTAACAGCCGAATCGATGAAGATGGATTTCAGTATAGAGATAGACTGACTTTGGAGGAGGAAATGCCTTTTTGTCGCGATAACAAAAGCCTACTATCTTTATATATTTCGAAATGTATTAACATGTTTCATTAATTACACCCAGAATAGAACAAATGATCCTATTCATCAATCAATATCTTTTCCTGGATAGTTACTCGAACTCTCAATCGGACTTAGCAACCAGGATCACTAATTGTTAGAACATTAGGACAGTCATCAAATCAATATTAAAAAGCTAACTTTAAATGAATTACCTGTTTCCAGCGAGTATAACCAGGTCTGGTTTTGGGTAAACTCCTTCGACGGAGCAGATGATGTTGAGATATTTTTCATCTAGACGATCTTGTATCATATCGAACTTGGTTTCAGGTACTGGAACAAATTAATAGCAATCAACATCTTTATTTCTCATTTAGCAAATGACACGAATGAATCGTCATTTGCCTCTGTGGCGCAGCGCAAATGTTTGTATGATCTGCATATATTTGTTCGGAGTTTGGGTGTTTTTTATGTATAATATGTATGTATTTACAAAAAAAAAGTATTTATATCAGTTATTTAGTACGCATAACACAAGCTCTGCTGAGCTTGAGACTAGATGGCGTTGAGTGTGAGATGTACAAATTATTAATTTATTTCTTATAAAAAGACTTAAGGAATCCTTCACTAAAAATTTTCAAGAAAATTTTCCATTGTAATTAATTGGTGTGGTATCACAGTTTTTATTTTGTTTCTGAAACTTCTGGAAAAAATAGTTTATTATATTATAAACTTTAAAGTTGTATTTGTTTGTCTGTAATCAAATCTTGCAAATCACGAAATCGGATTGAGCTGAAATATTAAATATGCTTTTAATTCTGATGACCATGCGATTATTTATAATCGATATTGTGGAGGAACGGATCACATGTTCCTCCAACTCAAAGGGAGGATCCTCCGACCAGGCGAGGTGATCATACCTGGCGGGCCACTGCCCAACGGTTGATGTTGGGAAGTTGTATATATGTTAATAGGCGCGAGAACTTCTATAGCGCGATGTAGGATTGGTAGCTTATTCGTACACTACATTACTCCGTAGTTCAGTGTATCTTCGGTAGATGGCGTTGTCATATGTTTATGTTGCCGCTGTATGTGGAAGTCGCCACAGATATTATTATCAATCCGAAATGGCCGCCGCAACAAAATGGACGCGTACATATTTCTGAACAATCCACCCAAAATGGGTATCATATGAAAGAACTTAAAGGATTTTTTAATAACAAGTAATAAAACTAGTTTTAAAAAATCTTTTTAAAATACTAATTCGTTTACGGGCTTGCAGAACTGTTTTAATGGAGGTTGTTGTTATACCTCAACAAAAATTGCAGGTAACGCCGCAGATTGAAGCCTAAGTTACCTTATATCATCAATTATGTGCCAGTGAAAGTACCGATAAAATTGGTGTAGCCGACCGAGATTACCCGGAGCAAACATACAGAAAAAACATTTTTAGACTTGACATAATCTGTACCGTATATACTTACATATACAGTAAAACGCTGTTATTTTGAAATTGCAAACAGACACTCCAATTTTATTTATTTACATAGATACCGTTGCAATAATATTCAGTAAACTGATACAGACCAAACTAATATGAATGAGTCTTGGGTAGATACTGAAAGAGTTGGCAGTACACGATGAATCACTTAAATTATTACGCCGTCATTAGTATATGCAATTGGCCATTATCAATGTTCACTGGAACCCCATCATCTAAGTGGTGTAACTACATACTATTAGCTGGCTATGATTTTGATTCCCACGTTGGGACCTTCTTATGAACAAGCTTTTGTTCAAGAGAAAATGCTCTGAAAACAGTAAAATAAAGTATATGCGAGATTCTCTTCTTTCCATATAGACACAGGCAAATCTTGTAGTACAAATAAAAGTTTATAATTTAAAAAAAAAAACCCGGCTGCGTTAATACCTGCCATCTTTATTAAATTTATTGAATAACTGAAAAGATAGAAATAACTGAAAACAAAAGATTTTTTTTTTGTTTTTTTTTTTTAATTTTTTGGTTTATTTTTAATTTTGATGTACCCTGTGTCACTCTCACGACTAATACGAGTCTATTGAAACCACTCACATAAAAAATACGAAAAGCTGTTTAGGCTTTAGGGCGTGCCAAAGAAATATACATACATACCGTCGAAAAACATAACCCTACTTCTTTCACAGTCGGGTAAAAACTGGTAGTTTTTAAATTAAAATTACTGAATTAAGCTCTTGATGTATTGAGAAGGTGAATTAGGTACGTAAAATTGCACGGATTTGCTTGATCTGACTGGACATGCAATTTGAAATGCCGTTTGAAGAAAACATACCAAGTGACGGAAAACTTAGAATCGTTCGGTAGCTATGCTCTCCATAACGTCTGTCCTAACAATGGGGCAGGCCTGGAGCGGTCGACATCTGTCGAGAGCTGTGAGATATTTGGCTTTAGGATGCCCTATTGAACTGACACCCGTAGATTCGAAATTATAGTTTTCGGAATTAAAGACGCTTGACTTTGGACAGATAAATTGTAATGTAAAGTTGTAATTAATTTTTTTCATGCCTAGATTACAAACATTTCCAGAGGAATAGAAATAAAATAGGTTTTCTCATTAACTTTAATGGAATAACTAACGTCACAGTATAAGTAAGTACCACTGCCTATAACTACTCAAGCGTCAGAAGAATTTTGCCTTTAAGAGTACTAGCTTTTGAGAGAGAGAGAGGAGTTTCAGCAATAATAACCTCACTCATTCTTCGAAAAGCATCGATAGAAATACAACACTTTTTGTTCTGTGAGATGTGGCATCATTTTGGTCAAGCCAACTCTCACACTTACTAGATAGTAAAATTAATAAAATAAAACCTACTTTAAGAACTAGACGTAATTGAAATGGATACACACTTTTAAAAAAGGAAATTGAAAACTATATGGTTTTCTCATAGATGATATTGTCAGAACTGGACCAGTATGGTCCATACGGGAAGCACCAGCTTTCAAATAAAAAATGAGTCGTCAAAAATCGGTTCACCCAGAAAATTCTGAGATAACAAACATAAAAAATACAGTCGTACTTTCCAAAACTAACTGCCTACTTCTAATCGATTTCGTATTTTTAAGTCGGTTAAATAAGTAGATAAATTATAGTAACAGAATAACAAATGTGACACAACGATAAATGTTTATTAATATATAACTTTGATAGTTATCTACTAGACTGCAGGGTACTGTCGAATACTTATGTACCTATAGTTCGTGACTTTATTCAGAAGTAAAATATCTACTATCTATTACTAAGCCCAGTCTATGATCACGCGAACGTAATGGATACTTCTTTACAAAGAGTAAAATTCCTAGAACTGCGTTATTTTTCATAAGTTATTTTGGAATTGCACAAATGATCAGGTTTCCTCTGAATAAACAAAAAATATGTATGAAATGGATGAATAACAAAGAGGCTCTATAAAGTCATTTGGAATTAACATGCATTTGAATTGCCTGATATTTGAAACATATTGTAAAGTCAAAACTTACTTTTAAGCCTTTTGTTTTGTGCCATGTAGTCAAATAAGTCATTTTGTTTATATTTATTCATTACTAATATAGTTTTTAAATATCCTCATGCCTATTACTATGGCAATCGAAATAGACGCATTCAAGCCTCAAATTACAGCAAATTAATGCAACTAGAAAACGTTACTATTTCTTGTTTATTAATTTAATTTTATTATAGTTTATTAAGTTAATTAATGTGTTCCAGTTTGTTTGTATACATCAACGATGTTAATCTATACTTATATTGTAAAAATCAAGGGGTGAGTTCTGGAACTACTGAGCCAATTTTTAAAATTCTTTTACCAATAGAAGGCTGCATTATTTCCGAATCTCATAGGTTATACATATTAATCCGAAACATGGTGTGGAGGAACGGGTCACATATTCCTCCAACACAAAGGGAGGATCCTCCTACCAGGCGAGGTGATCATGCCTGGCGGGCAACTGCCCAACGGTTGATGTTGGGAAGTTGTATATACATATGTTAATCGGCGCGAGAACTTCTATTGCACGATGCAGGATTGGTAGTTTCTTAGTTTCCTTAGTTACTCCGTAGTTCGATAGATGGTATAGTATCTTCGGTAGATGGCGGTGTACCGTGTTTCTGTTTTTTGCGTTATATGTGGAAGTCGCCACAATTGTAACTGCGATATTCGACATATGCACAGGCCAAATCGCTGCCTAAAACTCGTAACATTTTAATTCCAGTTTGTTTATATACGTAATTCTGCTTTAAAGAAATAAAATTGAGTACAATATGAACTGTGTGTACCTAAAATAACTCGTAAATAATATTGTTTTAGTGTAGACTATGTTTTATTACTAACAATAAAACAGACGCCTAAATGTTGTACTAATTTTCAAGACGACTTTTGTTGGTTCCAATTATGTTACGCTATTGTCGTTTCTAGTTTTAAGTAACGTTGTCTGTTGTTGTTTAAATATTGATGGATTTTCTAATATAAGCAAAACAGCCATTTGTATTCCATTAGCCCGCTTTCCTTGACTTTAGCCATATTTACTTTGTCAGTGGAACACAAACTTTTATTTTAATAAAAAATAATACTACATTTTGAGCTAATAGAAATGTCATGTTTTTAAAGGTACATTGATGGATTAATAAGTACCTGTAAGACAAGGGTCACCTACCAGTCAACATTGAACTGGTAGGTGTTCATTTAATCATTTATAACCCCCGACGCAAAAAGAGGTCGTAAAGACGTCAAAGTTATAACACCCCTCGGTGCCACCCATATAAGTTTGACGTCGGTGTCTCTCTATCTGTGTGTGTGTGTGTGTGTGTCTGTCTGTGGCATCGTAGCTCTCAAGCGTATGAACCGATTTTGATAAGGTTTTTTAATTTGTAAGCCAGTTTGCTTGCGGTGGTTCTTAGCTAAATTAGTTAAATATCGAACCAGAAGTGTCACAGTATCACCATTTTTCCAAAATGACGTAATGCATTTTTGGCGTATGATTACTTGATTAAGTGCTCCTATAGGGGTTTTAATTTTTTTAATTTTAGCTAGGAGACACCATCTTGTAAGCATCCGTCTTTTGCTAAATTAGACAGTGCCTATACGATAGCAATCAATGTTGATAAAAATATTTACGGCCGTTCTGAAAAACTTTCTACCAGCTAAAACTGGAGTTCTGATTTATTAGTTTTTATTGCCTGCCGGCCCAACGATTGGCGTTGGGATGTTTTATATATAATAATCTGCACGAGAATTTCTATTGCGCGATTCAGTATTCGTAGTGCTGTGTACTCCATGTAGTAATATCACATTTATGTGGAAATCGAGACAAAAATATACAATGTCAAAAAGAAAAAATAAATAAAATTAAAAATAATTAAATAAATCGGTTAAATTGGCAATTTTAATTAATAGTAAAATAACCTTTACTATGTAACTTTTTACAATATTTTAAAAATATGTAGTTTGGTCCTCTTACCGAATATTGTCATAGGTCTTGTCTTCTCATCTTCGGCCAAGAATGTCGACACAACGCAAGTGTAGTTGCCGGTAATTTCTGGTACAGGCGATGTGATATGTAGTGCACGATGCTGTGTGTATGGGTTGTTGGAGACTTTGTAGGATAGATCTACCTGAAAAGAAAACGTCTTTTTATTTTTTGTCTTAAATAAATGTACTTTTTTATGTATTATAAATTGTTTTAGCTGTATTTTGTTGTAAATTACTTTAATTGTATTGTATTTTAACTACTACTTTTGTTATGTTTCTTTAATAACACAGAAGAAATACAAGTATGAAAGTAGAATCGAAAACGAATTGAAAGTAACTTTCCATCTCGCACAACAAACTTATGTAATACCTGTGGTATTCCAGGACCAATACGATCTTCCAACCTTCAAGAAAAGAGCGTACTCCCTCATTAAAGGCCGGCAACGCGTTTGTGACGCCTCTGGTGTTACGGGCGTCCATGGGAGGCAGTAATCGTCTACCATTAGGCTATACGTATGGTCTTTTAGTTCCAATCCATAAAAAATTGTCACCCATGAACTCATTTTACGTGTTTTTCTTTTTTTTTGTATAGAATAAATAAAAAGAAAATTATGATCCTAAAACATTACGGTCACGTGCATGAATTGTTATTTATAGAAATTAACTAGAGACATAATTCGCAAGTTGATTACCCCATAAATTCTGACCATAGTTCATTCTTGAAATTGCAAAAAATTTCTAAGCTTTAGTACAAAACGATGCTTACCTTGTTTTTTAAAATGCCTAAAGCTTGAGGCTTTTGCGGTGGTATCCATTGATACACTGGCTGAGTTTTGTCCATATAAAACCATTTGACCACTAGACCGGTGACGTTATTAGTGACGAAATCACAGTCCAGTGTGATGGTGTCCTTAGTCCCATATTGTATCACGTCTGGCACACGCATGTTGATGATTCGAACTGAATGAACACCTGGAAGTGAAGAGAATCGTTTTTAATTGGACACTCCAAACATTTTGTTTTGTGTGCTGATGGCTGAAGAATAATGAGTATTACCCTCCCTATTTATTCTTAAGGTGTCGTCAGAGGAAAGAGTAAATTATGCAAGACTGACTCGTTGGCGTAGTTCTCGGGTTCGATGCCCGGGTCAAAGCAAATATTGGTAAGATCTGCAAATCTTTGTTCTATCAATCATTATAGCTTTCGTAGTAAAAGCTCTGCTTAGTTTGTAACTAGATGGTGCTATGTGTCTAAAGTCCGAAATATTTTCATAATTTATTTATTAAGACCCTATGCCCATTCGTCTGGTTAACGTAGCATAACACGTTTAAACCTTCTTTCTATATAGAGAGGCCTATGTTTTACAATAAACTATTAAAGGCTCTTGTTGAATTTAAACTACAAAAATTCTACGTCCAACTTGAAGAAAAGAGCAACTAATTAAATAATTATAATTCTAAGATTTAGAAAGGTGAAGAAACAACTTACATTAAATAGTCAGGATATTTATTACTTGATGATGTTAATAAAAATAAAGTTCAGAATAAAAAAAAATAACATACTCCAGCTCTAGGTTCTAAAAAAGTAATAGTTTGTTTAGAAGTCAATAAGTGTGATTTAATAAAGAATTCCAAGTATGTATATTAATATCGATATTATGCCTGGAGGGCGATAGGGATTACGTGGCAGATAAAAACGCTTCGATATTGACATGTACATAGATTAAAAAACTTTTCCAAGTATTATAAAAATCAAATATAAAAACACTCTTGTATTTTGTTATAAATTATTACTTTTTAATAATTACAACTAGCGTGGGAAAGCCGCGCTTCGGCACGAATTAGCTGGCTCGACCGGAATGACGTCAATCACGGCCTCACAGAAAATCGGTGTGAAACAGCACTTGCGATGTATTTCACCGAGTGGGTGAGGATACCAGAACCAGACGACCCCAACCCTTCTCTCCATTCCCCCCCCACCCCACTAAAGCCGACAACGCATTTGCGATGCCTCTGGTGTTGCGGGTGTCCAAGAGCGGCGGTAATCACTTACCATCAGGCGAAACATCTGTTTGTTTACCAATATACCATAAAAAAAATTAAGTAGGTATGGTAACCATTATAATTGGGACAATTGTTATGCAAACCGATATAACAAGATTAAAACATGTTTTTTTAACTTCTGAACTTTGTAATATTGTAATATAATATACGTATTTATAGTAAAGAGACTACAATTAAAATAAAAAAGATAGTCAAAACCCATTGCAGAGCGTGTAAAACCAAGAGCAAAAGTAACTGTTTCAAAATGTGTTTTTGACAGAAATAAACACTTTTTCTTTTGATGCCCCCAAGGGCGCATTCGGGCAAAAATTAAAACACGACGTTGTACTGCCAAAATCAATAATAACGGGGGTCGCATCTCCCTGGAGACCTTCACGCGTCAGCGGTCAAATCCTCTGGGTTTTATACATAATTTACCAATTGGTTTGATTATCGGCATTAGACCTGCTATGTACTATCTATGTGTAACAGTTGTGACGAATGGTAATTAAAGATTTCAGTAAAAAGTTTTGTAATAGCGGTCTCTAAATTATTTATTTATGTCTGCTTTGTAATAGCCGGCACTTTGGAGGTTAGGATCTTAACCCCGTACTTCAGAGAACATGAACCGGTTAGTCCTGCACCTAATCTCTCTCTGGCCGTGTCGGATAACTGTCCCATCGGTTAAGAGTGTACCTGTGTTTACACACTTGAGCACTGTATTCTCTTGCATAATTGGCTGGTTTCCGCTGAGACCAGCCAAGTACTTTAGCATCATTAGTATGTAGGAATATTTAAGTAGAAGGGACGGAAGCGTAAAACAGGAAATCTAGGAAGTAAACGCTATGTAATTTGACCAATAAACGCATGTGATGCTAAAATTTATCAACAGATATCTATAGGTGAAGAGTCACAAATTTCACATTATAATAAATATGTTCAGATATTTAAAATAAATAAACATGTTCAGACATTTTTTTTAGCACACAACGCCATCTAGTCCCAAACTAAGCAGAGCTTGTACTGTGGGTACTAGGCAACTGATATTAATACTTATATACTTTTGTTTGTAAATACATACATATTATACATAGAAAACACCCAAATTGCGAAACAAATATTTGCAGATAATACAAACATTTGGTCTGACTCAGGAATTGAACCCGAGACCTCTTGCACAGCAGTCGCAATAAGTATATATTTTATAAAAAAATTTGCTTCTCTTTAGTTCATACTATCTTTCGTGCTTATCATGTAATAAAAAGTATAAGATACTTGTTACTTTTTATACCTCCAAGCATATATGTACATAGTTTCATGATGATCGGTTGAGTAGTATTCACGTGAAAGCGTCACAAACAAAATTACATACACATTTATAATATTACTATGATTTAGTGCTTTTCATACCTATAAGTTGAAAATCGAATTAAAGCAAGGATAGTTTAAAGTATAGTATTGAGGCCGGATAGTGAAAGAATTTTAATTGACCAGTGTTACAGATGTCCATGGGCGGCGGTAATCGCTTACCATCAAGTGATGTCTGCTCATTTGCCCGCGATTCCATATTAAAAGTTAAAGTGGATTACTGGGATTCCTTTGACAGTTCTCATCAAAGTGGGAAAGCCATGCTGCGGTATGAATGGGCGAGGTTCGACCGGAGTGATACCACGGCCTCACGGACTATACGCAACCCCTCCTCCCTCCTCACCTTCCAAAAGCCGGCAATGCGCTCGTTTATCATCAGGTGATACGTCTTATCGTTAACCCACTATTCTATAAAATAGGAGCTTTATATTAATTACGAGACACGTAAGAAGCTAAAAGGTTCTGCGCCACACTATAACATTCTTATTGTCTCCCTGATAGTGATAACAAAAATCAGCGTTAACGATTTTTGTGTAAAAGAATTTTATTTGCAAACAAAATAATCACAAAATCGCACAAAATTGAAGGGATTCCGGGAGGACGCATTAGGCTGCCGTTCTAGCGGAAACATCATATTATCGACGGAGGAATCCACCGGAATATTGTTTCGTGGTTTCCTATCAATTCCGGGGATGCCTTTGAGCTCCCCGCCCGTTTTTCCGTCAAATATTTTAAGGTTGTTATTATTGGCAACCGTTTTTGCTGTATTAACAAAATTATACCTATAGAATCAATTTATTAAGGTCCTGCGTAATTTGCATTAATCTTTAATGTAAAATGAACTTTAATATTTTGTGGAATAGGACGACATCACGATTGCCATTATTTTTTTTTCTGATCTATAAACGAGTGTTGGAACATTGTATATTTACATAGATAATTGAAATTCGCTGTGTTTTAAGCAAGTATTGAATGAATCTTCATTTAATTGCTTAATAATTTTATGAGTAGTTGAGAAGTCTGTCACTGTCTATGTTATACTAAACTTGAAGGAATAGAAAGTCATAATAAATATTTATTTATTTCACTACATAATTATGCCTCTAAACTAACTGTCAAGCTAAAAACAACTGTCGAAATTTACCTACGTATAAAAATAAATAGTATAGAAAAGACAGCAGACTGTCATAAATTGAAAAACAATTGCATTGCTATTATGAGATTGTATATATTATATTATGGAGATTGTAGATTGGGATCATTACTCAAATTAATCCAAGGTTTAAATAAAAACCATAAACTTTTTGCCAGAAACAACCAGTGTGGCTAAAAGCGGACGATTATCCATGCGTAAGCTCATCGCAAAAAGTTACCACATAGGACACGGTACATGTGCGTACAATATTTTCTTTATTATTATATAAACATACTGTAATTATTAATGTACAGACTGGACCAACTCATTGTTTGTCAAAACAAAAGGTATTACAAATGTTTTTGTTTTGACATCTTTTCAATTCTACTCAACATCAAAGTGAGTGAAGACAGTATGAGTTATTTGTTATATAAATATCACAAATCAAGTAACTGGTAACATTATGCGACACAGGAACCGTTTTTAACTGTGGGAGAGCCACGCTTCGGCATTAATGGTCTGGCCTGACCGGAGTGATATCATGACCTCACAGAAAACCGATGTAAAACAGAGCTTCCGCTGTGTTAGCGAGCGAGTGAGGATACTGGCGGCCCATAAACTCTTCAGTTTTATTTTAACCATTTTTTTAAATTCGAATATGAGTTTGTTTGCTTGATTCACTTTCACGTCTAAATCACTAAAATGATTATAAAATTATTTTTCAATGGAAAAGCACATTACTTGCAAGTAACATAGACTATATATTATTGCAACAACTATATATTATATACTATATTTTGAATGGGGTGTGTATAACAATTGTCGCTGTAAATAGGAGGCTACGTTCTTCTTCAAGAATCAAGGTATCTACATGCCAAATTTCACTGAAATCGGTGGAGCTGTTTAATCGAGAACGAAGACTGTCAGGCAGACTTACTATAACATTTATGATATTTTTAAGGGTGATAGTTTGCTATTGAATTATATTTTTAATCAAACTGTTTATGTTCAATAGCGCCACCTCACAACTCCGGGTTCAATTTCAAAAAGTGAGTATTGCGATATTGGTCTGCAATATAAGTCTACTGGCACGATGCCACAGAGACATTAAATTACAACGTCCTAAGTACCTATTTAAGTGTCGATATGGGGTTTTGAACGCAAACGTTTGAAGTTTAATATATCGTGTTTTCACTTTACTGTTTTTATTGAAAACGTACAGAATTTATTCCAGTTGGACTTCAAATGTGTATTGATAGAGTTGGTTTTTATTGTTTTTAAGTGGGGAATACGTCAAGGTTGAGTAAACTATAGTCCCATTGGTTTTATGACAGCTATTTAATTCAAGAAGTATATTTTGTCGCCACAAAAAGATATTTTTTAATAAAATTTAAGGATATTCCTATCGCCTTTATGTCAGCTACAGGTGTTATTTTTTTAAGTAATGAAATTACCGTATCAAATTCTTACTTTTATCTATTGAGAAAAATCTAAAAAGAGATGATGGTTTGTAGTTATCAACGCATCGCAATTTAAGTCTTACTCCCCTATTTACAAAGGTTATGTAGCTTCAGGCAACGTTTTTATGTAAATTTCAACTTTAGCACCATAAGCTTAAAGTTGAAAATAACGTTTTGTAAATAACGATGCCTTAGAGTATCAATTCTGTAAAAATCAAAATGAATAAGTTTTCATTAAAAAAAACTTCAAGCAAAGCAAAAATTTAATTTTAATAATAATTGTTGTTATTTTCTTTTTCGGTTGTTAAATTGGACATCTGCAAAGCACTAAAGAGCTATCCACATATTTAAATTTCACAATTTTAAGCCACCAATGTGTTACTAGTAATTTGTTCCGCAAAATAAAGATTATTCGCTTCAGGGCTCTTCTTGGGAAATGTTGAGGAAGCACTTAACTAGCCAATTTCGTGAAACCACTGTCAGCGTTGTTCGTAATACACACAACACATGTCTTGCGAAACCTAGAAGATATTGCGTAGACCTAGCACGGGCTATAAACGTTCGTATCACTATCGCGAACCAATACAAGATGATGAGTTACACACACACATACACACACAAATATATATATATATATATATATATATATATATATATATATGTATATATATATTTATTATATTATTATTATTAGGGAAGTGATAAGGGATCCTGACTGTGAGCCAGAAGTTATGAATTTGATCATTTGTGTTTTTCTTTTAATATATGTCCCTGCCAAAATTACTCTACTCTGCCTGATGGAAAACGTAAGCAAAACTCAAGAGTGGTGGTCACTATTCTCATTGCGAATGAAGACACTGCAATAATGGAGCATGGTGACCCACACCACGGCAGCCTCGTGATGCTTCTGCATCATTAAGCCTCCACCTGTGTTCTGTGACTAGGTCTCATTTATCTTCAGAAATATGTTTATATCTGCTTATAGCGTTACAGGCTCTATCCAGTTGGCGATCAAACGATCCTGCGTCGGGAGTGTTTGATTATTATTATATAAGTTAAAATATGGGTATAAAACCTTTTCATTATTCCTAAATATGTATTGTACATATTTTATACATTTTTTTTAATCTCTGGTCTTCATGTTTATTTTTATAGCATGCCTGAATTTTTAAAATTCAACCAGAAATAGAGTAGCGTCAGTAGTATCTCTTTGAAACTATCAGCTTTATAAAAATCTTAATCGCAAATATAATATTAATGAAAATGGATATTTCACGATCACGATGAAGATAGATACAATTTAATTTAATTTTTAATGTAAAAAACTATTTTAGTGTAGTAGATATGAAAGCCCGTGCTAACTCTTAGCAAGTATTGCACAGGCCGTTGCTCCTGCGCATCGCTTCGGTGCCCACCCTCGTCACGGTACGAAAATCATGTCAGAATTCATACTTTTTACGTTTATGGTAAGAGTGTTATTGTTTGCCATGCTTTTTTAGAAAGGTCTAGGTGTACTATCAAGTAAGAAAAGTTAGTATTGAATCCTTAGTTGTATATTGTATGATTGTCCTAACATTTTCTTGCTTTTTGTCGTTATATATGCGAAATACAGAAAAGTGTAGTTTATGTCCTTCCTCAAGTATCAAAGTATGCCCAATTTCATTAAAATCGATGCAACGAACTGCCTCGGTGGCGCAGTGGTGGCGTACGGGACTGCTGTCCATGAGGTCTCGGGTTCGAATCCTGAGTCGGACTAAATGTTTGTATGATCTACAAATATTTGTTTCGGAGTTTGGATGTTTTCTATGTATAATATGTATGTATTTACAAAAAAAAAAGTATTTATGTATTCATATCAGTTGTCTAGTACCCATAATACAAGCTCCACTTACTTTGGGAACAGATGGCGTTGTGTGTTAGATGTCCGAAATATTTATTATTTATTTATTTATTTAACGGACCGACAGACAGAGTTACTTTCGATGTGGATTTTGATAGTATGGATATGGAGTAGTACTAGCATGGTTTGAATAATAATATTACAGCGTATGTATTTCCATTAATAATAGTTTACAGTAAGCTAGGCTTAAGCAATTTTAGTGGGACCTTCTATATCTTCGTAATATTGGTAATGATATTGCTAAAAATAGAACATTGCAAAAATTCATCCAAGTCACGTCTCTATTAAAGGCAAGATCCGTTTAAAATTCATTTGAATATCCATCTTGAATATTTAAACAGCACCTTCCGGCACGTGTTGTAGAATTAATCACATGTCATACCCAATGAAAAGGACTACCAATTTCACCACTCGACTGCTCTATGAGTTAGAATGAAATGGCAATACGGCATCTGTATCGAAATCATTCGGTGTGACGACGCGTGCGCACTCTATTAAACCGCATCAGATAGTGAGGTAGGAAGTTAAAGTCGGTTCCTTATCGTTCTGCGTTCATTGTATTCAAGTTGTAAAAAACCTTTTTTTTTATTTAACTTTGTATGTAATTAAACTAGTAGATGTTAAAGTAAGTACTGTAATGATAGCAAACACAATGTTAGTGATGTAATGCTCTCTTGCCATCGTATGGTACTATTGGTAACAAATCTTAAAGAATTAATCATGTTGCAATACAAAGTAACGTAGTGGTTTGAGTAGCCGATACGCTGCTTTCTACTGCGCTTAGGTGCCGAAGGTTCAATCCTACATATCACTTGTTGGTATGGTATGGGATATCACTTGTTGTTCAAAGTCAGGATGTTGTTTGTGTCCGTTTAATGTATGTTTGTAAAGTATCCCGCGCAAAATAAAAAGTTCCTAATGCGGGAGCTGTAAAAAAAATAAAATCAATCTCTTTTAGTTGGGCATAAGCTTTCACTTTTCTTTTTAAATGTAGTTACTAAAATTATGATGAAAAAAGAGCAGTGCTATATTATATTAGTAATAAGTTACCTATGTCTTTGTTACCACCAATTACCTTTAATAAGACTCTAATTATGTATTGTACTACCACAATTTTCATCTAACTTAATCGTAATTAGAAGTTACGAAATTTTCATGTTTCGTCATTAGTTATTGAAAGCAAAGAGTGGCAACTTTTGATAACACGAAACTGAGATTGACGTCGGAACAGTGTCACGTGTTATGTAAATCGTTCCAGGGATAAGTTTCACCAAGTTCGTCACTCGGCTCCGTTCCAGACTTACTTAGGTAGGGTGAATATACATCATAAGTTAGGTAGGATATTTTTTAACAGTCCAAAAGCACAATATTTTACTAGTTCTAGAATCAAACTCACTTGTGATTAATCCACTATTTTAATTAAGTTTACACCTGACCGGTTTTGCCTTATGGAATTTTCAAAGGCTAATTATGATGTTAGAATGTATTACAACAAGTTCCATCAAGTGCCGACAATCGAGAGTATAAATTATATTTTACTAGTTATTCCGTTTAACTTTAACAAAAAAGATTAAACATCATTTTCAAGAATATTAGACAGAAATTTATCTAGATTTTATAGTAACAGCTTAAAATTCTTAAAGACACGACGTTGAATAGTAAAACGCTCCAACTTTAACTGCAATTATTTAGTCAAAAATTGTACTAAACAACAAAATACATTAAAAGTATTGACGTCATCATTCGTGTAGTGATAGACCTTGAATACAGAGAGTCACCGTCTATATCAATCCTATGTGTATCATAAAAACGTAAAGAAATAAAATACGCCGTGCAACAATAGTGGAAAGAGAAGGAATACTTAAAACCATCCTTTTAGCAAGCCTTTAGGCTCTATGGCCATGACGATAGATTACATGTGAAATAGTAGGCCAAAACATCCTTTCTAAATTGATACTATGTCCAGTAATGAATTAAAGACTGCTGATGACGCATGTAACCTTTTTGGCCTGTGATGGCTAAAATTTAACAAAATTAGGTATTAATGGTCACCCCAATGTA
Source organism: Hyphantria cunea (assembly GCA_003709505.1). Lineage (NCBI taxonomy): Eukaryota > Metazoa > Arthropoda > Insecta > Lepidoptera > Erebidae > Hyphantria > Hyphantria cunea. Next base: position 1,354,572 of record PKRV01001403.1, read on the forward strand.
TGAAAAAGTTTTAACTCGGTGGCTTTAAAAATTCAAAGACAAAAGTGACATTGGAGTGTCGAACCCTCTATTAACATTAAGCAAGTCACTTTCACGATATTCCACATCGGAAAACTTTATATTATTCTTTGGATTTTGATACTGAACCAAGAATTCTCAAGATGTGTACTTAATGCCTCCAAGCAGGGGGTTTCACGAGACAATTCCCAAGGATCTTTGAAGGTATTTGTAAAATTGTAACACTTCAAAGTTTTGATTGGTATTGTTTTTTATGATATATGTGGCAAACGAGCATATGTATCGCCTGGTGGTAAGCAACTACCGCCGCTCATGGATACCCGCAACACCAGAGGCGTCACAAGTGCGTTGTCGGCCTTTTAAGAAGGAGTACGCTCTTTTCTTGAAGGTTTATAGTAACGAGTGTTATTATAGTTTTACAATAATATTTTTGAAGCAAAAGTTACGAGACTGCATGAAAAATTTGATGTTTTAATTGAAGCCACATGATATCCTCTTTACAAATGGTATAGAAAATATTAGACGAGCTAAATTAAGAATATAAGTTTCCCCGTACGAGCCCCTGTCATCCTAGTAATAGAAGCTTTCACGAGGAAAATGAACGAAGATTGCAATTATAATACTTATCTTTATTTTTGCATCATATTTTCGATATACATAAAATATTCTAGAACCTCTCTTGACAAAACCTTCAGTCATATCATAAAACTGCATATAAAAAGGGTCTTCTTATTATTTTCTCGGTAAACAAAACGGCACGTGTGCACGGATGCGAGATTCCTGTCCTTTTTCTTTATTAAAAAACACCTTTGCCCTTAAGTCTTGGGCATCGAACCGTGGACACATATGTCTTGGTCGCGTGCTGTACACGTGCTAAGATATATTCCAGAAAAACTTATAGGGCTGACCCCTACTATTGAGGTTACTTCATAGTTTTTACGTTGCATATTAATAGATTGGCGTTCTGGAATCTGAATTTTGATCCATGTATAAAACAAGGCTGTTGATGTATAAAGATCTAATTTTTTCAACTACCCTATGGTATTTAAAAAAGTTAGATCTTTATACTTTAATGGGGTTATCATGGCGTTATTAGATCATGTCACTTATTTACCTATTAGAAATGTGTTTGCAAAGCATACTCAAAGTGCAAAATTACAAGGATAATTTAAACCCTAAAAATTATATTTTTTTTTGAAAATGGTTGTGTGATTGATTCTGCATTATGTACACAAAAAGAAAACAAAGGCTTTAAAAAAGTACAAGATGATCATGAAGTGTTAAAGAGACAGCTGTTTATTGATAATAAAACGACAATAAATTCCACCGCATCCGACGTACATTCTCCGGAAGAAACTACTTGATATGGCTTCTTTGAGTACCGTTTTAAATTGACATTGGCACCTTTTGATCCCAAGTGAAGAGTATTTTTATTCCTTAGATAAAACTTTGCAGTACTGTTTTAGTTATGTTTCTTTGGACTCATAGAATATACACATGTCTTTCAACTTATCTGTCTAAAATTCAAATTCAGTAGTAATCTGATACAAATACATGGCATAACTTAAAAATATTTTAGGGTCATTTTCTATATAATTAGTATACATCCTTGATCTTAATTGTATGATGCTTATTTTGCAGGAACAATAACAATTTGTATTTTAATTCGTTACAAATATTAGCCATCTGTTATGTTATTATTTGTGTTAATGAAACAAGCCCTCCTTTGAAACGCCCTGCTTGGATTCTTCCGAGCGTGTCAAGCCGTCGTTGTGTGCTTCTAATTCAATAGTTTCTTTGGACGCTAGGTAAGATAGAGCTCTATTTCAAATTTTATATCCAATGTCATATCATTTGAAAATCCTGTTCAAGAACCTCGTAAATATGGTTAGTTCAACGATAACATTGCTAATCACAAGCTGACTGTGTTTAAGGTTTTGTTGAAATTTTATTGAAGCATTTATAAATTTTGAGCTCGTTAATTCTTAATTGAAACGAACCTAAAATTGGATGTATAACGTATATCTCCGATGACACTGCATTTTTAAATCATGGCTATATTGTTTCCCTGCCTTGCGTCCCTAAAACTATTTTTTCTTTAACTGACGAAAAATTATCTGATCTTTTATACATGGAATGTCAACGATTACTCACATATTTAGCAAAATTCTTATGAATCAATTTGATTCTGTGGATGTAATAATTTATGAAAATGTTTTAATAACACCTGCAGAAGACATTGGCTTTGTGTGGTTATGTGTTTTTAATATCCCTTCTGCAGTCTTCTGTAGGGTCAAGTTTAGAAATCTTACTACTAGTTACCTTTACTTGTCTCAAATTAAATTCCTGTCAAGTAAATAAAAAAATATAGAAAGTAAAACGAAAACAAATTTTTATTCGCTGAATTTGTAGTAGCTGTGTATGTGCGTTCAAGATTTTTACCGGTACGTCTCCACGGTCTATTTCCGTTTCTTGATGAGATGCCGACAACAGTTTTAATATTTGCGTCACAAACACAGCACCCAAACATATTGCACAAATATTTTTTTTGTTTTTTTTGTACATTCACATTTATTTTAAATGTTAACAGAGGCGTAATCAACGTCAAAATTTTTCATACAAGATCATATTCACAATCAATCATACAATCATATGATTTCAAGAAGAAGCTTATTTAGGTAAACATGCTTAGGCACATGTATCTAAATACATACAAGTTTATAAATTATCTATTTCCCAAATTATGTAAGCCATTATTGGCGTATAATTACTCGATTAAGTGCTTGCGTAAGGTGTTTTTTACACCTCGCTGGTCTAGCGGTTGACGTATGCGGCTGCCTGTCAAGAGGTCTCAGGTTCGAATCCCGAGTTGGAACAAAAATTATTATTGAGTTCTCGAAGTTTGGAACTTAGGGTCTTAGGTACCATGCCTCGGAGAGAACTTGAAGCCGTCGGTCCTGCGCCTGATCTCTCCTCGGCCCTATCGGATCATGAGAGTAAGAGAGAGCACCAGTGTTTGAACACACACTTGTGCACTATAATATCTCCTGTGTTGTTGGCACAGTTACCTTGATTCCGTTGAGACTCACCGCCGTGGCCGTAATCGGTTAGGAAAATATCAGGGGTTTTTATTTATATGTATTTAAATAACAAAATTTAACATCTGACATATCTTAACGTCATTTGATAAGAAAAAACTCATTTTTAGTGATTTTTAGTTTAGAGAGTTTTCGAATTATACCAAATTCAATTGCTAATTTAATTAAACTCGTAAGTTTTTACCAAAGTGTAGATTATAATTTAGGGAACGGAGAACGTTCTCGGGCTTAACATGGCGTAACTGTAAAACTCTATTAGTGTTCAAGTTTATTCCAGCGTTGGAATGAACACAATTCTAGAACAATTTAATCTGATGCTAGGATGCTTTTGACTTGTTGATATTTAGTTGCGAAATGGGTAAAATTACTATTCCTTTGTTCTTGTTCCCAGTAAATTTAGGGTTATAGAATAATGTTGGTGTACAACGTTGCGTTGACAGCAGACATTTTGTTCCTAAACAAGTAGGTATCTACGCTATCCATCACTTGGATATTACTACCAATAAAAATAAGTAGATAACTAGCAATCCTACGTTTCTTTATTTTATTTCATGCTTTATTTCTAACGTAGATTTTTTTATTAAATGAAGAAACTTAGAATAGTTCGTGATATTCTAGAAAATAAAACACACCAACCTTATTTTATGAGCGTAGCCCAAACTAGGTTGGAGTCAGCGGACTGAGCGCATCTAATCGTGAGTGTCTACCGTCAAATCGCCACAATCATAAGCATGAGAAATATTATACAAGCATCAAACTAAAGAAACATTTAATGTTCCATTAAATAATGACGAAAAAATATCCTTTTTATCCTCCATTACGAAGACGACAATGATTTATCAATATGGCAACACTTACGCGGTTCAGAGGTTACGGCGCGCAAGCTATTCCAAATTCAATTATATACAATTCCACCTGTAAGAGAAACGGAATGGCGCGAATTCAAAATATTTTGTTGTAAACACGGCGGTAAGTTACTTTTTCGGTATGGCAACATCTTAGTCTTAATTTAGAGTTCCAATGCGCAATTATTTGATTACGAAGACACAAACGCTAATGAAAGCTTTCAAAAGTACTTTCATATTCATAATATACATTTTTTTTTATTTGCAATTCTACAGAAGCAGTGTTGGAGAAGAAGGTTGCTATGAATTTAATACCCGTCAAGGTTTTTTTAAATCTCTTTTCTAAGGAGAGACCTGTCTCCAGTTGTGGACTGTAAAAGTCTGTTGGTGATAATAGATGACGGTTTGTTATGTTTATAACTCTAATAACAATTTAAATGTCAGGCTAAGTCACCACTTCTTAGTAACAATAAAATGTAACTGAGTTTTTATATTATTTTAAATACATTTCACCTATTAAATTTTAATCCTATTTTATGGAATAAGGGGCAAACGCACAGTGTAAATACATAATAAGGGGCAGTCACAAGTACGTTGCGGGGTTTTGGAAGAAGATGGGTCGAGTATCCTCACTCAGTCGGTGAATCACAGCGCAGGCGCTGTTTCACATCGGTTTTCTGTGACGCCGTGGGACGCTGCGAGTGATGACTCGAGCCGGCCCATTCAAGCCGAAGATTAGCTTTTCCATTTAACTTATCACAATAACATTAATAAGACGTTCCAGTTCAAAAAATAAGTGAATAGGTATAGTAACTAGGTCGATGGGTTATTGACAGGTTTATGTATTTTTAAATTTATAATTTCTTTAAAACTTTAATGTTGGTAGTTTCTACAGGATACAATGAGGCTAGCATAATCATGTTGGATTAAAAACCTCTACATTAAATATATAAACAACAAAGATTATAACAAAATTGGCAGTCATAAGGACTGCCGATAGAAGTGAAAACTTATAATTTGACGGTGACGGTGTCGCCAAGCCATTAGATGTTCTCCTGCCAAAAAGTGCGCAACGCTGCTAAAGAAGTTTTGTGACGTTTGCATGTCGGTGAGGTGACAGTGACGGTGACGCGGCGACGCGAATTGATAAGATTTCCCACTACCAAAAATAGATTTTTGTTCTTTTAAAAGTGCTCAACGGGCTTAGAGAAGTTTTCCCTTCAAAAAAAATCCTAACATTTAAATGTTAGTAAAGAAAAGTATCTTGAAATCATTGAAATGTATCCTGTGGGAAAGAAATTGATCTAATAAGTAATATTGTACGTAGGAAAGTGGTATTCCATGGAATAAGGCTCTTTCCTCCAATGATCCATCTATGCACCTGTATGATGTCGTTCTTTTTTATATTTAAGCTTATTTTGAATTGTGTGTATGATAGTAATCACAGCAAAAAGATGCCTATGTCCTTTTCCAAGCCTAAATCTATCTCTAAACTGAAATTAATTTAAAACGGTTCATCAGTTTAACCGTGAAATAGTAACAGACAGAGACAAAGATAATTTCGAACTCTATTAATATGGAGTATGAAGTCTGGACTTTGGAAACAAACAATAGTTTTAGGAAAATAGTATTTAAACACGAAATCATATAATGCAATGGGACAATGGTAATAATATAATACCTATTAGTCAGGTTTGCTAACGGATACACCAATATTGAATACAAATTAGTATAATTACTTGATCCTTCTTAGTTATCATAACAGGAAAATAGGTAAAGGTATGTTTACATATATGTGTACATATTTTTACCTTTAATCCTATGAGCTATTAAAGTTTCATATTTATACCCAAATTAATATTATTATTTTTCCCGTCTGAAAATGATTAAAATCCCAAGGAGAGTTAGAATCAACAAGACTACTAGCTATAAGAGAATCGTGTGTGTATTTTTTAAAACCTTTTACAAAAATATTCAAAATATAATTAATCATAAAGCAGAAATATGATAATGATGATTAACATAATAATGCTTATTACATTTTTTATTAAACTTAAATAGATAGTGTGCGGAGTGCGCACACACTGGAGGACAGTAACGGGAAGATCGTTGTTCCAAACAGGGGGGGGGGCATCTACTAAATTAGGTGGCCCGAGGTACGTCGGGGTTCCAGGGTTTTCCTTTCTAGGGTACACCTGAAAAGCTGGAGAGGCTTCTTTTACCCGAGACGGCGTGCGGTTTAAGTTGGTTCAACTCCGACATATCACCAGGAGGTGGTATCCGAGGTGACCTCAGCACGAAAACAAAACGTGGTGTGTGTACTTCATTATTCAGAAAAAAAAACTTTTATTTAGAACAGTTTATCAATTAATTAAACCTAAATGATCTAATTAATCAAAAAACGAAAAGACCTGAGAAATTACAGACAAATTGTCTATTCAAACTCAATGTTAATAGAATCTTAATGAGGAATATCGAAGTATCAGGTTTTCTTCTTGAAACGGTATATCACTATTGCAATATCATCTTATCTTAAATTCATATTAACTTAATGAATAAGTTGATTATCTTGTACACTGCACTTCATATAGTGTAATCTACCCCTAAGAAGATATTTATTTTTCATGTCACTTAATTTTCCACCTTAACACTTTATCTTAAAGTCTAATTTATATTATAACTGTCAATCGTTAAAGACATTTGGATTTTTTATTAGTTTTACGAGAAGAAATTATGAAATTTGCTGTTACTCTTTATTGCTCTTTAGACTTTGTCCAGTCGTTAAAGTGAGATGGAAGATTATGGTAATAAAATATCAGCGGGCCATATTGTACAACCTATCTTTGATAGAAATATATACACTTCAGTGCACTGGTACCTATCTACATGCGAACCTTGAGTTACGCACGTAGGTACCTACTTCTTTGTTTGTAGAATAAGTCTATTTTGAATTTACGTCTTAAAACTAGTATCACACCTTATTATCTTAATGGCTGCTATGCTATGGCGCTCTGTTCGATATGAAATGTACCCAATATTTTGATTCTGATCTTAAAAGTATTAAGGAACCACTTATTGCCTGGTATCGAGAAGAATTTACGCTAAACATTTTAGAGGATTAAAAATATTCTTAAAACAAACTGTTTCTAAAAAAAATACAACTGTGAGTAAAACTAGTAGTGTACATATAAAAGTTAAACTTACACTGTAGTACTATAGATAATTTCACTAACCACCACATTTTATTGCAATCCAATTAACCACAAATATTCGCCAACAATCACCAACACACACATCCACACAAACACAAAGATCTAATCTCTAAAAACTTGTGCATCAGTGTCTGTAAATTCCACAAAAATAATAAAACATAAAAAATATTTAGGCTAAATAAACGTCAGGATATAGTGAAGTTTACCGCGTTCCCAACGTGTGAGGGGTTCAAACCCGGGCTTGAAACTAACCGCTTGAGCCAACTGATGTCCGGTAGCAAGCCAACCATATCGGAAGCACTTGTATTGTGCAGCTATTGGGTAATTTATTCTAATAGTTCATGTATGTAGTACATTACTGGCACGGTTTTATTTCTAACGATATATTTTCAAAAAATTAAAATAAATTTCCTCTTTACACACTTACATACTAATTAAGATATAATTGTATACTAATAATACTATTTTTAAGCATTCATTCTTTTAAATAAGAAAAAGGGAAATTATTTTTTTTTAGTTTTTTTTTGTTACATATTGACTTCACGTTTGATCTCATTTCAATTTAAAGAATAAAATACCTACTTTATAGAAATAATGAACACAATGACAAGTCATCATAATGTGGGCGCATTGAGGGTCTTCTTCTGAAAAACACTTAAAAAGTGTGACATACTTTGCACTTTCTTACTAAGAATGCATTCAACTTAACTTTGGTTATCTCTATTCGATTTTCTTCAGTAGCCATGTATAAAAAATAAAAATGAGACACTTTCTTTTCATTACATCATTATTATATATTAAATCAAGAGCCTAATTAGTTTTAATACACCCGGCTACTTCAAGAGGTGTATCAATAGTTATTAAAAATAAAAAATGAGAACTATAACCTTCAAATACTTATCAATTCACGTGTTGTCATATGGAACATGCAGTGTGTCCGTTATCATTATTTGTCTAAGTTAAACTAACTATATACATGTATTGGACGATCTCTCATCTGCACTTATTGAAATTCAGATCTCATCTCCTGAATAAACATGTCTACTTATTTGCTTTACAGAACACTTAATCCTAGTTGTTCATTATGTCACTCGTGTCATTGCTGCTCTTCTAATATAAGCATTGAAGTCTATAATACTAACTTAAGCCTGCGTCTTAAGTACAAAAGTCATTTAAGATAATTATATGAGTTTTATATATTACCAATGACATAGAAGTAAGTCATCAGATATTAAAAGTACCTGTATTTTTGTATTTTAAAGTATCTAGTTTCATCATCATCATCATCATCAGCCCATCGCAGTCCACTGCTGGACATAGGCCTCTCCAATTTCACGCCACTCAAGAACTCGTTTACCCTAGTTTCAAGGTAATACAAACAAACAAACAACAACCCATAATGTCCCACTGCTGGGCTCGGGTCTCCTCTCAGGAGAGGGTTAAATACATTATTGACCATTCTTTCCGACCGTATGTCACAATCGTAAGTTCACTATAACTCCTTAGTAATTTGCATTAACTCACTTAGTATGCGAATGATATACGGCATTTAGTAAATGCTACGTATTTTATCTAGCACTTGGTGTATGCCAAGCTCTGTTTAAATTTCGTTTAGTTGAAAGCCACGGCACTGTGATCAAATTTATTTAAGGGTTAGAGGTTATGAATATAGCTAATGATTTGTTTGTGTTTTGTATAAGTTTACATAGAGCTTATATATTCACTTGACGGGGCCAATGATTTATTGGTTAATGACTGTGATTGCCAAGCCGGAGGTTTTGGGTACGATACCCATCCAAGACAAATTATTTGCTATCAGCATATTCCTTTGTTTTTTGTCTGAGTGTATATGTTTCTAAATAAGTATGTAAGTACTTAGAAATTCAGATCATTCAATCCTGGCGCTAAACTTAGTAAGCTATTTATTACCTGACTGCGAAAGAAGGAGGGTTATGTTTTTCAAGTGTATGTATGTATGTTTAATTGGCATGCCCTAGAGCCTAAAGGACCTGTCCTTTTTTATGTAAGTATTGCCTGATATCATTAAAATGGTCAGCTACTTTCGAGGTTAATTATTTGTAGTGATCATCTTGATGAGTAAGTTTTGTTCATCATTTATTACATATATATTTAATTTTAAATAGTAAATTTCGTTTAATGAATTCGTATCCTTAGCAAAGGTCAACCTTTTCTAATCGCCTATTTCTGCACTAATAGAGAGGTCAAAAAATAGCCTTAATAATTGTATAAACAATCTAAAAATTTTATTAATACAACCGAACTAAAATTAAAAAAAAAGCATCAAATCACAAACGTTGTGTTTTGATGCTTTATTTTTTTTTTGTAAAAGACATAATTATATTTTAAAAAAGAATATACCACCTGTGTCACGGAGTACTTGACGAACTTACATGAAATGGACAAAAATTACACCCAGACTTAGAACAACAATATATGGATCTCACAAAATGTTCTCCCATGTAGGATTTGAACTCACTTATATAAATAAATAAATAAATATTTTCAGACATTTTAACATACAACGCCATCTAGTGCCAAACTAAGCAGAGCTTGTATTATGGGTACTAGACAACTGATATTAATACTTATATACATATTATACATAGAAAACACCCAAATTCCGAAACAAATATTTGCAGTTCATACAAACATTTGGTCCTATTCAAGAATTGAACCCGAGACCTCTAGCACAGCAGTCGGATTCGCTACCACTGCGCCACAGAGGCAGTCAGTTAGTTATATGAAAAGTATAAGTGTTTCACCGAGTGAATGAGGATATCAGAGGCCCAAAGGCCGGCAAAGCACTTGTGACGCCATTGATGTTGGAAGTGCCCCCTGTTCCATAAAAATAAATAAATAATAATAAATAAATATTTCGGACATCTAACACACAACGCCATCTAGTCCCAAACTAAGCAGAGCTTGTATTATGGGTACTAGATAACTGATATTAATACATAAATACTTTTTTTTTGTAAATAAATACATATTATACATAGAAAACACCCAAACTCCGAAACAAATATTTGTAGATCATACAAACATTTGGTCCGACCCAGGATTCGAACCCGAGACCTCATGGACAGCAGTCGCATACGCTACCACTGCGCCACCGAGGCAGTCAAAAAGAAAGTGGTATAGTTGTTCAAAACTTCCTTCCTACAAAGAAGCTTACATCTGGCAGTAGACTGCTAAAGGCCATTAATAAAATATGTATAATTAGTTTTTAAATGCATCAACAACAAAAATATCTTCAATTCCCTGTGTCAATCATATCCCATTCTATTCCATATATATATCTTCATATCTTCTTGATATATATCTTCAATACGCATATATAGTGATCAATTGTAACTATTTTTAACTTTCCATTTTCAATACTTGGGGGTGCTATTATTTCTTCAGATAATTTAAAAAAACATCTAATCGCAATCATAAATAATACAATTAAAAAAATAAATATTGCCGTGAATTCTCACTTTTATATTGAATTTAGTTAATAAATGAAAAAAATGTACTAATAAGTCGGCTAAAGCGAGATAACAATATTAAATCCATTATTTAATAAAAAAAAGAGCATTCGTGCTGTCATGTTTCGTTGGTGTCAATCAATCAATCGATCAGTCAATATTAGATTTAGTGTATTGATTCAATTTGTATATTTGAATGAATACGCTTATATTATATTAGTTCGGTTGTATTAATAAAGTTTTTAGCTTGTTAATATAGTTATTAAGGTTGTTTAATGACCTTTCTTTTAGTGCAGAAATAGGCGATTAGAAAAGGTTGACCTTTGTTAAGGACACGAATTCATTAAACGGAATTGACTATTTAAAATTAAATATTTTATATTTTATCTAACCGATATTATTTTCAAGAAACTAGATAGTTTAAAAGTTAGTATATTTTATTCAGTCCGATGCTTTTATGTATTTAAAGGAAGTTCGAGGGTTTTGTTATTTTAAAAGATATTTTAAGCAGAGACAGACACCGGAATGAACTAAAAGTTAGTTCAAAACAATTACTTATAAAGCATTCAGTCGCGTCTATTTCCCAGTAAATTAAATATAAATGGGTCTTGGAGTTCCCCAGTTAAACGGGCCAAGAATTCTCATAGTTAAACTTGTATTAATTGTTGAGTACTTAGTTCTTGCAAAACTTATCGTCAAGGTGGTATCGCAACACTTTCCATTATTAAGCATTCCTGAGATACTCAATTCCGAAGTTTTGGAAATTATTGGTGAGATACATTGTTTAAGATTTTACGTGGGAACTATCGATACAATTTTGCCGTCAGCAGAATACGCATGATGTGTCGAAATATAATAAACCGACAATGATGTAGGTCTGACAGCAATGTTCCTTTGAAGTATTTATAATATTCTAAATAGAAGCTTTTACGATGTAGGTATGTAAGAAAAATTGTTTTACAAAGTATATTCACATAAAAATATGAATGATGTCTCGAATTCCGAAGCAAATATTTTTTTAATTTCATAGTAATTTCTTAAAAACTTAAATTAAATTTGAATACACTTATATTACATAATAAATATTCCAAAGAGATTTAGTTCAATCTCACATATTTTGCTGACGAGAAAAAATAAATTGCAATAATAGTTATTACCACACTATTGCCACACTCTTCTGTTCCAAATAAAGTTGGGTAAAGACAGGGAAATACATGGATGATTGTGGTTTCTCATTCTGTCGCTATCCCCAATACTGAAGGTCATGACCATTATCTGGAAGCATTTTTCGAGAGGCAGCTCGCCATTTGTTTCTGTTTTGAGTAGTGAAGAGCTAGTAGTCTGCCCTACGCAATGTGCAATTACGTGCAGAAAAAAATAATATATAAGCTATATTTTTCACATTTCTATACATCTTTTCATAAACCGACTATCACCATTATGTCAATTACTACACACAATAGTAGTTAAACTGACAAGTGATACATATGATTCTTTAATACACCCATATCGATCACACGATAATTTGGCCTAATAAAATACCAGCATCGTTCGTCCCAGATCTGTAAAAATCCCAGTCCACGTTAAGTGTTTATCGTCCGTATAGTGATTTGATTCAATAAAGGCACCGGACGCCAAGTCTCTGCACATAAATATTAATTAAATGTCGTATGTTATTTGTGTGGAGCATTGTACCACTTCTTTATTTATCTTGGGATCTTTTATTGGATGTAATAGACCGATAAACTCGTTGGTATTAATCGTTGAACTTAATACTGATTAACAAATCGAATTTGGTGTTAGAAGTTACTGTATATGAAAATCAATGTCTATTGTCATCTTCAAATAAGAGAAAAGATGTAAAATTTATTGATTGATACATTAAATTTATATTTATGAAATAGAGGCTATTGGTGTGCTTCTACTTATCTCTGTAGTAATATAGGTGCAAAAGTGTTAGATAATGATTTTTTTTCTTGCAGCTTTTAGAATTTGTTTACACTGTTTGTAACGTTCATTTTTTTATTGAATTGTACGACCAATATAAAAATATTAAAATAAAAACAACTCCTAAAAAAATAATGCTAAAGTAGCCGTGTATAATAATATATGCTAAAGTGGTCGTTTCTACCTAAATTATTAAAAAAATACTTTGGAATAATATTCTTTTTTTATTTTTTATTTATACTTTATGCACATTAAAAGTGATAAAGGTGGACTTAATACCGTAGGCATTTTCCACCAGTTGACCTTAGGGTGATTCAGGGACAATACAAGGTAGACGCCCAAAACTAAAAATATAATTAAATAATTAAACCATAAGTAATAATTATATTAACACCTATAATAAATACGTATTTATATACATATATACATACCTAATGTATACACAATATAAATTCTTTATGGGGACAGTACAATGATATCAAAGTGTATCTGATAGTATGTGTAGAGAGTTTCCACAATAATTGTTTAAAACTTTACCTAGTTTTCCTGTAATCACTTTTAAATCGATTAATTCATTCTATGTAAAATAAAGTACAGATCAGGTGTGTGTATAAATGTACTTTTTGTGTGTGTGCGACTTCGGACAAACTGTCTAACTACACGAGCCCCATCTTGGAGCTGAAATAAAATTAAAATAAACAATAACCGGCAGAAAATCATTTCAGATATACAAAGGAAGTAATTTTGTATATTTTAATAATAATTACGAGTTTTAAAATTAATTTATTGTATTAATGCGTTTAATGATATAGTTGTGTGATAATGTAGTATCAAAATAATAATAAAGAAATGATGGGGCTTAGTTGCAAATTAATTTTAAAATTAATGCGTTCGTTACTAAATGATGATCTAATACTTAAATCAGAAAGTTGCTGAATTACCTGCTTTTAACAAACTCACTTAAGTTTCATCACCATTATCAGTATCTTAATCGAAGGACATCCACTACTGGACAAAGACCTCCCCGAAAGCTTTTTAAGCAACGTTTCCTTGGCCCATTTCTCACTTAATCTTTATGTGATTGACTAAGTTTTATATATGAAAAGTGTTAACACTAAACTAAAGTACTACTTTTATCTTTTTACGATGAGATAACCGTGGGAGAACCACGCTTCAGCACGAATGAGCCGAGTCGAATGGAGTGATACCACGGCCTCACAGAAAACCCTATTCCTTAAAAAAGTGTGAGATGCTCCTTCAAGGCACGCATCCAGACCCGGTATCAAAGTGGAAAGAAAACAATATGGAACAAGGCTGCTGATAGTACAAAATTAGTTTATGCTTTTCTGTCACTGTTTTCAGCGATTGAGTGTCGTTACCAAAGTCCTTCAAGTGGGGTGTGTAAATGCAGCTCACCAGGCTGCCATAGCGTGGGTCGTAATGCAGCATTGTTTGCATCTGTCGCTTGGTATCTACTTATATATTCCAACAGGCAGACTAGAGTTACTTTGGCCTTGGGAGGAGGAGATACTCGAGAGATACGCCTTGTCTCTTTTGAGTTGGTCTAGTGCGTGGGCAGCGCCAGTCTCTTATTCTCAGATGAACCCTTTGCTTTTTACGGTTCCGTACCTTAAAAGGAAAAACAGAAACCTTATAGGATCATTTTGTTGTCCGTCTGTCTGTCACGACCTTTTTTTTCTAGAATACGTCGTATCAAGCTGAAATTCATATCAAATACTCAAGTCTGCTGTCCCTTCGAGCTGTGAAAAAATCAAACTTCTAAGCCAACGAAATTAAAAGATACAGTCGTTTATACTGTTAATTTTCGACACTCGTAAGGGAATCAAAACCCACAGGGTAGATACGGGGAACATTGAAATTTGGTACAAAGCAACGTCTTTTAGCATATTGTGAGAAGCAAAAATTTTTAGTTACATCATATAATATACCTACAAGCTTGTATAGAACCCTCGGTGCGCGTTTTAACCACAAATACAACACCAAAAATACAAAAACAATAAATCCATTAAAGCGTTTAAAACCTAAACACACCCATAAAGGCAACGCACCAATAACAATATATACTTTTTGCTACAGCAAAATTTTACAAGCAATAAAACAAAATCACACAGTCGATTAGGTATTATTCTAACACAAAAGCTCGAGGTTTGAGCGTGACGGACCGGAGCAGTGCGGAAGAGGCCGTGTGCGGACTTCCGGTTAACTCGGTTGGAACACCCGCCACATTCCGATAGGGTCGCACTACACTTGATTACCGGTGTGTGGACCGTTTGTCATTTTATTTTAGTTGGCTTAATAGTAAATGAGTATGTGACTTGTGTTGAAGTCTATTTGTTATAAAAAAATACAAAATTGTGACTATAATATTTGAATTGTACTTATATATTGGTGTATTTTGATTTTTTAAATTTTAGTCAAGATATGAAAGTATATTTAGGAGGCAACATAATTTACTTTAGATTTATTCATCTTGATAATGAAAAAATATAATTGAGAATAGATTGTAAGTTGAAATCTATTTTTGACACGAGTTTGAACCGACCAAACCTTAAAACGCAACTATAATTTTAAATAAATTTTGAATGTGAACTTAAACTCAATTTCAGGTAGTTAGAGTTTTGAAATACGGACCTTAGTCTATGAACAAAGCTGTATGTTTGGTGGTTAGTGATTATAACTGCCAAGGTAAGGCGAAAGCTGAAGGTTCAAATCTAGCTATAGTGTGAGAAGCCTGATTATGCTCTGCCTAGGTTGAGGTCAGCCGTCCGTATGTGGGATCTATGAGTTTATTGTTATTTACTAATGTGTAAAACCGAACTGTAATTCATTTCGACCTGAACCAGTTTAGTTACGCTTTCCTTACATTACACGTGTGGTCGTTGCACTGCCGGGTAGCATGTACACTCGAGGCCAATATAAGTTAAAAGTTTTATTGGTTTGAAATAGTTTCGATAGCGCTGCCATGCTTCGATATCCGATCCATTTTGTACAGAATTGAATTGTGAGCGTGTGGATGACTTAGTGGAATGAATTTTACTAAATACATTGCGAAAATTTTGTTTCTAATTGGCTTACTACTTAAAATATATAAGTTGATTGGTTAAAGGCTGAAATTTATATTAGATATTGCAGTCTTATTATTTTTTTATCCAATACTATTTCTCTTATTGGGGACTAAGCTGTCTCATATATCCTCAACTGTTGCCTCTGTATATTTGGGCCACCAGTGACCAAGAAATCCTAGGAAATATCTTGAAAGCGGGAACGAAATTAATTAGAAGTAAGTTGCAAAAGTGCAACAAAAATGAAAAAAATACAGATTTTTCCCCTATTAAACAGGGGTCAAACATAAAAAACTCAAAAACATTATGAGCCCATTTGGCCTGTATTTGATACCTATAATATGAATGTCAGAATCATCCAAATACAATAAAATTCATCTTACTTCATGAATTATTTTCATAGTAAACCACCCCAGATGTAGTCTGTAAGCTATTTTGACTGCACAGATGGCCTAGTGGTTTAAGCGGTCGCCACGCCGCCTTCTGCTGCGCCAAGTGTTTTGGGTTCACATCCTACATGGAACAACACTTTGTGTGAGCCACAAATAGTTGTTATGAGTCTGGGTATTCTCTGTGTCGGTTTTTTTTGTTTGTAAAGTATACCGCGCCACAGAATATATATTTCTAATGCAGGAGTTGTAAAAAATAAATTTCAAAATACTTTTTAAATAAAATTTAATGTACCAAAACAAATTCAAATCGCTTGTCTGATTTTTTATTTATTTAATTTATTATTTTATCATTTTCACACATTTGTATAATTTTCAATATTTTTTTTATAAATATAAAATATTTTGGCTGGCAGTGTACATTTATGGGGTATGAACTTAACACGTTTCATACCGTGACTTACGAGTATATTGTTATGCACTGTTTCAGATATTTCGTAGTGCATTGTGTCCATATTCATTTCATTCACGAGTTGGTTTTTCACGGGTTAGTACGTTTATTTATTGTATGTTTATTCGTCTTAAGTTACAACAATAATGAGTTTTGTTCACATCATCACATCAACACCTTCCGATAGTATTGTGCTTTTCTTCTTTTCAAAGTCGGTTTAAACCAACTATTCCACGTTGATCGGACTAGTTGGTATTGTATTTGTGTCAAGTTTTGCACCCTCTTGTTATCCTGATTCTCTGATGACTCTTACGTCACCAACAGAATGAATAGGGTTGGTATCACTCTGTATTCATAATCTGTTACTACATGTATGAACTTTCTTGCTCCTAAATAAATTTGAATCTGGGTTAGCTGTAATATGATGCAACAGAATTTGAATAATACGTAGGTATATATAATTACAAAGATTTATCGTTTAATAATTTTTTTGTTAAATTTTGCATGTTACTAGTGAATATAACGCGTCTTCCAACCGTCTATTATTCCAGGTCCTTTAAGCAGGGCGTGAAAATGTATTTCATTACATCGGTCGTCATGTTGCAGTGTCCACATTCGCATTGAGGATGGTGACCAACTCTTTTGGATTCTACTTATGCTTTCCATCAGGGAGAGTAGAGTCATTTTAACAGCTAAAACATAAAAAAATCAAGGACGTAATGAATAAAAATTTGTAATTATCATGATGCTGGCAACACTGGTAACTTGAATGACACTTAACATAGTAATAAGTCTTCAGTATGACAAAAAAGCTTTTTCGGAACTCTACGTTGCAGCAACTATACCTCGAATTTATATGACACACACACATGTAAATAAACAGTTTTTTTTTATTTACAAGTAATTTGTCTTGGTAGTGTGCATGTTCGTGAGTAGTTTGTGTGTGTTTTTACAAACTACATTATACATTTTATATCTAAATGCGATATTCTGAGGGTTTGCCAAAACTTCTAGGCATAATAATTTATATAAGTTTAGTTATACAACTAAAATCGTTAACAACAAAACTTCTTACCACGAATAATACATTAGTTAGTTACATACAATACTTGTTCAAAATGTTTCATACAAACTTTCATCCCCTAATTTACCTTATTAGAAGTGGCATTTTTAAAAATACTAAAACATGTATTTTATTACTTTAACACCGCTATATTTTCCCAAAATTCGACGTATACCCATTACAGTAATAAAAAGTTTCATACAAATTTTCATCCCCTATTTGATCCCCTCAGAGGTTGCATTTCCAGAATTTCTTTCTTAATGCTCATTTTCGTTGTATAAAAAATCTACATGCAAATTTTAGGATTCTAGGTTCAGCGGTTTGGGCTGTTCGTTGATGTCTAGGTATCTTGGTCATTCAGTCACCTTCTTATTTAATATAGTGTATAAAGATAAGATATAGTCACATGGTTTATTTATTGAGAACTTAATTTGTCTGAAATATGATATATTTGATTTAGAAAAAAAAAGATAGATCATCGGAATTATTCTGTATCATGCATAAATGGACCGGCTCGACCGGAGTGATACCACGGCCTCACAGAAAACCGTTGTGAAACAGCGCTTGCGCTTGAGGATACCGGAGGCCCGTACCCCAATCCCTCCCCCTATCCCCGTCCCCATCCCCCAAAGGCCGGCAACGCACTTGTGACACCTCTAGTGTTACGGGTGTCCATGGGCGACGGTAATCGTTTACCATCAGGCGATCCTTCTGCTCGTTTGCCCCTATGAGGGGCATAAAAAAAAAATCTTTTAAGTTTTGGAGATTTAGAGAGTCGTAGCTGGTAACACCACTGGGCGCAGTTTATGTATTTATTTTTTGAAATATACAAGTATGTTTATTTAGTAATATAAATGTACCAGGTACAGCTATATGCTTGACACCAATGACTGTATGTGAAACTAAAAATTACACTGGGAAAAATATGGGCACTGAGGCATTTCTGTATAAAAGTTATAGGTGTATGTATTCATAAAAATTGGTGACCACTGCTTAAATTATTTATCATCTAGCTAATTAACTACTTGACTGTACTAAAATTTTTTTTGGGACATCAAACTCACAACTCCATCTAATCTTCCAAACTAACCAGAGCTTGTGTTATGGGTACAAGACAACTGATATAATATGTACTTATATTAATTAATATATGTTTTTTTCTTTTTTTTCTTTTAAAAAGACAACTCTCGCATTAGGAATATACATTCCTGTGTCGTGGGGATCTTTACAAACATACATGAAACGGACACAAAGTACACCCAGACTTAGAACAACAATTTATCAGACAAAGTGTTGTCCCATGTAGGATTTGAACCCACAACACTTGGCGCAGTAGGAAGTGGCGTGGCGACCACTGAAACCATTAAGCTCAAATACATAGATATTAAACATAGAAAACACCAAAATTTCGAATAAAATATTTTCAGATCATA
Organism: Hyphantria cunea; assembly: GCA_003709505.1. Lineage (NCBI taxonomy): Eukaryota > Metazoa > Arthropoda > Insecta > Lepidoptera > Erebidae > Hyphantria > Hyphantria cunea. The sequence goes on from PKRV01001403.1 coordinate 1,373,602, forward strand.
CAAACATTTGGATTCTAGCCCACAATTCAAAAACGAGACCTCAAGTACAGCAGTTGTATACGCTTCCACTGCTACACCTAGAAGTCAAGTCAAAAATGTTATCAAGGGCAAGATCTTTATTCCCGTTTCAACTACACCATTGAGACTAACTCTTCATTTGAAATACACAGTATGATAGAATATTATATACATAATACATTTTTTTTTTTTTTTTTTTTTTTTTTACACCCCATAATGTCCCACTGCTGGGCTCGGGTCTCCTCTCAGGAGAGGGTCAAGGCCATACATCCCCACGCTGGCCAAGTGCGGGTTGGGGACTACATAATACAGTAACAAAACAATATTAATTTTTTAAAAGGCAAACGAGAAAGACTAATTTAGATAATCTGAATCAATTATTATCTGTCATTTACGTCTGTCCATTTTCAATTTTGAACAGAAAAGAAACATTTTCCATTTCTCTAATTGCGTGGTGGAATCAGAAAATTAATTTTGAGTGTTATTTTTAATGAGAGTTTTTCAGAGTCAAGAATGATATTATCATAATTATAACTAAGATGTTTCTGCTAAACCTTGAATCTGTGTTTTATTGAATTCATTAACACAATCATAGCTTTGAGGTAGTCAAAAAGTTAAAGATAGACAAGACTGACTTGCAATAGAACAAACTGTGTATATTTTCTTTGATCATATATTATATAATCTCTGTGCATATACTTTATAAGATTTTTACACCACCCGAAGGTTGACTGGAAAAGAGTGCTCTCGTCACTAACACACAAATACAAAATAGGTGTATAAACTTCATGAATAAAATAAATAAGTAAAAAAAGTACACAGTATAACACAGAATATCTACTGTCTTTCTTTTCTTGAAGACAATGTATGTTAATAAAAATATGCTCGAATCTTCATCTGAACTAGGTCGTCAAAGAATTTAAATATGAATAAATGATCCTATATTCTATGTTCAGATCTAGATTCAAATGTATTTCTATTGATCCTTAAAATTACAAGATGCCTTATTCATACAATCTTCTCAAACAACTCTCACACACATTTATCAGGAACGCATTGAGAGCGATCCACATTAACTAAATTAGAACATCACCAAAATACATGAATATCGAGAAAAAATATTGGAAATTGGGTCACTTCACTCCATTAAGCTTTGGAATCAATAACATAGGTAAGTACGGAAAGGCTTTTAGTCGTCGACAGAATTGTACTGAATAGGGCTTTAGTATTAAGATTACTATGAATTGCTATGTCGTTAGCACTTTATAGCCAAGCTTCAATGGTGTTGGAAGATACTCACTCACTTTTATGTTCGTTATGTTAACATATCAAGTTATACCAGTGTCAGAACAGTAAAAAAGTTTTTGGCATATAATTTAACACGGAAAATATTATAATTAGCAGTGAGTGAGGATACCGGAGTCCAATACCTTAACTCCCCCCCAAAAGCCGGCAACACATTTGTGGCGCCTCTGGTATTGTAGGTGGCCATGAGTGACGGTAATCGCTTACTATCAGGAGAGACATCTGCTCGTTTGCCCTTATACCAAGAAAAAAGTGCTTTACAAGAATATGGCCAACTATAGTAAAAATATAGGCTTATATTTTTTATATAAATTATTATTTTGTACAATATTCAAGAATATAGAAACTGCTTTACTACCCGTTTAATATGTCGAAATAGGCTTTGTGATAAATATATAGAGCAACGAGCGTTGTGGGTCTGAAACACAAAAGCAGGATCATAAACAATCAGCGCGCGCGTCGAGAGAATTTTTATAGCGCGATGTACGATCAATATTTATTGAATAGTTTATTTTCTGCCTACTATTTCTATTCTATTCATTGTTTTCATACAAAAACAACTTTATGAAACATTTCACTTACTTCAGATTCACTTCTTTAAGCTTTGCTGTTAATTAATCAATAACTTTTTATAGTAAAAGATTAGAATTAATTTTAAGCACACAAATATATTAAAAATAAACGCTATTTTCCAAGTACGATACTAAGATTTATCCATAGGTTCCGGTACAATAGGAGTGGTACCACGGTTTTACTGGGCAACCGTTATTTTATAATTCCTATGTTGCTATTCACCAAGGCTACTTTAAAAAATCTAACATTTAAAATTTGGGTTTAGCCTTATCATAATTTTAATCTTTGAAATTCATGGTACGGGTAACAGTCCTGGCTGGCTTTACACTAAATATCAATGTCCGTATATGAGAAGATATTGCTTTTATCGCATTAACTGCACTTGGAATCTATACATTGGAGATGCTCACATTTTCGAATGACTTCCAATGCCCCTGAATAAGCTAATGCGTTTAACATATAGGACTTTGTCTGTCATAAGTGAATTTGAATTTTACATTGAGTTCTATGATGATGATAAAATTTGCAAAATTTTAAAGGCGCTGAAAAGGAAATTTTCAATTTGACTTACTTAGTGTTTTGATTCTGAAACTGGCAAACTTCCATACAACAGTATCCTTAGTTTACAACTTAGGGGTGAAATTTAAAAATATTTTCATGGTGAGCGATTACAACTTATTAAAAAGTGTGTTCTTCCGTTCTTCCGTTTTACCCTTTGGGTACGAACCCTAAAAAGCACGAGGTGGCAAAACTTCAAATTTGTAACCTAAGCGGCTTAGGCTGCGTCGATTTACGTCGATAAATCTGTTGACTTCACGGTTAGCCTAATGGTTTAAGCAGCAAACCGAGTCTTGGGTTCAAATCCTACATGGTACATTTTATGTGATCCACAAATACTAAGTCTGGGTGTTTTTTGTGTCCGTTTCATGCATATTTGTAAAGTCCCCCGCGATAGAAGATATAAAATCCTAATGCGGGAGTTGTCTTTTGAAAAGAAAGAATGAAGGAATGAATCAGCCAGGGAAAATCTATTACATATATTTTTCGTATCATGTTGCTGCTTACCGTGAACCCCGAAACAATCTAATCGATTTTCCCTAAGAAGATAAGTGCCTAAGATAGGATAGCTAACATTGCGCTCAAACCAGTAAGAATCTATTATGAAAAAAGACGGGCGCGAAATTGCATGAGTCAATCAATTTATTTATTTATCTTCATTGCGTGCATATAACAAAACACTAAATAAAATGAGTGACGAAAAAGATTAATAAAACAATTGGCGGTCTTATCGCTCACGGCGATCTCTTCCAGACAACCATATCATGGACATAAGGTAATTAAATTTTTAGTAGTACACACAAGTAAAAAAATACAGATAACGAAAAAAAACAGACAAGATATGATTTTCAAAAATGGATTGGATCAATGAGTGCATACGTTACTTTCATTTAATTGGTTTTATAAAGATTGAATATGCATATCGAAGTGGATAAAATGATGTCGGACACTAAAGTTACTTTCCACATTTCAATTTGGTAAATGCGATCAGAGGGAGGCTCTCACTTTTATTACTCGAACTTTACCCAGACTTTTTATTTTTTTGTACTATCGAATGATGACGTTTGACAAATTGAATTTATAACTTATAGGTGAAACGTGTATTAGACGCTAAATGATTCAGATTTCAGTCACGTGTTGTTGTGTGTACATCAACGATACTCTCAAAAACAAACACTTTTTTAGCATAAGATGTACTTGTATATTAAGTGCAACTTGTGTTGTATATCACACACATCACCTTAGTCCACTCTTAGATCTACATCCAAGAAAAGTCCTTTTTTTCAGAAAGGAGGTATTGGCTATTGTGTTACTAAGTTTGCTAGACGGGTTAGTGTAAGATTTTAATTAAAGTATTTCTTCTCTTTTTTTATGGAATCGCGGGCAAACGAGCAGACGTATCGCCTGTTGGTAAGTGATTACCGCTGCCCATGGATATCTGTAACACCAGAGGCGTCACATGTGGGTTGCCGGCCTTTGGGGGATGGGAAGGAGGATGGGGATGGGGAGGGGTTGGGGTATGGAGCCTCTGTATTCTCACTCACTCGGTGAAACACAGTGCAAGCGCTGTTTCATACCGGTTTTCTGTGAGGCTGTGGTATCACTCCGGTCAAGCCGGCCCATTCATGGCGAAGCCTGGCTCTCCCCCGGTAGCTTTCTTTACAGTGATCTTATTCTGGGTAGTTAAGTCAGTCGATTCTTACAATTAATAGGGATTAAAAGGTCTGGTGTTACTCCAAACAACGGTTACAATAAAGTCTATTTTATTTCTTCTTTCAATAAAACTTCGTAGCCTGTTTAAAGACCTTACTTTTTTACATATGTAACTATAAATAAAAATGAATCACCGAAATGTTTGTACGCGCATAATTTCAATCGATTGGCTGCTCCACGTAGGATTTTCTAAGTGTTCGTTATTGTTAGGATAACGTTTGTATGGAAAAAAACTTAAAACATAGCCTTAGAAGTATTTTGTTTTTACACTACCTGTGTGAAACTGAAGCGGGCATACTTCATAACTTAAATTAGTTTTTCAGAAATTTATCAGCTGGTTTTTTAAATGTTTAAATTTTTACAGTAAATATTGCAGTAATACAATTCTGTGAGGCTAGTTATAAGTGGAAAAAACAACCAAATATTATATAACAATACCTATAATTGATCCAATATTTATAAATGACACAGAACTTCTGTATTGGAGTTTGTCACTAACGATTATTATTATGCTTTTTATCCAACGACACATTTCACTAAGCAAGCCTATTACCGTTAATAGAACAGCTATTCTATCAATGAATAATGATAAGTTAGTTTGTACATTAATAGAAAAATGTAGGTAAAAAATAAATTTCAACACAAGAGGCTTAAACAGATGGATTAAGGAGTGTACTTAAATTCAGGCAGGTCAGGTTCGCTTACCTATGATTCAAACTCGCTCTTGCAGAAATATTTGACTTCTCTACAACTTTCATAACAATACAGTGTTTGTATCTGTAATACCTAGGCGATATGAGCATTTCGCGTGTTGCGTTCCTTTAATGTTTCCTCTATATACGCGAGGTGCCCGTTCCATAACTCAATTGGATAGTGCCTTTGTATCTAGCGGCAGTGCAAGTTTCTAATGCTATTAAGTATCGGTGAATATCCGATTACAGGTAATATTGGAGTGGGGTTCCTGGAAATCTTTTATCAGAACTTTATCATATTTGTCGTAAAGGGGTTCTCACTGTACCGGTGTTATTGTTAAAACTTTTAAGAATGCAGGCGTTTTTATTAGAAATAGTCTTATATCAATGTTGTTCTACTTGCAAATGACATATCTTTTTTGTACGTATGGAAACCCCCTCGGGCCTTCAACCCACCACGGATGGAGGGGAAAACCCGTCCCACCCATCCGCGGCCACACTCAGGGCGGCATAAGGCGCTGGTAGGCGCGCCTCCGCCGGCGGTTCGCCAGCGGCGAACCCCGGCCTTCTCCGCCGCCTCCTTCTGCGAAATGACTTCCTCGCAGAAGGTCGCGACCGCGGTAAAACTGCTCTCGCCGCCGGCCATGCAGCGTACGACGGCCGGCAGCGAGAGATCTCCTCCGATGAGCAAATGACATATCTGTGACAACGATAATTTACCCTGTTACATAAGTGGGACTAAAATTTAAGTACGTAGAACGTAAACGTTAAATGCGCCTTTGCCAACCACTTCAGGGATATATACTGAAAGAGAATGTATTTGTGTATGTATTCACAGTGTATCGTGGACATCGACAAGTCTTTAATTTTTGTTTACTTGGTTTGTGTACGATTTAAAATTCAAGAATTTATTCACAAAACGACTTCAGACTTTTACGTTACAATATGATTTCATGGTTTTTATCTGTTGGTTATGGTTGTTAAAAAACAATCATGATGTGTCACTGTAGATAGTGTGTGTGTGGTAGTTATAAAAGAGGGTACCCATAACTTAATCGAACTTGTGACAACTGGTCCCACCTTCTCAATTAAAAGGTTCGGCTCTTCCTTCCTATGTCGATCGGTGAAAATCTGCAACTAACTATCACCGTACGTATGTTTCTTGCCACTATGACCCCGGATCCTTTAAGTGGGGCATGGAAAAGTATCTCACGAGACCGCCATAGTATTAGTATAAAAAATAGTAATATTAATAAGGTAGACTATCTAGTCTATAAATTAATATAGCTTCGTTTGACACATATACCAAATCAACACAGTGTTTCATGTTAATGACAGGCTAGCTTTCCATCAAACTGCATTGATAACACCCGTATGAAAACGCAAATACTATGCATCAGTTATGAAACTGTGTCATCGGGCCGTTCACCTGCGTACATTTTTATTTATAAATTTTGTTTTCATTATTTCCATTTAAAATCATCTACAAGTTTATTCGTCCGAGTTTTGAACTTTGAATGAATGATTATGCTGCCTTGTGGGCTAACAAATGAAAAAGGAAATTTAGGTGGTGCTTTTCTATACATATCTTTTAATTCATTAATAAATTATAATTTCTCATGTAAATCACACTGAATTTGTCTTATTTTATACTTTCAAATTTGTAGGTATATTATACGATGTAACTAAAATTTTATACTTTTTAACCTTTTTCCTTTGTCTGTACTATAAGACATTGCTTCGTACCAAATTTCAAGATTGTTTATGAGAAACGTCATGTAGGTTTTGTTTCCCTTGCGAGTGTGAAAAATTTGCAGCATTAACTACTATATCTTTTGATTGCGTTGGCTTAGAAGTTTGATTTTTAGGACAGTAGACCTGAGTATTCCGTGTTAACTTTTTTAGATATGGATCCCTAAAACGGAACCGTTATAGGATCACTGTGTTGCTTCCTTAAGAAATGTTAGAAATCTAATTTACCGATAATTTTTCATAAATTTCCGCAAAAGGTGTGAGTGTTACAATAAATCTTAACATTTTCAGATCATGTTCAAAATATCGAACGATTGCTGAGTATTTAAACGCTTACAGTTGCTGCTTCATAATAAAGTCACTGTTTTGTAAAGCTCCTGACTATAGGTAGTGTATACATGACAGTAAACCCGATAACTTAAGTACGACTACGAATGGAAAGTGGCTTGCCATCATTGTTATTTTAAAATGCACCAGTAGACCGCAGATCTAATGCGTGCTTATCACTGCACTTTTGTTAAATCCTAATAATGATCAGTATAAATTACTCTCTCTGGTAAACCATTCGAAATGGTCACCATGCGCTACTAAATAGACCATGTCTTCTATGGTTGCTAAAAACGACGTGGGTACAGTCGGAAAATTGGAAACTGTACTCTCACTTGGCATTAAAATTCATTGTATAAAGAGGTTTATATATTTGTGCACTATAATATCTCCTGTGCTGTTGGCTGGTCTACATTAAGATTGGCTGCCATGTCCGAAATCGGCTAAACACACAGTAATTTAAATTTTAATTTAGATCTCAATTTTGATTTTATTTTTGATTTGATTAAGTGCTTAAAATGTTAATTTTATTGTACATGTTTAAATTTCATTTACTTTAATTTGTTAGTATATTTTTGTAAGCATATTTCAAATATGAACATATAATAATTATTCTCAAATAAACAACAATAATAATAGAGTTTTGTCATGTCTTTGACACACACATACACACATTGTTGTTGTAAGCACGGGCAACATCGCGGAGCGAAGCTAGTCTAAAAAAGTAGCCTAAGTTCATCCTTATATCATAACCTATCTGCCAGTGAAAGTGACTAGCTGTTTCAAAGATAACCAGGAACAAAAAGACAAACTGAAAAAAAAATATTTTGGTACATATAACATATGCAATTAGTAAAAGGCGTTTATTTAACATTACAAACAGACAGACAGAATTATTAGTTTGTATAAATGTATAGATTTTAAATGTTTTAAACAGTTATTTCTGTGTAGTCAAGTTTACTTTGCCATTGCGATTTTGCCCTAAGGTAACTAAGAGCCACAATACTATTCCAGCAATTTGAAGTAAAATTGGAAATAAGTGACCAGATATTTCTCTCCTTTACATCACAATTTTTATGACACCCTTTTTAGAAAAAATCTTATTCTGATTTCATTTTGAAAAGCAGACGTGCATGTGGTTTTCCCAACTATTCGTGAACGCAACTTAGCAATTGCTTTTATGTGCGGTTAGCATTTATTTCGACACTGGTTAACTCGGAATAAATTTATTTTAGTTGCAGAATGCCAAAAGAGATTTTTTGGAACATTCTAGTCTAGTTAAATGCTTAAATATAAATATATTTTTAGTTACTAGATTTTTAGGCTATGAATAATCTAAATAAATAATATTAGGAATAAAAAGTACATTTTAGTAACTAGAGATACTCATACTATGTACATGACTTCTCAAAATTTACTTTTATTATTATTGCTCCTAATAAAAAGATTACAAGACTTGCATTATATTTTTAACTTGACTGCGCCAAAATGCTATTTACAGTACCGGGCAAGAAATAATACATATCGACCTCTAGATAGAGACACACTATTTTTGTTTCGTTTTGTCAGTCCTTCGACAAATGCGGCGGAGTTACAGACTGTTAGTATTTCTTAAAAAAGGGACAACGCTCTACAGAGCCGAAATTAGCCAAATGTATCTTTCTAGAGGTTGATATGCATTATTTCTTGCCCAGTAATGTAAAAACATTTGTATATGAAAAAATATTTTGGTATATCAATCTTTTTTTTAATACTTTGGACACCTGACACACAGCGCTATCTAACTTCAAACTAAGCAGAGCTTCCACTGTGGAAGCTATATTTAATTCTAGAATAGTTAAATCCTTTTTTTTACAAATATATGCATATACCTTAACAACCAATAAGGGACAATATTTTTTTATTTCAAGATGCCGATTTTTTTTCCTCCTAAGAGACAGAAGTAGTTACATCCAGTCAGTAAGTAGGTTGTATAAGAAACACAGTCACGAAAAAAATTAGTATCTATTTTAGATGTTGTAAACGTTAGAATCTGACTTCTAATTGTTTCCTGCAATGACTAAAGTAATTGGACAAGTTCATAATATTCTACATCAAAGCACATTGAGACAAGATATTTTATCTTCAATACCATTTGTATTTTCAAATAGTTCAAAAACCAAGTTGTTGCATCTGATTACAATGACAATGAGTAAGTGAGCCTCGTGTTATAATGACTCCAGTCCGTGAGCATCTTTACAACAGCTGTAGAGTTCTGTTTAAAGACTTCGTACGTCATCCATAATCGCTTAGAGTAGTCTAGGAAATACCTCTGCTCTGTTAAGATTTAGTAAATATAACAGAGATTACCTTTTCAAGCCAATTATAGACTACCTCGGAGGCGTAGTGGTAGCGTATACGACTCCTGTGCTTAAGGTCTCGGGTTCGATTCTCGGCTCGAATCAAATGTTTGCATGACCTGCAGATACTTTTTTTGGAGATTGGGTATTTTCTATATGTGTGAAAAAAAGTATATATGTATTTATATCACTTGTCTATACACACCACACAAGTTCTGCTCAGCTTGGGACTAGATAGAGTTGTGTGTTAGATGTCAAGAATATTAATTACTTATTTATTATTATAACTTGTATAAGAAATCACTTAATGACCGCTTGTTTATAATTATACAAAAAATAGTCGTCGTAATAACTAACCACATACCTGTTTTTTAGGCTTGATACCTTTTTTACAAAGGATAGTTTGTATCTAGTGCCCTTTGTTACCTATCGTAGGTATCAAAATAGTCACCAAATCTGAGTATCCTTTGTATACGGTCATGTATATTTGTAAATTCCCATTGATAAACACAGTGTCATCACCATTCTCATCATCATCAGCCTATCGCAGTCCACTGGTGGACACAGGCCTTTAAAATTGCACGCCACATAGTTAAATTTTTGGTCTCTCGCATCCAGCTCCTCGTATTCCTAATGTGGGAGCTGTGTATCTTAAAAAAAATTGTTGATCTTATGTTTTGGACATTCAGCTCTTACAGCATCAAACTGTTTCTTATTTTAGGAGTCAATTATATCTGCATTAAAAAATATTAATAGAATAAGATTCTTAATAAAATTGTATCTCGAGTCACTTATTTTAGGAGTGTACTGCATTAAAGTCGTAAATGCAAAGTCAGTGTTGAGTTGGAATAATAATTTATTTTTAGTAGCCCCGTTGAGCTCTTGTCCTTTAAAAGCTGTTTATTTTATTTGTACTATTATATGTGAGATATACACAATGGCTTGAAATGCAGTCTATTTTTATCTCCTAGGCGGTTCCGAGGACGTGTGTGGCGATATTTGTGTTGCAAAGGCGAAAACGTGGCTTTAACAAAAATCAAAGACCAGAAAATGTTTTATACATTCATGAAAATAAACTAAAAATATAAATACCGTCACAATTATTATTTGCTTTCTAAATTTTAGGATTTCTACAATTGTTTTTGCTGGTATTTTATTTAAGCATTTTATATTTTTTTTTAGCCCTCAGCTGGTGGCGAACGGCTGGCGCTAAGCCCGCGCCCGTTGATGATTTTAAGGGGAGTCCCCTTAGCTAGACACTGATGCAGTTTCTCGAACTTTTCACGATAATTTTATAGGAACACATACTTATATTTTATTTTGATTCACCTTAAAATTTCCTTCCTAATTAGTATATATAAAAACCATCACTAAGTTTTCTTGACTTATGGAAAAATAAAATAAGTATTTGCAAATTTAAAACAAGAAATATTTACGACTAACATAATTATTCATAAACTTAGTTAAGGCAAAAGACAGACATAGAACAGAACATGAATAAAAATGTAATATAAAAACATATTTGTTCTAAGAATTAGCTGGGAACATGCTTTAATACTGCTTGTATAGAAAAGCGAAACTAGACTTTACAAGAAAGGGATTTTTTATTTACTACGATCACATTTTTGTAACAAACTATAAAATCACTCCAAATTCAAAGTTCATTCAAATCCAAATTTTGATGCACCGCAACGACAAATTTAGACAAAATGTAGATCCCGAATGAAAATACGCCCAATCCAAAAATGAATATAAACTCCGTTATATATAGTTATACATCTTTTTTAACTGTGTACCAAATACTTGGCGTTGCTATTTACAATACAATGTATGTATACTAGCCCTTACGAGGTCAATAGAAACTAATGAGTAGAAAGAACTTAACCGAAGAACCGTAAAAGCTTCGCTCCGCTCATTTCAAGCTGCGGTGTCATGAGACGAATACGGGCGCAAGCCATGCGAGCTTTAACCAAATGTTTACTTATTCCAATGTCAAAAATTTATTTAACAATGCATGGGCACGCGAGTATAATAGGCCTTATTTTAGCGTTCATGATTTTTTATGGTTTCGAATTTAATCACAGTCGGTCGCTCTACGCCGGCGCGTGTCCTCGATAAAGGTGTTTATATATTAGCTTTTTTAATCTCTGGTTTGCTAATGTTTTTTTTTGTTGCAGAGTTAACATTTTATTAGAACGTAACAGGAGCATTTGTTAGAAATTAATCTGTGAGTTATAAAGGAGCTGTTCTTGTATTCGATTGACGTAATAATTGCTAAATTATTTTGGAACATTTATCTTAAAACTAACAAAAATCATTTCATGTGATTTATTTGCAAACTTGATAATTAAAATAGAATATCATGATTTTGGAGATATATGCTTTTCAAATCTCATCAACCTCACTTCATGAACATCTCGAAGAAAAGCTTCTTGTAGCGATATTTCCTACGGTTACTTTTTTAAATAAATTACTTTGCCAAATCACAAGTAAATTAAAGAGCTAGGTAATTATTTATCTTGTAAGGAACATTGAAATGGCATGCAAAGTCACTGATTAATAAAATTTCCCAACACTCACTATTATACTACAATAATCAAACATGTTAATAGCACAGTGTACATTACTCTTTATACCATCTCGCAATTTTTGAACACATGTTGCGGAAACGTTATGTATATGACAGATTTCCGATAGCATGTGATAATCGACACCGATTACTTCTCGAAGCCCCACGACGCTAGTAATACAAGCGTCGCCAGCAGATATTTACTTTCGAAGGATAAAGCGTAAATGAAATATCGTATTCATTGGTCGGTTATTTTTATACGGGTATAATACAATGTATGTAAACGATCACGTTTTATAGAACGAGTGTTTATGAAACTGTGTGATCATCATCATCATCGAAAATCCATAATGTCCCACTGCTGGGTCACCGCTTAGAAGAGGGTTAAGGCTATACGTCCCCACACTAGCCGAGTGCGGGTTGCGGACTGGCAAGACTACGTTGTGGGTACGTAATCTTGCCGTTGGAGGTTTTTAGGCCGCCCAAAAAGGCCCCCAAGTGAGCTTCACGACTGTTATCCTAAGATAACAACCGGGACCGACTACTTAGCGTGACCTCCGAATCACAGAGACACTCATTGTAATATGCCACCACCGGTCACCCATCCAGGTACCGACCGCGCCGTTGTTGCTTACCCTCGGTGACTGTTTCTATTCAACGAATGCAACTGGGCTATGAGCGCCACTGAAATCTTCAAATTGTGTGATGTAGACTCTTAAATAATTAATTTGATAAAGTAAATTAGTTCAGAGTTCTTTTTTGTATGAGCCTGCCGAACTGATTCTACTCCCCCTACGAATGCCCTCACCAACGAAACACGTTGCAGGGTCGCACCGTTTGAGTCGGCGCATTCGTGCTGAAATCAGCGTGACTCTAATACCTCCTGCATTGTTGCATTCGCAACGAGTATAGTGACGACCACTCATGGATTCGGCTTGTGCTGTCCATCAGGCCGATTAGAGGCACTTTGGCACTTATAAAAAAAACACCATGGTAGTGGTGAGGCTTCAGCATCATTGGGTTGTCATGCGGTTTTTTTCTAATACAGGAGGCAAAATAGTATCTCCCCTGGATACTTGCGACTGACGATTTGAGCTCAGTAAATCATAACTTTATTGAAAAACAACTCCCGTACAATGAATAAGTCCTGGGTCATGAGGAAGGTTATAACATTGAAATACGGAAACAAACATCATCCAGAGTCGGAGCTTCAATTCGTGACTTGAACCCATAACATTAAGCGCAGTTGAAAGCGGCGAGATGGCCGCTGAAATCACTACTCCATCAGGACAGTAACGTAAAAGCAACGAAAATGTTGTTTAACAATTACTTCCCGACTCTCTAACTCTAAATTTCTATCGATTTCTCTTATATCAGTCCATTATCTTCTTATATATCTATTGAAATAATTAGTATTAATTCAAAATAGTGAGATTTTATAACCGGTATTGAAAAGAGTCTTAAAGTCGTTGTTATTTGTTCCATCTTAAAGTTATTTTTGCAAATTTATATTTAGAGCTTATCAAATTTAAATCAATGTCCCGTGATGTTTGAAGTCAAAGATTTGCCGCGACATACTAGTTTTACCAGGTCGCAGTGAGATGACAGCGATGTCGATATTATTTTTTTATTTAAGAGACCCTCGGATCGGTCAGCCTTATACAACAAAAATTGGCAGTCGACAACTGTGCGCTTTTCCAGACACTTTCTACCTCGCACAAAAAAACTGTGGAATGAACTGTCGCTTACAGTATTCCCGGACCGATACGACCTTCAAAAAAAGAGCGTACTCCATCTTAATAGGCCGGCAACGCGCTTGTAACGCATCTGGTGTTGCGGGTGGCAGTAATCTCTTACCATCAGGCGATACATCTGCACGTTTACCCCCTATAACATAAAAAAATACGACAGAATAATATAATTAACGCTTACTATGCCTCTACTTCTGAGAGTAATCCTGTTAATTTACAAAATGTGATTCGAACACAAGCCGTCTCGTCTCTATTGTATGCTTTTTATAGTAACACCTATATTGAACATAGCTGACAATTCACATCTAACGAAAATGTACGGGGCGTCTTGACGTGACCGCTTGAACCCTTTACTTTGGCGTAATTTAGTGTAAACGTGGGCTTTGAACGGTGAAGTAAAATCGATTCGGAATTCGGATCTTGACAGGGCGTTCGTGCTATTGGAATATCGTTTTCCAATAAAGATAATGGTAAAGGATAGATATAATAAGCTGACAGCTTGAGAACGGAATACCTAGTATGCATTTCTATTATGTTATGTGATATTATTAAATTATATTTAAAGTTCCTTTGCGAAGATGGATGTCTAGCTTTGTTGCCTCTGATTTATCTTATTACGCATACTATAGATATGAACATAAAACGAGGTAATTAGATTTATATAGACTAAAAGTAAGTTTTCTAATGAGAATTTTTAGAGTAAATCATGATAAGATTTTAAATTTTAAAACATTGGCAGTCAGTCATAGTTTATTTCACCGGGAGTGAAGAGCTTATTCAGTAAGTAAGTGATATTATTTATTAATATATAATGATATATCAGCTACGGCATATCAAGAACTTTTTGTTTGGTAATTAAATATTATATCAAAAATATTAATAAAACTATTATTCAAAAAGGTTATTCAACTTTCTGCCTCGCACAACAAAACTGTGGAATGAACTGTCGCCTGCACTTTAAGTCTTCAAGAAAAGAGCGAACTCCTTTTTAAAAGGCCGGCAACGCACTCATACTGCCTCTGGTGTTCAGGATGTCCATGGGCGGCGGTAATCGCTTACCATCAGACGATACGTCTACTTGTTTGCCACCTATATCATAATGAAAAAAATCTATCATTGTCAAAAGCAGTTCGAATACAAATTTAAGATCTTAGTTTGGTTATGATTCGTAAAGTGAGTCTAGAAACATGAGAACCGAGAAAGGAAAAATATTATTACCACCCAATGTGGGGTAGGTAGAACCTGGCCGTAGTTCAAAGCAACAAAAATTATTTCTTTGCTTTTATGTTTAATATTAAAAACTAATGTCATAAATCTAGCAAGTAAAAGCGTTCAAGTATCACATAATCTAGTAACTTTCAGACGGGATTTCAAGAACAAATGTATTCAGAATAACAGTTGAAAACTACTAAGAGACGCGCATTTTGTCTTGAAGGTGATATTACAAACTTTTCTAATGGCTATTTAAACTTTACCGAGTCACCACACTGCTAAGAAACTTAGTATGAAAAAATACATTATAACATGTTTCGAGGTAGTATATCGTTCTGGAAGATCCAGACTTGTTTTAAAGAAACAACTTTTTGTGTCATGATTTAGCGGTTTTACAACTTTTTCTTGTAGTCAGTCGCTAATTTTGGAAAGAAAATTTACTTTGTGAAGTATATATGTTTTCTTTAAACAATACTGCGGGGCAGTCTTAAATTTTGAGCTTCACAATAAAAATATATGAATATTTAGTAAGCTATTTTATTCGAGTCGACTTACGAGTACTCATGATTGTTAATATATATTTGGTTTGTAATTGTAATTGCTCCTAATGAAGAGTATATACTATCTAACCATTTGCATCCTTTTACGGTATTAGCAAAAACTTACCGAACAAAATGAAGGTACATTTCTCAAGCTCGCTGTTTAAAGGACCCGGGATCATGGGACACAAGAGCTGGTGAGTTTTTGACTGCTCAGTGCAGGAAGAAAAAGTAAGGAATACGCAAATGTTCGAGACCGTATTCTATCTCTCTGAATCGAACCCTGAATCAATTTAAATATTTTAAATCGGTACCTATTGGTGAAGCAGGCATTGTTACTAGCTGTTTGGTTGGATTTGTTAATTGTTAGAACTTGGTGATAAATTATATCAATTTAATGGACACTAATTAGACTTTAGAAGACTACTCTTAGTCAATAATGCCTTATCATTCGCGTATTAGTTATTAATAAAGATTCGTCTGCATCGTCTGTCTACATCTATATTTAAAATACGGCACTTTGTTCTCCAAGAACGTATGAATTATTACTGAGATATCACAGATGCATGAAGAGTTTAGAAATAGCTTTATTATTAGTTTTCAATTTGCCTATTCCATACCTCCTTTACCAAACTTCTATAAATTTTAAAAACAAATTATATTTAGAAAATTTTATCAAGAATTAAATTGGTTATTCAGGATGTTTTTTCCAATGACTTTAAATCTATTCAGATCAATCGATCTTAAAATATTAAGATTGTAAAGGAAATATTTCACATATATTTTGATTTGTTAGACAGTTATATCGCTACGAGTCATTGAATATTTTCAAAGCGCATTCTTTTACAGAAATAAATATAAATATAAATAAATATATAAATATAAATATGTTCAGACATTTTAACACACAACGCCATCTAGTCCCAAACTAAGCAGAGCTTGTGCTATGGGTACTAGATAACTGATATTAATACTTATATACTACTTTTTTTTTGTAAATACATATTATACATAGAAAACACCCTAACTTCGAAACAAATATTTGCATATCATACAAAAATTTGGTGCAACTCAGGAATCGAACCCAAGACCTCTTGCACAGCAGTCGCATACGCTACCACTGCGCCACAGAGGCAGTCAATAAAACTGGTCTTTAAAGCTCATTCCCTTCTTAATGTGATATTAGAGGCCAGTGAATAATATCAGCTGTCTGAAAATATTAATATTATGTTATTACTATTACTGAACTTTGCACATACATAACAAAAATCCTGAGACTAAAGTTAACGAAGCTGAAACATTGAAACGCACATTGTAATTAGTATAGCTATTATCCACCGTGGGAGAGCCACGCTTCGGCATGAATGGGCCGGCTCGACCGGAGTGATACCACGGCCTCACAGAAAACTGGTGTGAAACAGCGCTTACGCTGTGTTTCATCGAGTGAGTGAGGATACCGGAGGCCCATACCCCAATCCAACGCCCCCTATCCCCCTCACCATCCCCTTTCCCCCCAGGCCGCCATAGTGTGGGTCACCATGCTGCATTGTTCTTTTTCGCATTGAGGATGGTGACCACCACTCTTGGATTCTGCTCATGCTTTCCATCAGGCGGGGCAGAGTCATTTTGGCAGCTTAAATATATAAAAAAAAAAAAGCTGAAGATTATTTCGACGATGATAGCTTTAACGATTTAATCGTTTTTTTACAACTCCCTCATTAAGAATATACATTTCCGTGTCACGGGGATCTTTACGAACATACATGAAACGTACACAAAGTACACCCAGAATTAGAACAACATTTTAGGAATCACAGTAAGTGTTGTCCCATGTAGGATTTGAACCCATAACACTTGGCGCAGTACGAAGTTGTGTGGTGGTCACTGAAACCACTAGGCCAACCGTGTAGCCAATTGTAGTGTAGTGAATTAAAACAAATATCAAACAAACACGTGTTCAATTGAAATGTTTTCATTTACAGCAGTTATTAGCAACTTAGAATGTAAAATTGAACATCTTAATTTTACAATGTTTCAGTCGAACTGACTTTAGGAAATTTAATTATTCAAAGCTCAAGTCGAAGAAACAATGACAAGAGGTGCTATAGCTGAAATATTAACGAGAGCTATGTGTAATAAAGATGCGAATTTCACGCCGCCAGAATTTCAACAAACTTTTCATAGGCATTTTAATCGAGTCAATACACTTTTAGGAACTGTTTATTCCGCTTTAACGTTCTGAGAATTTTACATGTAAATCGTTTCTTTAAAAAATTTGAATAGTAAAGTAATTAAATACTAATACATTAAAAGGCCAAATAATCATATTTCAATCTGAAAACAGTGTCGATCGAAAACACGTTAATATTTGTCCTGGATGGAAATGTAACGCAATAAGAATCATTGAACACTAGATCGCGAGACACATGCATTCATAACTAAGAAAAGGATTCCAAACATCCGAATACATTCACACAGAAACGTAAAGAGAACTAATAGTAATGAGTGTAAATTATTTTAACATAACTATTCATCCACTCTGCATAATCATAAATGTTTAATACCGTTCCTTTGAAATAGTGGAAGTATTCAAATACGAGTATATACAGTGGTACTCACCACTAGACATGCAAGGCATAAAAACGATAATCAGCAGATAAGCTCAAAAGATAATCATGCTTACTTAAAAATATGAAAACTAAATACAAGTAGTATTTGACATGCTTTCATTGACACAGAAATAACAGAAAATCAGAAATTAAATTCAAACAACAATTTTATGATACTGTAAAACAAAATATTAGTTTAACCTTAGGGGATTTACCCGGTTTAAAATGTAGGCGGAGGAACAGGCAGAGTTAAAGTCTGACATTTCGTTGGTGCGTGCGTAAATCTCGCTGCGAGCCTCTGGGCTAGGAGCAAATAAAACCGGGGCTAATAGGGCCTTAAAGTTTTCTTTATGCTTTCCCCTGGGGTTTGCCCCAGAAATCATATTTCTTGACCTAATAGTGTTGGAGTTATTGTAAATTAGCTGTATTATACGTAGTTTTGTGTTTCGAATTAATTTCGAGTGAAAAAATAGCTTTATACTCATTCTACATTTTGTCGCGAACGAGGTAAATGCGATTGAAATATTTTTGTTTCAATAAAATTCAAATTAAAGTCTGGTGGACAAAGGTTATTTTAAGAAGAAAAATAACTCTACGCTCTAAAGGTATTTCCATAGTATAGAATCCTCTATTTTGATCCCGGGACCATGTAAATAGTTGCTACATTAAAATTGTCTATGACAAAACCCATAATATGTCTTCATGAAAAGTCGTTGTAACTCTTAAAGTTGGCTTACCTAGTTTTCTATTGTAATACCGCAGTCTTATATGAAATCAGCAGTGTGTAAAATCAAGTTAAATCCCAGCAGAAGTTTTTACCATAAACAACATAACTAACATATTTCACGCACATTAAGTTTAGCCCAAAAACATTTGCAGTGAACGCTGTTAAATCCTTATTCTGCTAAGGATTTACAAAAACAAGCAGCCTTTTAAACGCATTACACTTTTTCGCCCAAAAATGGAACATTTAAGTCCGCTACAAATCAGTTAATACCATTCGCATTCATTGGAATTTACATACAGCGGCTTTTAACTTGCGACGAATGGTAACCGCAGCTTGCAAAAAAATCGGAGTGAAAATATTGTATTGCAGATATTATTTACTGTATTTATAATTTTGATTCAAGACTTCATGTCAAAAAGAATTGTGAAAAAAATTACTTGCCCGATTAAACTATAACACATTAAGATTTTCAACAATTTGAAAAAACCAAGCCATCAAGGTTTTTTCAAATTGTTATTATTATTTTCAAATAAATATTTTAGTGGAGAAATTTGAAATCAATATGTTGGTGAAATAATTCAAATTGATAATTCTAATATTCCAGAAGACAGTTTTGATGCATTTATCTCACTCAGTGCTACGTCAAGCTAATTGGTAACATTAATTTATAAAGTTTGCAAGGTCCTACAGAGGGGGTTAAAATTTTTGGGCTGGCCCGAATTTTCATGAAAATATATCTTTTTTAGAAGTAAGAACGTGTTTAGTTGCACAAGCATATTCAAGACTAAAATTCAGTTACTTTAAACATCCGGTATGTCTGTTACGTGATTGATTTGATTCCGTATTTTAAGAGCTCAAAAATGGGATATGTTGATTATGTTTTCAACTTATTAGAATAATGGAGTTTGTTAAGCCTATAAATACATTTTCGTTCTAGATACTGTTGGGTAAGCATTATCTGTGTTCTATTTTTCCGCTTACGTACACTGAATAGATTAACAAATTAACGGCTATTAATGGTACTACCATAGTAAAGGGCTGTTTATGTTAATGTAATAGCTTTGTGACTGAGCCAATGTCTGTTATAAACGGCAAGTAATGGTTTTACTACTTTTCCGCATTGGCTTTAACGGACCAATATGCCGGTCCCAAAGGCACCAACCTTACACTTCTTTAAGACAGATCGAGTAAATCTGAACAACTTAAGGGTCATAGAGCCTCTTCAATGGTCTATAAAAGTTTTCACTTCATGATTCCAAATTTGCTCTCGGAAACTGACTCGGAAACCTGTAGTAATATAAAAAAAAAGACCGGTCCGGTCAACCGGTCTTGTAAAAAAGACACCCACGTATTTTGATGTAATACATAGTTGAGTAACGTTGAGTAAAAAAAATAATAAAGAAAAACTTTAATGTTATATCTAGCAGAAGTGCGCAGGACTACATAGTGATTTCTATCCTGTATCGCGCAATAAAAGTTTGTGGAGGAATGGGTGTGATGTCCCTCCAACACAAAGGGAGGATTCTCCAACCAGGCGAGGTGATCGTGCCCGGCGGCTGCCTAACGGTTGATGTTAGGATGTTGTATATATGATAATCGGCACGAAAACTTCTATTGCGCGATTCAGGATTAGTAGTGTAGTGTACTCCATATAGTAACGTCACTCCGTGGTTCGGTGTATCTGCAGTAGATGGAGCTATAGTATGCTGCTGTTGCGCTGTATGTGGAAATGACCACAAGTTCTCTGGCCGATAGGCTATCTTAGTTTAGAAAGAAATACTGTTACAAAGGGATAGCAAGAATATGAATTATTTAAAAGGTCAGGTAAATGACCTTATTATTTGGTGTTGTATTATTTACTTTAGTGATTAAAAACAGAACTAACATAATTTATATTTTACAGTCTACCCATGCTTAAAACAAAGCTAAACACTAAATACAATGATACCGAAAATATTATACACATTGAGAATTACCAAATGTAAGATTTGTATTAAAATATTTCCAAGACTACTTTTGTCAGGTCAGGCAGTTAACAATGACAGCTCATAACGTGAGCGGCTGTTTCTTTTTACGTTCATGTTGGGTCAGTCGTATTATGATGTGTGTAAAAATGTTTCTTAAGGATACAACGACCTGTCATATTAAGAGACTAAATTGCAACGATGGAGAAAATAATCTAACTCTTAAAGATGTTCGAGAAGTATCTATAACACATAGTTTTTTCATGTATAAATGTCCATGGAACATTGTTATTATATTTTTTAGTCTATTACGTACTAGAAAATCATTTTATTTTTTACGTTCCTTATAATTCTTCACAAAAAATAACACACAATACCATGCAATAGGGTACTAAACAAATAACAAATTACTAAAACAAAAAAGTATAGATAACATATCAATTATTTATAAATGTTCGTAATCACCATCAAAAATACTTTGTGTTGATACCATACTTGATGTATTTTGAAATCATTTTTTGAGATTACTTTTTGGCTCTTTAAATATCTTATCTTAGATACTTAATTTTGTTTTTTCTAATTATTCACATTATTCAAAATAATTTATTCAATTAAGACACTAAGTATCATTAATGAAAGTAAATTTAAGCCACAACTTAAAAAATCATAGATTGACACAAACAGACACCACAGATGTACTGTATTGTCAAGGTAAATTAGGAGAAAACACCAAAATCCACTGCCTGCCTGTGTCAATCCAAAAATTCCAGATTCCAAAATGAATAGAGCATTATGAGAAGAATACTGGAAAAGACACTCATGGCTACTCCACAGAATGAAAAAAGTGAGGAGAGGAAGAAGCAAGTTACACTGGAAAAAAATGGTTCTTGTTTCTTTTACAATGACTGTGCACATTCAACGAAGCTAATATAGAAAGAAGTTGATATTATCTATTAATACAATACCTTGTATATACAAACGTTTAATTACTTACCTTACGATTGAAAAGCCAAGAAAATCGGTCATTCGTGCTTTGTATCAAGTCTTATATTTGTAAGTCGGCACATTGAGCGAGGTAGTTCTTATTTTTATCAAGTAATACATCGCAACACATAAAATCAAATTTTGTATATTAGATTATTATATGACCTACTTTTTCCTAAGTAATTTTTCTAATGAATTATCTTTTAAAATTCATTACCAACTATCAAAAACAAATAAATTTAATCCTTGACATTGATATACCAATATTTAAAATGCATATATTATATTTTATTATTACCAACAACCACCCTAGATAGTAAAATTAGAGAAATCGATATGTAAATAGAAAACTCAGTGATGGAACAGGTGTCACGTCTTTCTAATACATAGAGAGGACCTTCTGATCAGGCAAGCGATTGTATATACGCTAATGGGCGCGAGAACTTATTTATCACTAATCAAGATTAGTAACCACTCTATATATAATAATTTGGTGTTTATTTAATAGATAGTGCCGTAGTATGCTATTTGTTACACGGTATGTGTAAGTCGCCATAACTCTTTATTATAGGTATGCACATACGTGTTATGGCTACAACAACGCAACAACAGAAACAAACTTCAGCGCCATCTAACGTAGATACGTCGAACTACGGAGTGGCGAAGGAAACTGAGACTACCAATCCTGAATTGTGCAATGGAGGTTTTCGCGCCGATTAGCTTGTACAGCAGGCAGGACCAGGACTGCCCAACGGCAGACGTTGGGATCCTGGTCGGAAAATCCTCCCTTTGTGTTGGAGGGACATGTGACCCATTCCTCCACACGTGTTATAGATAAATTACCCATTTTTCTTTATCTTACTCTTCCTTTTGTTTTTTCTGTCAACATTTTATCCAAAAATAATAACAACATCATTATCATCAGCACACACACAGTTTACTGCTGGACAAAAGCCTCTCCTAGGAATTGAGGTTTTGGCCTATAATATAACGCTGTCCAGATTGTAGGTCTTGTTTAGTTGGTATATGGTTTGATTCAAATTTTCTTTCAATTTATGTTCAAACGCTTAAATATTATTCACATTTTATGAGTAGTACATTTGTCTACAAAATATATGTAGCTCTATTAATAAACTGCATGCACCTTTAACAAAATTCAAACAGGAGCACAGAAAAGCCACTACAGAACGATGTGATATAAATAAAACACGAAAACATGGGCGGGCAAAAATCATAAATATTTTACTGAAACTTCTCTCTCTGGAGACAGTTTCGGGACATTGTGGTCATTAGAAAAGTTTTAGTGGCCATTACAGCCTGTTTTATATTACCGGAGGATTGTTGCTCTTTACCTTATTCATTTGAAGAAAGTTGGTAAACCGATTGGTGTGTAAGGTTTCATGAGTTCGTATAGAGATAGTTATTTGCTAAGTTAGAAATCATTTTCATTTTATTAACCTCATAGTACACTTCTATGGAGATATCCGTAATTTTATCGACAATTTTTAGAATGACAAAAGCATTTTTACATGAAAATAGTCGGTTCCAACAATTAATAATAATATTGTACTGCTCCGTTCCAAGATATTATTTCTTCATAATTTCACAGCGACCAAGAGAGCTAATTCAATTGTTGCCTTTGTTGATATTGCTACAACAGACATCTATTTGTCTAGTGTGTCCATTCCTACAGTGACCTGTTTTTGATGAAGACCCCTAGAGAGGCAAGCTTCGGACTACAGCTTTGCTGATTTTGTAACTTAATTCGTACAGTCGTGCAACACTGTATTATCTACTATCTTTAAATGGACTATTATATATATATATATATATATATATATATATATATATATATATATATATATATATATATATAT
>PKRV01001403.1:1397150-1445256 GCA_003709505.1 Hyphantria cunea
TATATATATATATATATATTTAGTTCATTTGTACATATATCAAAATAGCAAGTGAAGTTCGGTCATCCAGGTACTTAATCTTTTATGCACTTTTATCATATGCGGACAGAATCACTCATCACAATCGTTACATGACACAAAGTTAAAAAAAGCACACACTACACACACATATACACGAATGCACATACACACACACACACACACACACACACATACACACACACACACCAACAAGCGTGCACCACACACACACACATACACACACACACGCACACCAATACACACACATACTCATACACACACATATACATAGTAACGCACGACAATATATCGACCCAGTAAACTGAGCTGGTGTGAATCCTGGAGTCTTGAAATACAGGTCTTGATCTAGTTTAGGCTCCAGTCCACACTAAGCTACTAATATTGTCTCTATACTAACTTCAATGATTATTGTACAGTGAGTTCTTTGTGGTGAAAATAAACGTATTTTTATTTATTTATTTACTCTTTATACAATTGTTAACATTCATAGTATTTAAGTAGACGCATAGATACTTATACCAAGATCAATATATATGTCACCGTAAGACTGTAACTACCGTTAGATTATAATCTAACTAGTGAGATTGTAAACTGTCAACTATGACATACTGCTAACAATTTAACGTACTTTTTCATTAGACTATAATGTTTGGAAGTAAAACCGTTAAATCACAATCTGTGGCGCGTCAAATTGTCAACTGTCCCTGATAGTTTGGTCGTACAGTAGGCCGTTCTATAGCCATAGAGTTAGGTTACATTAGAATTTCTTTGATTAATCACAAATTCTTGTTAGTGCTACAATAATGCTGATGTAACTAATTCTTAAACTGTAAATTATATTCAATCAATCACGCGCGAGACATATGCTGTTGCACCAATCAGGGCGCGAGATGCGATCCATCGTATACTGTAACATAATTTGTTGGTTTTAATTCGCTAGTTAGCAAGGTAAACAGTATATTTGGTTCATAATATTTCGACAGTTTACAATCTAGCCAGATAGATTATAATCTTACGATTTTGACAATATGATGGTAATATATAAACATAGGTATGAATATGTGTAGGTATAAGGCATGTAGGCAAGGTACATACTTTTTAAATTATTATTACACGTCATACAAACTTTCATTGTAACGTTATAAGTATTTGAAAATCACAAAGTCTTCATGCACAAAATTATTCTTAAAAAAGTATAAAAGTATTATAGAAACATAAATATATTTACATATATGAGTCTCCATTATATGAAATTTAAAATTAGCCTCAGACTGCCTTGTCTGGAAAGAGAACTTAAATAAAATATGACGTTTCATGTGACATATCAGATAGATCAGGACGGATTTAACTTCAGCTCTTCGGTTAAGTAAGCTCTTTAAGGAATCAGGTATATATTTAGAACCTGTTCTAGCTGGTAACTGTCTTTGATCAGAGAGTAATATTTTTTCAATTTCACATAGTTCTTGCATTAAAAACTGCTCTCACTGCTTAATTTTTTAAAACTTTTTTTGAAGTTTCAAAAACTATTATTTTAATCAAAATTTTAGGAAATCTCGACACTTTTAGGTGTTGAGAAATTTGATTATTACGGTCAAAATCAAAAGAATACTACCAATAGTCAATAATAATGGCACAATAGTATTCCATATCTGCTGCCGATGGTAGACTAAGGTAACTAAAAACCTATTTAACCATGCTGGCATCTGTAATACGAACACATACGTTAATAAACCTCAGCAATTTCTACCGTACGTTGGGTTAGTAATTAAAATTTAGGGCACTATTCATGTCGTCAAAAACATTAATATAGTGGTTACAGCCTATTTGTTAAACAGCAAAAAACTCGACGGTGTTAGATTTAATGTACATCCAATCGTCGCGAAAACACTTTTTAAAGGGGAATTTGTAGCTTTGTTTTCGGATTTGTAAGAAGACGAAATATTATAAATTGTCTTCATATAAATTATCGAGGAGATTCTAAAGACATGATCCAAGTTGTACTTTTTATTTTACCCTCTCAGTTTGCACGCTCGCAGCCATGACGACGACAGTACTTCACATACTACAAAGGAGCTATCAAAATATTATATATATGTGTATATAAATGTAGTGTGTAGTAAGTACATATAAGGCATGAAACATGTATTTAAATTTTGTAGTACGTTGAAAAAATATAGAGGGTTCAATTAATTTTAAGAGAACTTTAGTTTACAATAAGCAGACGATTTTATGATCATGTTTATAAATATTTCGTAAAGTATTAAAGTACTTGCGTGAGTAGGACTTAGTAACAGTACAAGTCGTGATCAAATAAAACACTATTTCACTGTCAGTGATTTACAATTAGTTGAGATGTAAATCTCTTGGGATTGTATCAATTATATTGAAGTGCCGAGCGTTAGAACCTCTGTCTTTGGACTGCAAATAAGAAACAAGTGAAGCGTACAACGAAGCACTCATGCGACGTCATCGTTTGGATCGGTATTAGCATTCGTAGGTATATATATCCATTAAAACCAGACAAATTCAAGGTGTTTTGTACCTATTTAAATAATGAAATGTACCGAGTGTGTCTTATTACTTCTTTTATGTCTCAAAGATGTATATTTGATGGGAACGACACAAAAATTGTCTGCCCTCCTTCCAATTTGTGTCGAGGTTTTTGCAAATCTTGTGTGTGCAATGCAAGGGGCGATTTCTTTTACGGCTGACTATCTTAAAAAAGCTTAAAGCCTACTATAAAGAGGTATTGATCTATTCCCATTCCATAGTGGGAGAAGCTACTAGAATAGTTATTTCAACAAGTATATAGACTTTGATAGAGATAGTAAAGTAATACTTTGTCTATTGAGACTTGGAGTCGAATAATTTAAAGTCTAGTAGATATAAAAGCATTATTAACTATGTCCACATTTTGAAATGTAATGGTATTAATATTTTGTCCTTAGTATCAAGTCATCAATCTAAATTTTCATTTGTCCCATCTGAAAACATAACGTTTCCAAAAAGTATTAACGATATGACTCCATTTTTTCAACTTTTAACTTTCTTTTCAACTCCTGCATTAGGAATGTAAATCCTTTGTCTCGTGGGTTTTTACTGACAAACATGAAACAAACACAAAGAACACCCACACACAGAATCGTTGTTGATAACATAAAGTGTAGTTCCATTTCGGGTTTGAACCCACAACAGCGCTGCTACCGACTAAACCAGTAGCCTACCATGCAGCCATCATTTTTTATCTATCTACATGAGTACAATGCTGTATTTTGTTTATTGTATCCATTGATCCGTTTTGCTCATTACCTACAGATATATAGTACAATGTAAAGTCTGAAAAGAAAAAGAGCTGAGCTGGTTATCTTGCTTAGGCGCAGATGCTCGCTGAACCGTAAGTTTGTAACGTTGTATCTAGAAATACTGTATCTTAGAGATGATGAAGGAGATTTTCAAGTTTAGGGAAGCAGTAGTAATTCTGGTTTATTTATTTTGAGCCGTATAATGTACATATATCTCATATGCAAAAACGTGTAATTTACGTCTTAATCAAGGAAATAAAATCTTCGAATGATGAGGTTTATTAAGTGGGTATTGCAAATTTAATTATTTATGGCCCTTCTAAAATGACACTACTCTGCCTGATGGCAAGCATAAGCAGAATCCAAGAGGGTAGTCACGATACACATTGCGATTGTAGACAATGCAACAATGCAGTAAGAGAACTCAAAGCGTGGCGGCCTAGTGATGCTTCTGCGTCATTGGGCCTACGGTCTTGCATTCACCAACGAAATACGACAGCAAGAACGCTGTCATTTTACTAATATTTTCTGTGCGAGGATAGTATGGCAAGGGCCTAGTACGAACATCAGCATGGCTTCACAACCTTAGCAATCTACCAATTAAGTTTATTTCACAAAAAAACTACAAATGAAAGAACATGAAAAATATTGAAATGTGTTTTTTAAAAATTCTGTTTTATAAACGCCAATTCTCAAAATGACTCTACTTTGACGACAAGGATCAAGAGACGAAGCGAAATTCCGCATTCTGTTTATCATTATCACTTCCTCGTAAATGTGTTCCATGAAACTTTATTGCAAACCATGTCATAGACGACCGTCAGAGCAGCAACTCTTTTCATACTCAAATCTAAAATAATTCAAAAACAAAGAATATAATAATAATAACAATAAATTATAATCATACATCGCTTTATTGTACACCAGATAATTAAGTACATAACTTAAAGCTAAGTAGGTCAGTAGCACAACTGGCGGGCTTATTGCTCAACGGCAATTTCTTCCAGGCAACAAGTAGTTGTTTTTACACTAATTAAATATGAGTTTTGAAGAATACTGATTCCGTAAATAAAACAACCACATATTTCTAACGAATTGTATGTTTTGTTCTACCTTGATTCTCGTCTTGAGAAAAAAAGGTCAAGTGCAAGTCCAATTATCGCAGGAATTATTCCGTACCATTAGCTATATATTTCAAGCGTCTACCTGTTGCCGTTATCAATATCAATAAAAAATGAGCAAAAATCACGTTTGTTGTATGGGAGCCCCTTAAATATTTATTTTATTTTGTTTGTAGTATTTTTTGTTATAGCGGTAACTGAAATACATCATCTTTATAAATTTCATCTGTCTAACTATCACGGTTCATGAGAAGTTTGGAACGGAACCCTAACAACTTGTTCATTACTACTATTACCAAGAGTGTGTTTCCTCATTTCGTACCGTAGCAAGTATGAGTTTCTAAGTAATTCCTTTACCCAGGTTCTTTTGAAAGTAGGCAAACAATCCACAAATCACTCGCAGCGGTATCCGCATCGCAATTTAACCGAGCGCTATTCACTATTCAGTTCGAAGTACGACTCTCAGGTAGAAATGTATCATTTCAGTATGACTGAGTGCCGTTTATTCATCTTGCCCTATTTCTATTGCAATGGATATCGATTTAACTTGTTGGCTTTAGCCAATCTATGTGTCTTTGTATAAGAATTATCGAATCAATTTGTTAAGTTTACAACTTACTACAATGTATGCATAATTTTTCTTCTATCCTTAGAATATGCGAATTAACATATGTTGAATTATACATATATTTTGTTTATCTTTTAGTATCTCGTGTCTGTTCACATAATTGGAGTTATGAAAATAGAAAACAAGAATGAATCTACCTCGGTGGCATAGAGTAGCGTGTGCGACAGCTGTGCTTGAGGGTTCAATTCCCGGATCAAATCAAAATGTTTGTTCCGAAGTTCTATGTATAATATGTATATATTTACAAAAAAAATATATGTATATAATTTATTTATATCAGTTTTCTAGTATTCATAATACAAGCTCTGTTTTGTTTGGGACTAGATAGCGTAGTGTGGTACATGTATGTCCGTAATATTATATGATGTACACATCGAACAATTAAACTCCCTTTCAGATTTGTTATTTAAGTAAGGCTATATGGACAATTAATTTTGTTAAAACAATCAAAATTGGTAATTACAGAAGTACTAATACCGTAATAAATTATATAAACAGCCAAACAAAGATTAGGCAGAATTAGAAGAAACTAAAGATAACTTTAGCGTACTACGTATATTCAAGAATAGGTATAAGATATTTACAAACATAACTAACGTTAAAACTAAAAAACTTAATTAATTATTATTAACAAGTAAAATTATTTTTAAAAACCTCGACTGTGTCAATATTTGTCATCTTTATTAAATTAAGTTTTTTTAAACATGACATATAATTTATACATGTATATTCGTAATTTCCGTTAAAAATCCTTTATTTTGATACCACACTCGATGTATTTTGAAAACATTTTTTAGATTACTTTTTGGCGCCTATAATCCTTAATAATATTGTAATTTTTAAAGTTAATGTACCCAGTGTCACCCTCACTATGAAGACGAATCTATTGACACTACTCACATAACAGATAGGACAAGCCGTTCAGGCTCTAGAGCTTGCTAAAGAAATATACCTATATGCTTACACTAAAAAAAAAATAACCTTCCTTCATTTTCAATTGGGGAAAAATACGACTGTATCAGTCAACAATTGACAGCTCAGTGTAACGCTATTTCAAGACTGTAATGTAGATGTTTTTCCAACACCTTAGTAATCTTAAACTACAGCTGCTATAGTGAGCTGTCAAGTATACTGCGATAAAAGAAAAAATACGCCAGAATAAATTCTAACTGTGTACCTTATAACCAGAATAAATTCTAACTGTATAACTAAATATGACCACCAAAATTAAATTTCAAACAAGTGAAGCAGACGAGAATTCTGTAGCTTTCATAAAATACCATCAGAAATTGGTGGAAGCGATTCGTTGTTTTCGACTTGTTATCTCCGGACTTGTGGTGGATGCGGCAGTAACGCTTGACCGCTCTCATTTGTGACACTCCATCGATTCTCGTTGCAACCCCTTAAATACCTACCACCTTCCTACCTATTATAGGTATTATATAAACGTAAAATACTACTAAAGATGAAATAATTTGAGTCTTATCGGAACATTACTCAATTAAAATTATAGTCACGGTTCCAATGATCGAAGTAAATATTACTGGGGATTCCTAAAAGGCAATGGATGCTGATGGCTTTAATTCAGCACAAAGGTATTGAATAACATTTATATTACTTAATTTTGTTTACACGCCTATGAGGACTTGGCAGTCGCTTACAAACTACAATCCTTCACAAACGCTCGTGCTATGTTTACACGTCTGCGAGGGCTCGGCAGTCTCACACAAACTAGAAACCTCGCCTCCTTTTGATCTGTGTCCAAACCTACATCGACTCGGGTCAGCAACAAGCTCATTATCAGCATCACAACCTCAAGCAACCCAAGTCAAACAGCCCGTTTACACGCTTGTGTTTGTGAAGGGTTGTAAAGGTGTGGCTCGCGTCTAAACGTTCCATAATATTGACACATGAAGCTACTGCTACTATGCCGATATGTTCATTTGTTAACACAATGCGTTATGTAGAAAAATATCCAATATCCCTTAGTCATTTTATAGACATTTATGCCATAACAAATCAAAATATTTCAAGTATTATGATTTCCTGTGCCATATTTGTTTTAAATAAATAAATATTTCAGATATCTAGCACACAAAGCCATCTAGTCCCAAACTAAGCAGAGCTAGTCTTATAGGTACTAAGCAAGTGATATAAATACTTATACACGTTTTTTTTTTGTAAATACATACATATTAAACATAGAAAACAACCAAATAGAGAAATAGCTTTATGTACCTAATAAGTATTTGAGTGGCACAGGATGACGGCAGCATCAGTTGTTTACCTTTTCACCAACTTGGTGTGGAGTACACCAAGTAATAGTGCGGCTAGAGAAACCAAATATTTAAATACTTTCCTGAGAAATAGTACAGATACAGACGTATTTTTGACAAACGGATCCAAGACGGAAAACATAATACACTAACCCATGCAACTTTGTCAGCGTCTCTGAAAAGAGATGAATTTGCCCCGTTTTTGTTATATTTTTCATCGATGGTCGGCTCCTTTTGGTCTCAGCGTGATAATATGCAGCCTACAGCATTCCTCAATAACTGGGCTATCAAACACTAAAAGAATTAGCGAAATGGGTCCAGCCGTTCACGCGTGATGGCGTGACCAACGGAAATAGAGATTCATTTTTATCCATATAGATTTATAAATTGTCATTGTTGCCTATTATATATTATGTAACTTTACAGTATGCAAGAGTTTTGGTAATGTACTGTCAATTTGTATTGCTGACTTGAAATTATTAAATAAATAGATATTTTCTGATCATAAAAACATTTGTTTCGAGGTTTTAAAGGCGTACAAGGCATTTTAATTCACTCACTAAAAACTTTTTTTTATGTCACAAAGACTGCAATAATCTCCGTTCTAAGCGGAGGCCTAAGTCCAGCAGTGGACTGTTGAAGGCTATTGATGATGATGATGATGTGAGAAATTAAAGTTTCGATAACTAAATCGTAATAAATATATATTTCGGATATCTAACACACAACGATACCTACTCCCAAGGAATCAGAGCTTGTGTTATGGGTACGAGATACATACGTATACATAGAAAACATCTAAAATCCGAAACAAATATCTGCAGAATATACAAACATTTGGTCCGACCCGGGAATAGAACTAAAACATCACTATAACCTTACATTTAATTACAATTTACATCCATTACTGAGTTAAATTTTGTGATTCATAAAACTGTAATTAGTTTCAGGAGAATCTTGAACCCGATATAGTTTGTTGTCAAAGAGGTTCATTACCCTTACCGCCCTCCGTTGACCGGCATAACTTACTAACAAGTTACATTTCTCTGCAGCTGATGCACTAATTTGCTTTTGAAATGATTATGAATTTGCAGACTAATTTAGCTTAACAAAGTTTTAGATGTCTTGTTCACGAGCTTTTATATGCCAAATTATAAGAAAGTTTATGAGATAATTTGGGTATATCTGTTTTTTTAAACGAAAGAATTTTACGTCTGTGATCAAAAGAATAATTCTAAAGCACAGAGTTCCTGTTGCATTTCTATTTGTGGTTTTCTTACATATATATCATCATACAGGCCCCTAGTCAATATGATATGTAAAAGTGAACTTAAATAGAAAAAATATAAATATGTGGGAATAATGTCTCTCAATGCTGAATCATGTGGCAAACACAATTATGTAATTATTTATATATATAGACTTTTATTTTGAACTCGAACACTTGCCAAGAGGGCTAAGGCGCTAAAAAAATAGAAATACATACTTAAATAATGTATGTACAGTTCCGTATATTAAACAAACGTTAATATTAAACACATTTTTTTTGAATTACTGGTGATATACAGAGTAACCAGAGGTAGTGAGTAGTCATACACAGACATTCCTCTCTGTTAAAGCATAAGTCAAATGGATCTACGTATTATACTGTTATGCCACAGAATGTGTTCATGCGTGTGTAAAATTGTGAATTTTGATACTAATTGTTATCTGTGAGATCGTAGTATCAGGCGATTGTTTTTATAGGTAGGCCTAAAATGCGTATGTGTGAAGATTTCCCCTTTAAAAATATCAGATTGTTTCGTATCGGAAAGTTACTCCCCTCCGGTCTGCATACCTCTAATGTGGTGATGAAAAATGATACACAAATAAACAATACAGTACATAATATAAGATAGGTACATCAATTGTTACCACCATGCGAAAATTATTACAATAACAAAGAAATGTCACTCTTTTAATTTTATTTTAATAAATACCAAAATTTGACCAAAGGTAAATGAAAACCCAAGTTGGGAATGTATGACGGGTGTTATGTAAATCATTGCAAGTTTAAGTCTACAGAACTCGTTGAAAGCATCGGTAAAGTGGACGCCTTAAAAATTCAAACCAGCAAAAGTGATACCTCGGTAGCATGATTTGAGAAACAAATAGATATGTCATGTTTTAACATATATTAACATTTGTTGGTTGCCGTGTATGGAATGACTGCTAGACAAGACTGCCTCTTCTCAGAAAGGAAGACTTGGTCTATTATAACCACATTGGTCAGACAGGCTTATTGTATATTATTGAATAGGGGGCAAACTAGCAGACGTATGCCTGATGGTAAGCGATTACTGCCGCCCATGGACACGCGCAACATCAGAGTCGTCAAAGGTGCGTTGCCGCCCTTTCAAGAAGAAGTACGCTCTTTTTTTTGAGGTTTGAAGGGCGTATTGGACCGAGAACAGTTCATCGCGGACAACTGTTCATTCCACAGGTTTGTTATGCGAAGCAGAAAGTTTCTAGAAAACCGCACAGTTGTGGACTACCAACTACCATAAGTAATGGGGATGAAACTGCTGTCGCGTAGGAAGATGGCGGTAAGAGGCATCAGGAATCAATCCAAACAATTTCTCGTAGCACTTCCCGTAGTAAATGCGGTAGAAGATGCATAGCGAACTCTCTCACTCTACTCCGCAACTCTAAGGGTGAAC
The DNA here is from genome assembly GCA_003709505.1 of Hyphantria cunea. NCBI lineage: Eukaryota > Metazoa > Arthropoda > Insecta > Lepidoptera > Erebidae > Hyphantria > Hyphantria cunea. The sequence continues at coordinate 1,407,219 of PKRV01001403.1, forward strand.
GGAAGTCGAAGGTTAAACTAATTTTCAGTATTTTGAGGGCAGTGAATTCTCGATAATAATTACATAGATGGTCTTTACAACCAGGACCGACGGCTTTCCGAAGCATGGGCGGGAAACACCGCCATCTTCTATGGAGTATGCTCCGAGCTGCCATTTTGAATTTTTGTAAGAAAAATCCAACAGCAGACTGACTCGGGAATCGAACCCGAGACATCTTCATCTGCAGTCGCTTACGCTAACCACTAGATCAACGAGGCAGTCAAATTTTGATAGTTTTGTAAGACGAATAACACCGTGACTATTTTATGTTTAGGAGCATTGTATTAAAAATTTGTTGCTGATCATTTCATTATCAATTGATTCCTAGGAATTAAATTAATGTTATTGATGGAATTATAATGAAGAATTTAATTAACGAATAATTGATATATAATTATGAATCCGTGAGCCAGTTTTATCAGATAAATTGAAATTCATTTTATTGTATTCTCTCTAATTAGTCTAATTTCGAAGAATTAGAGTTTTATTAATATTATAATCTGTATATTTTCTGATTGTATACAGCAGTGTTTTTAATAACGATTGGTTTGGAAATTACTTTTTTAGTAACATATTTTCATTTATTAAAACGTGTTAAAAAAATAGATTGACCTATACTGATTATAGTAATACTAGCCGTGCATGTTGGTTTTCGTGGTCAAGAGTAGCCTGTGTCCTTCCTAAAGAATCAAAGTACCTCCATGTCAAAATTCATTGAGATCGGTGCTGCGTTAAGCCGTAAAAGTATAAAAGGTAGACATAGTTACTCTGGAGTTTATAATATTAGTATGAATAAAATATGTAGTAGCATTTATAGTACTTTTTTTTGGAGATGTGGAAACCCCTCCTAATCTCTGGTATCTTGAGCCACGAGTATGTGGTATTTCCACGACAAAACACAAATCACACCATGATCGTTCTGATCACGCCATGCCTTATAAGGCTCTGTACTGGGAAAAAATACTTTCCCCCTCAATCCCGGGGCGATGGTTTTATAGTACTAGACTATGCGTGTTTATTATGCCACTAGGAGTTGAAGAACAAATGAGTGTGCAAATTATTCCTCTTAAGACTTAAGGGCAGTACGTGCTCTTTCGTGTTTAAGAATTAATTAGAACTATGAGCAAACATTATTCACAAATAAATTCTTTAAATTGAATGGAGCTAATGAAAGGTATTTATTTTTTAAACATTATATTTACGAACTTTGTCTTCTAACAGAAAGCTAAACAAATATATTTTTATTTGTTTGACAGGTGACATTAAAGAGATATTATTAAAAATGGGCAAGCAGTTGTGATATTCCCCTGAACACGTACATTTTTCATAATACGACGGTGATGTCACCTACTAATACAGAAATATAAGAAAAAAAACAGGTTACTTGAACGCCTTATCCAATTTTGTAAGCCTTTTCTGACTCTTTAACCGCAAGTCACGTTCACTTTATCACGTCAAAACTTTTCACTTTCCACATGCGATTGACTCACACAGAGAGATAGATACTCCACTCTCGAGTTATCTCAACACCAACGAAGTTTGGGACTCACGCCGTTTATAGAATAAGTGTTCTACTAAGAGGAGTTACTGCCGAGGCTGTGTATATTCCGACAATAGCGAATTTCATCGCACCGAATGCAAACTTTTAGTGAATGTAAACTGAATTGGTCAGTATTCATTAAATTAAATGAATGTTGTTCGGGACGCAGTTTAAAACGTCGTGAAGTTCAAAACTGCCAACTGTCTGCCAAACTTTTAGTAGTTACCTCTTGTCTCCTTTTAGGTTTGGGTTGTTTGGACGGTACCATTTAACTCTCGAATTTTTAATTTATGCTTCAAGTCATTAATTCATTCCTGCGCTTACAATTTTATGATATAAAATATTTTGTTAAATTTTACTGTAGATATAAATGAGAACACACCGTTTTATTGTTACACAATAATCTTTCAAACGTTCATTATTCATTACTATTGAAATTATGGTAGATTTGTAGCGTAACATTAAAAAAATCAATACTTTATTGTTTTACTACTTAATGTAATATTTTATAACAGATCGTGGTAGTAAAAATGTGCGCGATGCAAGAAAAGCACTTCTTTATATTAGAACAAAACTTTTGTTAGTTTTTTTTATGGAATAGGGTGCCGCCTAATGGTAAGCGATTACCGCCGTCCATGAACATCTGGAACATCAGAGGCGTCAAAAGTGCGTTGTCGGCCTTTGGGAGATGTGGAGGCGGATAGAGGAAGAGGTCGGTGTATGGGCCACCGGTATTTGGTTGGACTCTGTGAACCACAGTGCAAGCGCTGCTCCACACTAGTTCTCTGTGAGGCTGTGGTATCGCTTCCTCGGGAGTGTCGGAAATTTGCAGTATAAACGGCTGTATCTTTTGATTGCGTTGGCTTAGAAGTAAAAAGAAGTTTTTCATAGCCCTAAGGAACAGGAGACTTGAGTATTTGATTTGAATTTCAGCTTGATACTTGCACGTGTCCCTGAGAAAAAGACAGACAGACGGAGAATAAAGTGAAAGGAACCCTAAAAATTCACCTCATTACTATTATTTATGTTATTTTTTTATGAAATTAAATATTTAATTTACGTAACGTTACCCTTACGATGTAAAATTTTAGTGTCAGAAAATTGGACGATTACAACAACACCATTGCTGTCATAAGCCATCATTTGAAAACGTGATGAAGTTTTACAATGTAACAAGGTAGCGATTCAAATGAATTTCATGAAACTACTATTATAATAAGGTCAATATTAAACGTTTGTTCTAAAACTGTAAGCCAAACAAGTAATTTATTTAAAAAGCTTTTCCTTCTAAACAAATTTTTATTACTTGTTAATAAAACAAATAACTTTAATTCTAACCCATTCTGAAGGACCCACAAAATATGGGTATTAAATGAAGTTATCATTTAATACCCATATTTTGTGGGTCCTTCAGAAGTATGTATACCGCCATTTTGTTACGGCGGCCATTATAGATTAATAAAAATACCTTTTATATATTCATATTTGCATTATCAAAACTAAAGAAATCAGGGAGCGGTTCAAATTTAACTTGCAAGATTTGAATACAGATAAACATTGGGATAGGTAAAACTAATGTATGAGACTCCGGTATCCTCACTCACACGATGAAATGCAGTGCAAGCGCTGTTTTACACCGGTTTTCTGTGAGGTCGTGGTAACACCCTGGTCGAGCCAGCCCATTCATGCTGAAGCGAAAAGCGATAGAATTCGTTCAAACGATTAGGATATAATAAGTAACAATTTGATCCAAAAATAGGTTGAGTAACCGTTCATATCCTAACTAATCATAGTCTAATATAATAATAAGGAATCAGAAATGAAATATAAGGATACATAATATATTCTCGGTTATTAATTCCCCGAGGCCAACTTCCTTTCCTAAAATAGCCGTTATTAAATATAACTTTGATTATAATAGGCCGTTATTAAATATAACTTATATACTATAATTGTAATTTTTTTTCCGTACCTGAGTTTTATTAAGTTTGTTCATTATTTTCTTTTTTTTGTGTGGAAATCCGCTCGAACACCACCGACTGGTGGTTATGTCGGACTTGAACCGACTAAAAACCACACATCATCTCGGGTACTAGAAGCTGGGGAATCAGGTGTACCCTTGGAAGGAGATCATTGGAACCCTGACGACGTTGTTCACATTATGTTTTTTTACCTTGCTGAGATGGCTGAGGCTTATATTGTAGTAGTGGCTAACGTTCTAGAAATTAGAGTACCTATGTTCTATGAAGAGCTTGAGTATGTTTTATAATTCTAGACAAACCTTAGTGTTAAGATTTAGTTTTTATTACAAATCTCTGTGGTAAAAGTAGGAATAATGAATCATTTTTATATCTTACGCTTACCTTTCCTTAAGACAACTAAGTAGTAGCTAGTTGCAACGAATGAATAAATATGGATACAGTTCTTATAAATTGAAATGAAGCTTTTAATTCAACTTTATCAAGTTCAATATTAGATTATACTTTGCTAGTACCATCTACGCCCGTCTAAAGGCTTGGTTTGCCTGTACTGGTTTAAGTTGGTTCATTTTATACGTTTTTGATATTACACAAAGCGTTCAGTATGAATTATGGCTCTTTTGGGATATTGTTCCGTGTTCAAAACAAAGCCTATTAGCCAAACGAGTTGAATCCGGGGCCTTTTATTGAGCTATTACGTAAATTAACAGTATGTGTGACCTTTTGGAACAAATTATAAACGCATATGGGTATCTTTAAATCTTTATTATCATTATGTAGTTGGTCAGGCGGATATAAAGGTTTTATTAACCTAATAGCTCATAATGTTCAAATGAATACGATGATGTTTTTCGAATCTTTTATAACATGACTTTATTTAGATACTTATGTCCTTACTTTTATTTTGTATTAAAGATTTTTAAAATAGAATATTATAGGACAGTTATTACACATCTATTTGCCAGTTTGTGTATCTATGTCTGTTAAAATTTCCTTACGAAGGATTAAATTTTAAGTTCAAAATTCTATCAAAAATACTGCTGAAAGTAATACTCAAATAATAATCTTTAAAAATATAATCAAATATTTCGGACATCTAATACACAACACCATATAGTCCCTAGCTTAGCAAAGCTTGTGTTATGGCTTTTTTTATAACTACTTATGTATTTAACTCAGAAAACACCCAAACTTCTAAACACATATTTGCAGATCATACAAACATTTGGCACGACCCGGGCACCGAACCCCAGACCTCAAGCACAGCAGTCGCATACGCTACCACTGCACCCACGAGGCACTCAAATTTTACTGTTTGTCTGTTTACTGCACTGCACGGATAGCCCAAATGGTATAAGCGGTTGCAATGTTGCTTTCTACTACGTCAAGGGTCGTGGTTTCAAATTCCATATGGGACAATACTTTGTATGATCCACAAATTGTTGTTTTGAGCTAGTCTGGATGTTCTTTGTGTCCGTTACATGTATGTTTGTAAAGTCCCCCGTGATATACGGAGTATATCGGTAATGCGAGAGTTATCTAAAAAAAATAATAGATAAACGTTTAAATACTGTACTTTTATGTACATTTGGACTACATTTTACAACATTTCCTTTTCTTTTCTCTGTTTTCATTTTTTTTAAATAAATAAGTAATGAAGTGAATCTCAATATACAAACATAATAAAATCTTAAAGCAACTTTGGATTTTTTCAAAAACTTCAAAACACAATTCAACCTCTACGATTTTATTAACTAGACTTCGCAATCACAAAACATAAAAGAAGCCCGAAGCAGTCCAAACTAAGTGGGCTAATTTGAAAACAAGCAGAGGTCTGCAGGTACCTGTTTCTTTGGTAACTTCTATTCAATCGCTTTTTTCGAACTTACAAAGAAGAATTGAGCAGTCATTAAAACTTTTTAAGAGGTACCATTTAAGAACAAATCTTACTAGTTAGTATCAGCTACGCCTCGGGTCTATTGTACAGCTTAAGATTTTACGATACGAACCTATTTTTTTGTTGAAAATTTATTAAAGTAAGAAATAATTTCCATGAGCAAAGTAAATAAAGACTTGACTTTATGTCAGAAACTCATGACATAAATTCATCCAGATCAGTTTAATCCAAATTATATTTGAATTACAGGCAATTCAAGCATGTTTTGCAATGTATAATAATAAATATATATAAATAAGTTTTTCTTTTGATGAAATAGCAACCAGCTAATCAGCTATTCCCGCCAGTGTCAAGTGTTTAAAGTCTTCAAGTCTTAAGTCTTCGAGTCTTTAAGTCTTAGTCGTGACGAAATTAATGATAAAAACTATGAAAAAAGTGGATGAGATGAAATGGGGACCGTCTTTCGAAAAAACAAAAAGCGATCTCCTAAAATAAGTTCATAATGTATAACATATACATTATGAACTTATTTTAGGAGATCGCTTTTTGTTTTTTTTATTAATTCGACCGTGAGATTGTCAAATCCGTCAGATTGTAATTTATCTCGCGACATTGCAAATTGTTGAATGATTGTAAGCTGTAACATACTGCTTAAAATTTAATATATTATTTTTAGTTAGATTATAATCTACAATAGTCGGAAAGTAGAAACAGTCAAGAACTTTATCTTATGACGTATCTCGGCTCTAACGTCTGTGGCAGTTGGGAATTACTATAATAACAATGCACCATTAGACACCGCCGCAATTCTACTAAAAGCAACGCTACCTATATAATAAAAATGCGTTGACACGGTTGACAAAGCGCAGCCGCATCGCGTGTCCGGAGACAGAGTATGTCATTACAGCTTGCAGCACTTGTTACCAGTCCGTGTGGATATCAGTCCTTGTAAGTAGATATATTCTGGTTCAATATTTTATAGTAATTTTATTTATGGTTTCAAGGCAATAAGAAATAAAAAAGCGACGATCGTATTGTCTTATAAAAATTAATTCATTATTGGTAAAATGATTGAAACGATCCACTTGAGTTTCATTGATGAAACTGACACTATTAACTGGGACCATGAATAGACTGATGATAATGATAAACAGACGTATTGCCAATAGACCCATGGACATCACAGTTATGGAGGAGCATAGGGTGGACCATGTCCAGTACTGAAAGTCTTTTGACTGAGATCATAATGACACACTTTTATTTTTTTTTATTTTTAAACGAGCAGGCGTATCGTCTGATGGTAAGCGATTACCGCAGCCCATGGACACCCGTAACACCAGAGGTATCATCAGAGGGATAAGGAGAAGGGTTGGATTATGGGCCTCCGGTATCCTCACTCATTCGGAGAAACACAGCGTAGACGCTGTTTCACACCGGTTTTCTGTGAGCCCGTGGTATCACTCCGGTCGAGCCGGCCCATGCATGCCGAAGCGTGGCTCTCCCTGTCCTCCCAAATTTCTTGTCTTTAGAATTAGGGAGAAAGATTAGGCAGAAGGGACATCTCATGAAGAGCGCCAATAAGCCCGATTAAAACGGGTATGGTATTTCAGATGAGTTAATTACCATACTACGCACAAATGCAAAAAGAAAAAGTCTGTACCTGCATTCTTCCAAATAATTAACGTGGATTGTGGTAGCCGGCTCATGACGTTTTAACCACTCTACTCCGATAATCACTAAATTTCGTAAGAAACATCATCGTTTTGATTATGGAAAATTACCCGCATGGATAACTTATTTATGGTATGAACTATCTATAGCATGATTCTATTTACACTGCCAATATATTAAAAAACTTTTTAAGCTTCGTACCGATGTGCGAATAGTCACTGAAAACCATGAAATTTACATTCAAATTTGCATGCCCGTTTACATCGATGTAGAAAATTTTGTTGAAAACAAGGCAATGTTCCCGAGATATTTGAAATCAATTTTAGTGTGAGTATAAGGTAGATTTTTTTATTGTATACTCTGCAACTGCAACTAATAACAGAAGCTATTATTGCTTTTAAGGATGATTTTATTCGGTATAGGAAATAGTTTTTATTGAGGAATTATGTAAGATATAAAAGTGTGATATCTGAAGCAGTGATCATATACTAACGTATATATAGAAAAGTCTCTCTTTAACAAGAATTTAACTTTTCTTTTATCCTTTGTTCTATTTACTGAAATCATTTTAGGTATCTATGATAATTGAATTTTATTTTGATAACGCTATTATTGAAATTGCATAAGGTATTTTTATTTTTCAGTTTAAAGCAAACCGAATAAAAATATGATATTATTATTTTAAGACAAAACATAAACAATTGTACCAAGGAGAAGACTCCTTGGTACAATTGTTTGTGTTTTGTCTAATAACTGACTTATCTGGATGTTCGAGAAGACTTGAATGTCCGGATGTCCGGATAGGTCAGTTATTGCGCTAGAGGTTCTTGTTTTAGGAGGATAACAGTGTTAAAGAGTTACAAGAGAGTACATACATTATTAGATAGACACTATTCTCAGCAAAACTAAACTCTGAAAGGCTACCTAGTATATTATGTTAAAACATGTACATAATACATAAATACATGGGTGAGGATTAATAATAAAACATTAAAATGTTAAATATTCTTCTTAGTTTAAGTTCAGGTGGAAGTCGATTTTAGACTTAAAACTTGTACATAATTTAGGCTACAGCGGTCGACGTTAGAATACATTCTAAGACTTCAAGTTTGACGAGATTTAGTTGTATACTAAGTTATTAAGTAAGAATAATTTCAATGTGGTGACGACTTAGTTACTTATACATGAAGCAATATTGAAGTTTATTAGCAGAAATTCGCTTGAGCCAATCTAATAAAGAGGGATTCACAATGAATGAATTAAATATGTATTAATCAACTAATATTTTAAAATTTTATCTTATTTAGTAGTTCAATGAATTTTTAAAATACTTTAATAAATCGCTAACCACTCACTAAAAAAGATCTTTGAGTAAGTTTCCATGAAATCTAAAAATAACCTACCTCTAGGCAATGTATTTCTCATTATAATCAAATTTATACTTTGGTTCAAAAACAAGGAAGAAATTTGCAAATATACTATTATCAAATATAAATGTACTTCTTATGTTTTTTTTTATGGAATAGGGATAAACGAGCAGACGTATCGCCTGATGGTAAGCGATTACCGCCGCTCATGTACAACTGCAACACCAAAGGCGTCACAAGTGTGTGGCCAGTTTTTGTTGTATTGGGACGGTGGATGGGCCTCCTGTATCCTCACCCACTCGGTGAAACAAAGTGCAGGCGCTATTTTACACCAGGTTTTGTGGCCGTGGTATCACTCCTGTCGAGACTGCGTTGCCCTCCCACACTTTTATGGAGTTAAATTGATATTCATGATGATACTATTTTTTTAATACTTATGTTTAAGGAACTACGAGTGTTTTACTACATTAGAACAAATATAAAGCTATGTATGTATTACAGTATAAAACTTCTTCACAACATATGAAACATTACAATTCCACACAAGAAATAAATAAATTCTGATTGAATATCTAACGTAATATTCATTTGAATAACGCTCAAAATGCCTTACGTTCTATAAATTATTATTGATTCGAAAACAAGAGTATATTGATCTCATTTCTAGCAAAAGTATTCACGACAATTTGAAAAGCATTGGACCTTCTAGTATTTATAAAACTTAAACGGAGAAGAGAAAAACATTACATTGCGTCTGTCATTTCCAGTCTAAATTTAAGTAGACACTCTCAAGACTAAAGAGAAAGTGTTCTTGTCGGTAATACAGATGCAAATCGGCTCTGCCCAAAGGAATATTTAGCGAAGTACGTTTCTTGAATTCTGACGTCTACTTGCGGAACAAAATGCGTATGAAATAAGATTTCTAATAAGTGTGACGACAGAACACGTTTCTCATATCGCAGCTCTTTGCCAATATTTCTAAATTGCTGGATGTAGGTTGTTGGGTGGCGAGGTCTCGTTTTATTTCTGCAATATTCCGGAGAATGTCATGAATTGGTACAAGATCAACAACGCCTGATTCTGAAAGTATGTAGGGCGTAACATTCAGAATTTTATCACAAAAGCCTTGACATTACACCCAAATAGTTCCTAGTTTATGGCGTATATACGTTTCAATTTTTTTATTGAAATTATTAGACGATTGCTCACGAACTGTCATTACAGAATTATATATGATTTATCTAAAATTATTTAGAGACTTTATTGATTTATTGTCAAAAAATGTTTCATTTAATCTACGTATAACATAAGCTATGTGCTACGCGCTATAATTCAAGCAATAATATGCTGTGATCATGCAAGACTGAAAGAGGTATACGTTGTGATGTCACCATTGGTATATTATAAAATAATGATAATATAAAATAAGAACAAGCCTTAACAATCGTCCCGAAAACATTTGGTGACCTACAACCGTATCTGTGAAACACTTGCGCTTCCATGATATAATTTCTAGGCCAAGTAAGTGTCTTTGTTTTTTGTTCTTGCCATGTGACAAAGGCAGAGATGTGTCTGAAAATGGAAACGTATTCATTGTTTCTCGCGCTTTCCTAAATTACAAATGCATTATTATTATTGTTCTTTATTGTATGTAAATTCGAAGTTCTACAACTATATTCTGTTTTCAAGTAAAATTCAATACTTTTCCGTACGTAGATTAATATTGTAACAAATTTGCTTAGAATTGACCGTCTCATTAAAATTGTAAAGGCGAATCAAGTCAAAAATTTTGGGATCTATATTAATAAAATATTATATAATCAAATAAAAGATATTAAAACAAAATTATCTTGTAGATTTCAACAATTTAAAGAAACTTTATGAATATTGGCGTAATACCAACCTACCTACATACTCAATGACACTGACTTCTCAATATCGATTTTTGAGAAGTCAATGTGATTAAATATGTCATTAATCTAAAGATGTTTATGGGACTAATGGGTTAACGTGCTCTCCGGGGCACGGGCTTAAATTACAACCCTACTTACAGATCCCTTCCTTACCATATTCCATGTTACTAAGAGTTTCTTCTAAGAAAAATCTAACAACACTTTTGACCTGAGCTGACTTGATCGGCTGTCGCATACGATAGCTATTAGACTAATGAGGCAGTCAATAATAATTTACTCTCTTATATAATTTAAATTTAACAAACATTTTAACCTATTTATCTACATATCTCTTGTTACTGTGAAGTTTGTGTTAAAAACTTACACATTACCTCATTTAAGAGTTGTTTATTTTGTGCAGACGAGTACTGTTTACTACGAGATTGGTTTTATGTCTAGTGGCTGTTATTTTCCTATTGAAATTATGAACATACTTATGTGCATACAACTTATTAGTGTCAAGTAAGAAGCTAGCGACTCTAAATATATCAAACACTAACACTAGCTAACAACAAAGTAATCACACCTACATATTCATTACTAAAACTTGCCGTATTTTTCAATTTGAATGTGAAACTATTTACATAATTAATTCACACACCAAGTGAAAATGTCTTTCAAAGTGAGATATTAAAATTACTGTGCGGACCCTTAATTTGAATTTCTAAGCAGTTAGAAGCACACTGAATGGTTTTTGGTGTTAGGAATATTTCGTGTGAGGCGAATTATTTCTAACGAACTGTGTATCTAGTAGATGATGATAACTTATTTATTTACTGAGTGACAACACAAAGAAGTACATTCTGTGAACTGTGACGACATAAACAGCGGCCACACAAACATGACAACGCCAACTACGGAGTAACGAAGAAGCTACCAATTCTGCATCGCGCAATAAAAGTTCTCGCGCCTCCGATCCTCCCTTTACTTTGCAGGAATATGACACCATTTCCTTTACAGAACTATTGATTATTTCATGCATACTTTGAACTAATAAAATATAGTCAAAGTAACTCTTTCTGCTATGCTTCCACACCTAAAGCGCTCCACTGATTCAATGAAATTTGGCAAAGAGATGCTTTGATTTGTGAGAAAGGATATAGTACTCCTTACCACAATAACCGACATACATGCAGGTGAAGGCGCTACAAAATTATTATTTATATATATATATATACATGCATGCTAAGTACTTTTATTTAAATCATCTTTCTATCATTTCATTCAAATAAACATTAAAAGTAATTAATAATATTCGATAAAAATATGGTCAAGAAAATACAAATTTCTAAACAGTGGCATTTGTTGGCACTTTATCGCACGATAATGGAACAAATTTGGAAACAAATTAGGTGCTACATGTATTTTCCATTAATGTAATTTATTTATATTATGCTAAAAGCATAAATTACATTTGATTACTTCAGAACATTGAGTCACTCTAAGGAATATATAACTACATACGGTATTATATCTGGATGCATAGGACGGACGGTTGTGAAGTAATTTTTCCGTGTGGTAGTGGATTAAGAACACGAAGTGTCTCCATTCTGGTTCGTCCTATGTGTGTCATAAGAGGCGGCTAAATGCACAAACATACAGAACAACATCACTTTAAAAAAAAGGGAAATTTGAAACAAACCTTGTGCCAACCCGTCGGGTTAGGTTAGTAAAGTAGGCCCAAACACCCTTTCTAAAAAGAGGGCTATGTCCAACAGTGGAGTGTGCAAGGCTGTTGATGTGAGGTTCTTTTTTCTTAGCTTTTCACTGAGTGAGTAATTTTGGCTACCAACTTAACCCTTCCTTCTAATTAATAATAATAATTTTGACTGAATAATTTTGGTTGGCCTAGAGGTTTCACTGTAGTCTGAGAGGGGTCCGGATGGCGTAAGAAAACAGTTCCCGGATCCCACCCGTCTCAGGCAGAGTGGCTCACCGTGTGGTTTTAGTCGGTTCTATTCCGACACACCGCCCCGCCGCAAACCCCGGTGGAGTGAAGGCCCGAGGGGGTTTCCACAAGTAAAAAAAAATCAGTGTGAAACAGTGCTTGGGCTGTGTTTAACCGACTGAGGCCAATATCCCTAACCTTTCACCATCTCCCCTCATCTCACAAAGGTCGGCAACGCAGTTGTGACGCCTCAGGTGTTGTGGGTGTCCTTGAGCGGCGATAATCGCTTTCCATCAGGCAAAAGGATTACTCGTTTGCCCACAATTCCAAAAAAAAGCGATCTTCACGCTGCTTCCTGTTGTGCCAGGTGTAGTGGATTCAAATCCCACATGTGACAACACTCTGTGGGATCCACTAATTGTTTTGAGTCTGGATGTTCTTTGTGTCCGTTTCATCTATGTTTGTAAAGTCCCCCACGGCCCTGATATATATTCCTAATGCGGGATTTATTAAAAAAATAAATACATCTCTGACACGGATATCTGATCACAAACTAGACGAGCCCGTATTAGTAACTAGACTGTTGATAAAAACCTACATATTGTTAAACGCATACATATTGTAGGTCACTTTAATATAATTCTCGTATCTCCTCACAATTAACTCCAAAATAAATATCTCTCAAAATAAAATATCTTACCGACTTTCAAGTTTTTTTTAAATGTGTCATTTGCTCGTGAACCTGAGATAGGATAGTTAAAATTACGCTTAGAGTAATAGAAGCTGAGCATGATTGAAAAGAGAGACGTAAAGGAAGTTAACTGTGTTTTCAACTTACATTTAATCTTTACTGAAAGGGTGTGCGATAATACTCGTCACTCTTGCGATTATTAATTATCATCGTGGCGTTTGCAGTCAGAATCGTTTGCTTATATCTCCAATAAAATATCATATTGCAGATTAAAAAAATACGGGTCGATTGTATATAATGTGGCGCAAAAACAATGATATCATTATGTCTATTACAACATTACCATTTCAAAATAATTACCTTTAAATATCACCAATTATATATAATCCTCTCAAGTTTATTTAATAATCACATATCGTGTTCCAATTTCGTTCTCAAATAATCGTAGTAAATTATGATATTATTATGTTTCTAATAAACACCCTATTACACAAAATATTAGGTGTCAATCGACCACTAACGAATTGCGGGATTCGTGTAACCACATTGGTGTTATTAATATATATATTAATATTTTAGACTAACGTACACTTTTGATGTTGGTACAATGGTGTAATAATTTAAACGTTTTTGAATATTTAGTGACTAAATAGTGATTGATTATGTATAGTGTGTGTCATCACCTTTTTTTTCATACCTCGGGTTTCGGAAGAACCAAATAAGTATAAGTGAGAAAACTATGCAAGAATACCAGTACAGCACTTTTAAGAAAAGTAAAACTTAAGATAAACCTTATAGCAACCTTATGGACCAACCTGAAAAAACAAAATCCCTTTGCTAAGGAAAGGTTTATGTACATCAATGAACATTCAAAATCTGATGTAGATATGAAAAAAGTTCTGTTCGACAAGGCCGAGAAAAATACAAAAGAACATTTGACTTCTACACTTACTCTCCGGCCCTTACGTACTTTCTAATCACCGCGATAGCGAGATCCAGCCACCCTTTTAGTAGCAAATTTCACTGGTTAAACACAACCCTTTTGAAATGGGTTTGCTGAACCTTTAGCTCAAAAATTACCAGTTCTCGACACTTACAAACTTGTAACACTATGTATCACTTATTAGAGGTGTGTATCAAATGTCTTCCTAATTTGTGATCCCAATATACATCAATAAAATAATAGCCGTTAGTTTCTAGAATACAGTAAGTATTTTAATTGCAAATGATATGAAAACTATAGAAACTTCTTCATAAATTATAGAGCGTGCAGTCGATTAACCTTCATCATCATCATCAGCCTATCGCAGTCCACTGCTGGACATAGGCCTCTCCAATTTCACGCCACTTAGTTCGATCTATGGCTTCTCGCATCCAGCTCCTGCCAGCCGTCTTGCGCAAATCATCGCTCCACCTGGCTTGTGGACGTCCTACACTACGTTTGCCGAGACGCGGACTCCACTCAAGAACTCGTTTACCCCAACGGTTATCGGTTCTTCGGCAAATGTGGCCAGCCCACTGCCACTTCAGCTTGCTAATCCTGTGGGCTACGTCGATGACCCTGGGTCTTTGTCGGATCACCTCGTTTCTAATGCGATCCCTTAGAGAAACGCCGAGCATATACCTCTCCATTGGACGCTGAGCGACTTTAAACTTATGGACCAGTCGAACCGTAAGTGTCCACGTTTCGGCTCCGTAAGTCATTACGGGTAGGACGCACGCGTTGAAGACTTTCGTCTTTAGGCACTGTGGGATCGATGATGAGAAGACCCGACGAAGTTTCCCAAACGCTGCCCAACCCAGCTGGATTCTTCTGTTCACCTCGTCCTCAAAGCTGTTTCTACCTAACTGCAAAGNTCGAACATATCCTCCACCTCATCGTCTGAGTGAGCCGAGGTCGATGCGTACACTTGTATTACCTTGAGGCTATACCTCTCGGTAAGCTTGACAATGAGGTACGCTACCCTGTTCGGCACACTGGAAATTTCCACAACGTTGCCAGAAAGCGACTTGTTTACCAGAAACCCCACGCCACCTTGGGATCGTTGGTCTCCCTCGCGGAAGTACATCAGGTGACCTGAGTCCAGGATTATGGTATCCTCCCCCTCTCTTCGGACTTCACATAACCCTAAGATATGCCACCTAATCTTTTCACCTAACCTTTTCAAGTATTAATTGCTTGCCTATTCTACACTACTCTTTGATTACCTAGGTACTATATTATGATTGGGTGTTTTGGGGGGAAGCAAAAGTACTATATTATGATTGGGTGTGTTGGGGGGGAGCAAAGACATTCTATGCGTAGTGCATCAAATATTATCTTCATATTTATAAAAAAAAAAACAGTATTTCCTGAAATTAAGCAACAAGTGTTCACACTAACAAACTCTTTAGTTTCATAATATTAGTATACAATATGCTATGTTTCTATGCGTATCCATATTTATTACCTTGGTGGATATGATCTGCTCACTAGAAAAAAAACCTTAAATCCACTTAGATAAAGTAGGAGTTAAAACAAACTATTACAGCTTCACTTCTTAGGTAATATAGTATAACTTTTATAACATGAGATTTCATTCAAGCACAATTTAATTAAAGCACGTAAAAGCAACTCTAAAAATAAATACGAAAGCAACTGCAGAACGAGCAAGTCAATTTATCTCGCATCTAATCTACTGAGAAGGCCCTTTCAGTTCGTCTGATGGCTTAAATAGAGCAAATTACAAGGTGGATATAGTGCAGCAAGATTAGTAGTAATTAAGAAACTATTAAATAAGCTACGGTCTGAGTAGGGTGACTGTGTTAGTTCACGAGGTAAGATACACTTGCCTGGCAATTATACGTTAAGTTGTAAAAGCAATATTGTATACGGCTTGTGTTTTATAGAGCTTTAATGTAAGTGGTAAGTTTTCTAGAAACGAATATTAGCTAGATCGATTTATGGCCACCGAAACCCCTATTAGATATTAAGTTTTACTTTTTTCGAAACCACATACCAGTCATTACACTGATATAGGCTGATGATATTTTTTTATTTAGTAGGTAAACAATGAGCAGACGTATCACTCGATGATAAGCGATTACCGCCACCCATGGACATCTACAGCACCAGAGGCGTCACAAGTGCGATGCCGGCCTTTTGGGAATGGGAACGGAGATGGGAGGAGGGCATGGGGTATGTGCCTCCGATATCCTTCTGGCAGGGTTCTGGATGTGAACTGAGGCTCATACACCACCCCCCACACCCGCCATACACTATCCTCACTCACTCGGAGAAACGCAATTTGTCACCGGTTTTCTATGAGGCCGTGGTATCACTATGGTCAAGACTGCCCATGCATGCCAGCCAATGAATTACATAGCCTTGGGATTTCGTGTATTTTTTTAAATTAAATTCCATGTTAAGTTATATTTTCTTATTTTAATGGTTTATTATTTATCATCTAAGATAAAGTACAAATGAAAAAGGTCAATTCAGGTTTTTATGTCAATCAACTCTTACAAATTGCATACTAATCAACGTTAGTTCTATCAGTGAGTGAGTTCGATATAAAATTAAGAAAATATTTCAAAACAAAAGTACTAAATATCACTGTTTCATATTAAATTTAAAAATAAGAACTGTTATTGTTAGTGATAAAACACAAAATATATGATTTCACAAAAAGTCACATCGATATGAAAAATATGTATAAACCATGCAGTAATAATATTCTTTGCAATAATAAAGAACTCAAAGGTAAAAGTCGTTTTAAATTTATATTGTATTGTTTTTTATCAAAAGAGAATAAATAAACAACATGGTCGCCCGATTCCTCTACGTAAGGCAGACAACAGCAAACGGAGTTGCTTTTGCTTTGTGCGTTTTCGTAATGGCTACGTACATATTGCTTGTATGTGCTATTTGAAAGTCCATGTCCTTTGAATGCGCTTCGTAAATCGATGTGCTAAGTGTTAGTTGAGAATTCCATTGAATCAGGTTTTATTTCAAACATATTTTTTTTAGAATTCATATTCCTTTAATACGAACTACAAAATAAATATAAATCCATTAACTTTAATATTTTTTAAAGTGTTATTAGGTACTCTTCCGTGAGTGAAAGGTTTAGCTCACGTCAACTCACGTGAAATTTGTAGGAGAATCGTGACTTCAACTATTTCTGTAGCCGAGGGAGAGCAAGAGACAACAATTATATGGATAAATGAACTAATGAGTTTTTATTGTTAGGGTTGGCACCAGGTAGGTGAACATTTTAATAAATTCGATTTTCTTTCTTTTTTATTTAAAAAAACTCCCGCATTAGGAATATATATCTTGTTCCCGGGGGACTTTACAAACAAACATGGAACGAACACAGGGAACACACACACAAGGTATGTCCTAAGTTGGGTTTGAACCCACAACATTTGGCGCTGTATAAAGTGACATGGCGACCACTAAAACTACTAGATGAGTCATGCAGTCAGTTGTGTATTTTGTAAAAGACCGCGTTAGAAAGATGATAAATTCAAAACATTTAATTACAGGTCCATAAATATTATACAATATTAGGCACGTCTATGAAGTAGCAAAGTGCGTTGTTATAATTTATTTCATGAATGTATTTAAAATAACTTTCATACGAAACAGTTTAACTTACACTCAATATTAATTGCAATTATATTAGCTTGCAATCAGATTGCATATTTTTAAGGATGCAGTTCTTTCATTTTCGTCTTCTTTGTTAGACAATCAAGTGTAGGGAAAATTAATAAAGCTAGTCTTTTATAGTATTTTTGAGTTTTTTCTACTATTAAACATTTTATAAAATTACCATTGTAGTCATCCAAGCCGTAATTCACACAAAACTGTAAAATAAAACTCAAACCACATTTATTCGATATATCACTTACACTACTTATAGAAATGAATTAAAGGAACTGGTCGTTTAGCGACTACATCCAATTTTCCCAGTTTGATTTTATGTGATCAAGTCAGGTGATTTTGGCAACCCTATGGCCGAGAGTTGGGTAATATTATTTCACTTACACGACACAATTAGATTGGTACTTTAGAGAAATTGCGCGTAAAATTGTGTTGTGTAAAAGGAGTTTATAATAGTGTTTTATTAAAGGTTATAAAAACATAGTTGCTTATCAAAGCGTTTGGTCGTAAGTTCTACTTAAGTCGATCGATTATGATCATTTATTTAATAGTAGTTAGTTTGTAGGTCAACTGGATGTAGTGCCTAATTGGTTAGTTTTAATAAGGTCGTGTAGAAGGTTTTTTATTCGAAATTAATCTAAGTGCTAGTCACGCTGTTTCCATTAGTGATAAGGTTGATGTATGTATTTTATTTTTAATGAGTTTTGTACTTTTTTCTCGTAAGTATGTTGAAAGCGATTCACTGTATTGATGTCAAGTAGATAAATGGATTTTGCAAGTTCTTTGCTATTAGAACTAATAAATTTAGTCTCTTAACGTATTTGCACTTTCTATCTAAATCAAATGCTTTTAACTGATGTATTTTCTGGTGCGATATAAAGTGATATAAGGAGATTTCAAATACAATGGAAACAAAAACATAGTTCAGTGTCTGATGAAGACCAGCTGAACTATGGAAAAACTGCTAATCCTATATTGCGGTATTAAAACTTCTTACGTCAATTAGTATACATATTCTTTTACAATGTGCTCACAAGCCATTTTTCTAAAAATTGTACTGTAATTTAGTAAGGCATATAATTGCAATTGAAATTCCTGTCCCCATCTTCAAGCATCTTTCTATTAAAACAAATATTGTTGAACCGCAAAATAAATACATAATAAATTTCCTTAAAGTGTCGATAGAGGGCGTTGTGCATTCCTTCTGAATCGCCATATTATTGTTGTCAGCCCAGTGTTATAAGAAGCCAGTGTAATCTTTTCTTGGGGAACCAGCTCAGGGAAATAATACAATATTTTAGAACACGTGACAAGTTGTAGTTTTATTCACTCGATTTAGTTACCCCCCCAGTGCAATTGTGTTGTTCCCATTAAATACCAGGCAACTCTTGCTATTTACGTAATATCTAAAATAATGTTACACATTGCTCCAATATTAAAAGAAATATATCTTTCAATGTTGGAGCCATGTGATCTTTTTATTCTGTTTCAACTGTAAAATCGCTTCTAGCGCTGAAAACTGAACAACAAAACTTTTTAGAGTTTTAAAAATATTACCTGATAACAAGAAACAATGCAGCACACTGCCTTGTACTTGACTGGGAACATAAAAGTACATGAGGCGTTCAAAACAAACGGTCTGAATATACGATACTGACTCGGTTTATCTACAAGACTTATTGCTGTCTTTGTTCTTATCTGTATATTGAACAAGGAGAAAGATAGCTCTGTCAAATCTTCAGGTGTTTTATGTATTTATATTTATGACTGTTGTGCGTTTGTGACACAGGAAGAGAATATTTTTCCAGGGAAATGTATTTTTTTGGGACGTATGGTTGCAAAAATAGATAAAAATGGAAATTTAAGATAGGTACGTTGTCTTATCGAAGACAAATATTTTTCGTTTATAGTAATAGAAACTTTTTCATTGTTGAAACGGCAAATAATTTAGTAATGCAATAAATTTTAAGCTATCACAATTCATTCTAAAGGTGGATTTTCTTCAAGATTAAGTGCATCTCTGATTTATTAGATGCTCTCTATTATTACAGATAACAAAGAATAGTAGCAGGTCATCAGGAAAAATAAAAAATACCCCACAAAATATTGGAAAAACTAGTTGCTCTGGTCTAGAAACATTTTCAATGAGTGCGAAGAAGTTTTTCTTATTACGTTTCTATAATTGCCAGCATTTCATTGAGTATATACATAGTAAAATTTATTGAACGACAAACTTTAAAGTTATGTTTTTGGGTGTTAATATTTTACTGTTTGCCACTATCAATTTTTTTTTCAAGATCAATTTATTTTCAAGTTTTCATAAAAATAATTAAACTAACACTTTTGTAAATATTCTTATAATGTGTTGTTAATACTTATACACATTTCATAATATATATGCACATATTTTAATCATCTGGATGATAGAAGGCAAGCTTAAAGCATTGGAAATGAATGATTAATTTCGGGTCGGTCAATAAGATCCCTTATCCCGCAATGCAGGTATAGTTAATATATCCATGCAAAACCCCAGCATATTTACGAGTTGAGTTCTGTTTATAAAAAACAATTAGGCACTTTTTCCAAAACAGAGATATTAACAAAATTATTTATTTATTTATATCAGTTATCTGGTACCTATGATACAAGCTGTGTTTAGTTTGGAACTAGATGATGTCGTGTATTACATGTCCGGGATATTTGTTTATTTTATTTGACGGTATGATGATTTAAACTAAATAGAAAATGAAATCTATGTAAAAATACGTAAAGTAAAAATATTGTACCTTTACGAAAATTATGCAAATGCGAGAGTATGAAATTGGGCATAGTTAAAATATGAATGGAAAAGCAGTGCAGAAAGCTGAAATTGTGCAAATGAAGAAGAATTGTGCTTGAATTTCGAGCACTGGGCGATCACTTGTATTCTTAATTATAACTTCACTAAAAGTAAATATTAAATACAGTTTATCTTCTTGATATTGGGGGAAAGGAGTAGACGTGATCTTATGGAAATTAGTTCCCCCTTTGCCCATAAACGCATTCAACTTAGTAGTTGCATATGTGCACATACACTCATTCATAGATATAAACATGAGAAGAGAAAAAAGTAGGTATTTTAAAGTTAGATTTTCAAACAATTTGTTTCAAATATTTATGTAAAAAACTTTGGTTAGAATCCCAATTTGATACAAATTATAAACCAAATTACACACGTTAAACCTAATGATTTCCCAACACCAATCTACCTCAATGCGGTTTTACTAGCTTTATTATTGTATGCGAAAAATCTACCTGTTGTATACCACTTAGCCGCGGTAATTGTACCCACAACGTGAATAAATTTCTATATATGGAAGAGTCAGTTCAACCGTCCATTTATAAACATTTCAACCATAGAGCATTATTGGCCACAAAATGGGGGGAAATAGCTATATCGTCTTTTTCCCATACAAAAAGTTTTTACATGGCAAAATCTTCACACATACGCATTTTAGATGCACATACAAAAACAATCGCATGTTCACACATATAAAAATTAAAACAAAAACGTTCAGAATTACATACACACTTGAATAGATTATGTGTCATAATAACGTAACGCATAGGCCCATTTGAGCTTATACATTGACAGCGGGGCTCGGCTACGTTTAGCTATTCCATACCGTGTTGCTCTATGCACTCAAACACATTAGTAAAAATATACAGTATATATGTGAAATGTCGCACAAGTTTTCCTCTCTCAATTAACTAGCACTCGAACTATTTTAACATTAACTTTACTGGATAAAAACATACCGTTCTACACAGTATTTTAAAAGCGTCCATTAGACTAGTGATGGGAAAACTAACTATCGATGTAACTCATTTTGGCCACTGAAAAAGAGTTTCAATGATATCTTGTTTAAAATGACGAACATTATTTTATTCATTTTTAAATTCTAAGCTATATGAGCGTTCAAGATAAAAAGGATTAGTATCTAGCTTCGAAATAGGATAGTGATCCGACTTTTTTGCCCTACCATGTACATGCAAAGTGCACCTGAAGAGCCAGAGATAAAGAAAGATTTGAAGATTTATCTGCATTCTTTCTGCACACGTTTTTTAAAATATGTGTAATTTCTTTCTATTGACTGTAACTTAACTATCATAGTATCATATTTATGCACAAGTTTAGTAAGCGTCTTAGATCGGAGGTGGAAAGCATTTAGTAAATATTAGTTTATATAATTTCCTCTGCACGCATAATTTAGTTTTTAGAAAGGGAATATTATAAAAGTTAGTGAACTTCTATTATTTGTAAGCAATATTTGGCCAATCTGCTTTAAATAGACTACAACGCTAATCCAATAAGTACTGATGAGAAACATGAAAATAGCTTAAATAATCTAACTTATTTAATTCGATACAGACCTGGTACAACACCAGTCTTGAAAAAACTAATTCCACATAATTACCGTCGTGTTACCGATAAATTTCACCGTTTGGATATGCTAACTCAAACCAACTTTTAGTAAGTTTGAGCATTATCGAATTGGCGAATTCAATCTTTCTAAATTTCTATTATATTTGAATCGTAAACTACTTTTTAAATTCTGTCTAGGATGAAGGGTTTCTAGATGTACCGAGGGTATGTAACACTGCATGATGAATGGTGACCTCGGTAAAATGGTAATTTTATTAGTCTAATTAATTTGTCCTATTACAAAAATTTGTATACAACATCCAAAATGTTCTTCTAAAAAGGGCCTTCTAAATACACTTTTTAGAAGATCTACTTATAAAAAGTATATATTTAGAATATATACATATATACTTTTTAGAAGTGTATGTTTACTTAAATAAATTATGGGATTTGTCGAATCATCTTTAGAAACGGTAGTTTATGCTCGTATGTATATCTTTGTTTTGTATATGACGTCACTTCTTTGTTAATGTTGTCAATCCACCTCAAATATTTCTATCGAACTGGGGGGCTTGGTGTGGTAAAACTGAGGAGTTTTGAGAGGTGAGGACCTATCCTATATGATTACAGGTTGATTATTTAAGAAAGCAAAGAAAATTTATATATATTAACAGTTTAATGAACTCATACAGTCACTTGTCACGATTACTAAATGAATATCGAGCTAGAAAACGTTTTATTTCAAGCTTTCTAGGATTACTTTTGCATCTCATAATATAAAATGCAATAAAATATTTAGCACAGAAACCATCTAGAAATAGTCTCTAAACTTATATTTAGAAATAGTAACAAGGCTAGTGACATTTTTGTACTTTATCTAAAACTAACTTTAAATCTTTAATACACAAGGAATCTAACCCCCTACTACAATATTCAACTCGAAAAAGTTCTAAAATTTTATGATTCGTGATAAATAAAAAACAAACATAAATACGATCTGTACAGGTGGGTTCCGGACTCAGCAACATCCGGGGGTAGCTGGGTAGTAATAGGGTTGGGGTTACCAATAAAAAGCACGCGTCCTCCAATTTTTGTGACACGCTGATACCGGGCGTCGTATTTCACCGCAGCCGTTCGTAATGTGCGTCTCCCACGCGACTCGTGTTATTTTATGGCTGCTGGAAGAGCCACTTGTTATGTATGTAAGATATGAAACTTATTCGTATAATTTATAATTACAAATAAATATATTTCCCAAAATAATTAGTACTTGTATAACTATTAAAAAGATATATGTGTATTAAAAATATATTACTTGTAATACAAATACACATATACCTTCATACATATTATAGATAGAAAACAACTAGACTCCAAAACAAATATTTGCAAATCAAACAAATATTTGATCCCACCTGGGAATCGAACTCGATTCCTTTAGAACAACAGTCGCTTACGCTATTACTGCGCCATTGAGGCAGTTAAAAGAAAATTATATTTATTATATTTTCAAAAGCAATTACGTTCTTTCAAGGATTTATATTCAATTATATTATTGGTTATTGAGCACTTTGATTGACCGTTTAATATGACCAAAAATATTTTTTCTACTTGTACTAGTAACCAATTTCTTATTCAATATGCGTCATACGTATAAAATTAATTTAATTGTGTCTCTTTTCTTTTTAAAAAGTTTACTTTAAAATATGTAAATTCCGTACAGAATAGAAAATAGGCCGTTGAGTAAAAAATACTTGGAATAAGTACTTGTCTTTGAAGGAGATCTTCAAGGGTAGCATTGCCACAAACTTGAAGACCTATGCGATGAACATTTGTCTTACTCCAGTCCTAACCTATGCATGTTAAACCTGGCCTCTCAAGCGTTCAAATTTGAATAAGATCAAAACTTGTCAAAGAGAAATAGAACAAAGCTACATAAATATTAAATTAAAAAATAGAGCAAGAAAAGCGGAAATTAGGAAAAGAACCAAAGCGTGAGACGAGGTTAAACAGGTTCTGACACTCAAGTGGAAATAGTCCGGCCACGTTCAAAGAACAATTGATGGAAGATGGCTGTAGACAGTTACAAATTGGTATCGACTTGACAAGAAGAGAAGAAAGGGTAAAACGTTTAAAAGGTGGAGTGACGATATCGTAGAAACAAGGTGCCACCGTTGGTCCAGACTGCATGCCTGCTGACTAAATTTTATTGAAATCGTTGGAGCCGTTGCCGAAATTCAGATTATATGTACATACAAGAATTGGTGTTTGAAAGGTATTATTAAAGAT
Organism: Hyphantria cunea; assembly: GCA_003709505.1. NCBI lineage: Eukaryota > Metazoa > Arthropoda > Insecta > Lepidoptera > Erebidae > Hyphantria > Hyphantria cunea. The sequence goes on from PKRV01001403.1 coordinate 1,431,585, forward strand.
GATCAAAGACTAAAATTTTCTAAATTAACTAGGTCATGTACTTGTAATATATCTCTCCATGCATTTATAGCGAACTTGAAGCTTAGCGCTAAGCTACATCTGGCATATAAGTGAGAAAAAAAAGAACAGAATAAACTTTTCTCAAAGCCTGAAAATCTATAATAAAATATAAGGTGATAAACAGTTAATTACATTAGTCCCTTCTAGTTTGGCGCTAAGTCCACAATGACATGTGAGAGGAAAAATTAATAAAATCGAAATCGCACGAGTATCTGACATCGAATTAAGCTAATGCTCCTCGATGCCAAACGTTAACCGATCGTAATTAATATCCACGGAAAATATGGAAATACAGTAAAAGCCAGCTTCGATGTAACGACCCAGAGGTAAGCTCTCAAATTAATTATTTATTAAAATTAATTTCAGAGCATGATTTTGGTGTAATTTTATATAGTAATTTGAGATTAAATTTCAAGTTGATTTTTATAATGGACGATCAGGATATGGATTCGTTTATTTAAAATTTAGTTTTAAGTTCATTTTGTTTTTACGACACACATTAAAGAATTTAATTGAGTTCGGAACTTTGAAGAAATATGTGATTTATTCCAAGTGTTTTTAAATAAAACAAACTTTATTATTTGTTAATAAAAAATAACTTTAAGCCTTTCGTTTGATACCCACATTGGTGAATTATTCAGAAATATGTAAGCCGCCATTTTGTTACGGTGGCCATTTTGGACTAACAATTATACGGATTATATATAACTGCATAGTCATCAGAATTAAAGGGACATTTCAAATTTCAGCTCAGTTGGAAATCGAGAAATGATCAAATTTAACTTTACAAGATTTTATTACAGACAGAAATCGGGACAGGTGAAACTAAATAAAAGCTCGTAGACAGCAACAAATTTCTGGTTCCATTTTTTTAATAATTGCTTTGTGGTTTAATTCGACTATACTTCATTTCGGTTAATTTTTTTTCCCTTTTATTTCACTTAGCTTTCTGTACTCCTCCTGCATGTAAGAGTACACAATATACATATATTTTAAAAGTTAAAGTTTTATATTACGTAGTATGTAAAGTATTCTTCAAAAATAAATTAAGAATTTTTTTTTTGTATTATAAAAGCCCTCATATGCCATCAGTCAAAAGGCATTTTTGGAGACCTGGTCTTAGAATGGAAACAGCGAACGGTAAAGATTAGGTGAATGATACAATACGCCGATAAAGCACATGAAAGCAAAATAGAGTGATTAAAAATTGTAAGCTTCAATAGCTAAAGTCTCTGAACTTATTTATAATTCTCATCTTTCACTTGTCATGGACTATTCATGAAAGGGACAGGTGCAGATGAAAATTTAAATACCTCTTTTTTTTTAAAGAATCCTTAATAATGTATTGGCTTGCTGCGGAGAAAGTGTGTCATTCAATGTATATCAAATATATATTGTAAAGAGTTAAAAATGTCTACTAAGTAATTAAATTTATGAAAAACGTAAGAGCTCCCTAAAATTTCTGAACGTTTTAACCAAAGTCTTTATAAACGTGAATGATTTTGTTCGAAGTAACATTGGAGAACACAAATAGCACTTAATTGGTTAACAAGCGATATCATTCTATTACGGACCTCTCTGTAGGATAACGTTTCTCTTATAGATTTATACGATTCATTAACATCTGTTATCGGCGTTTTTCTTCAGTTACTGGAGCCTTAATGGAGCTTTATACAAAATGTCGGCCCAGGCGTTAAATTGAATTTGCTTGCGCGTTTCCCTTTTGTTAATCTTGCAGAAATTTTAATTTAAAATAGTTTTCAATGGCAACAATTTAATAAACAATTTAATGTTAAATCATTTACGAGTTGTAACAATTTGTGAATTCCAAAGTCCCCAAGCCGCACTTGGTCAGCTAGGGGACGTATGGCCTTAAACCTCTCCTGAGAGGAGAGCCGAACCCAGCAGTGGAACATTATGGGTTGTTGATGATTGATGATGTAACAATTTGTAAATGGCATAAGAAGCTAAATTTAATTTTAAGCTTTTAGGTCTATCATGAAACTGCTTGAGTCTGAGGACGTTTTCTTCTTATTCATGTTTTATGTTCTTATTCATTATATTATTTCATGACTTTTACCGAATGATAAAAGTTCTGATCAAATCAAATTCCACAAAAATATGAAATCAATAAAAAAAAACAATACTTTCCTAGGAGTGCAGAAAAAGCAAACACAGAAAGTTTGTATTTCCCATATTTTACGAGCCCATAAAGTCGGCTTGCGACGGGTCGAGAAAGCGTGCTCACTCCCGTAGCCATCGTTCTAGAGAGCTGGCACAATTAGCTGGTCGCTTTGCATAAAATACATCCATGTGCTTGTCCGTGGACTAAAACGAAAGAACAAGCGGTTCAACTAACTAAACCCAAGCATTACAATTAAATATGTATTTTACAATTATATTTTCATCACCATCATCAATTTTTTGGTAGTCCGATGTTGGACATAGATCTTTCCTTTGAAAGAAGAATTTAGCCTACTATGGCATTTTGGCAGGACGGACTGGTAAAGGGTTTCTTGATGCATTGCTGTTATCCTTCGTAGTTTTTTGCGTATGCAAAATATGATTTGGGCTTTGGAAAGTAAGTACGTTTACATAAACGAACTTTTACAGATTAGTTTCATATTAAAGTTAACTAAAATTGGCAAAGTTAAGTTTGTTACTCGTAAAATAAGGGATTAAATCTTTAAGAATTGGATCCAAAATAGATGAACCGTCTACATCAGGTCTCAACTGAATGACAATGTTGAAATGAATTTATATTCCCATGACATAGGCAAGTTAATTAAAGGAATGAATATGAGACTCCGAGCTAACAAATAAACATAACGAGCTAACATATAATCATTATGAAATCGGCTACTGTTACACTTGAAAACCACGTAATTCAAGTGTAAGTCAACCACTTTAGTACATCTAAATTAACACTTGAATTACTTAGCATTTGCATTTTCTTTAAAACTTAAAATTCAATAAAATCAAAATGTTAAAACTATGTGCTACCTTGTGCTACCTTGTACCAAACTTGTACGTGCACTGATTCAGGTTGATTATAAAGCCTTTGGCGTCACGCAATTCCCTACGAGTTGAAAATACAGAGCTCTCTCAAAGGCTAGATGGAGTTTCAAATTGAATTAGAAACTACGCAACCTGAGACTTCATTCGTGCCTTTATGTGTAAATATTTCTACAAAATAACAGAAAATTACTCCTCTCTTGGGTTAACATAATAACAAACGCAAACATTTGGGGGAGAGCCACGCTCCGGCATGAATGGGCTGGCTTGACCGGAGTGATACCATGGCACAGAAAACCGGTGTGAAACACCCCCAAATGTTAGCAATGCACTTGTAACGCTTTTGGTATTGCGGTCGTCCATAGGCGCCAGTAATTGTTTACCATTATGTGATACGTATGCTCATTTGCACCATATTACATAAAAAAATTGCTGTACATAAATTAGTTGTAAAACGTAGTATGAAATATATGTCGTTTGTATATTTACACAAATTCAGATTAGTAGGACAGTAGGATTCACAATTTGCAGTTGTTCTGAATTGGGGTACTCTTGTAACGTAATTTGACAACATTTGTGCGGTCATGTTTAATTGGCGAGTGTGAGACCGCAGGCCCTACGATGCAGAAGCATCACTAGACCACCATGGTGGTCACCATGCTGCATTGTAATATTGTCTGCGCTCTAACAATAATATTAATTGGATTTCGGTTTTATATGGAAATGTTTCTTGTATATGATCTGATATTTTTAGTTTAACTTACATTCGGTAGTTTATTTTCATCAACAACATACCAGTCACACATACGTAGCGCTGGGTTAGAATACAGATGCATCGCACTATATTGGTGACAGTATCATCATCATCAAATCATCACATTATCATCATCGTCACCTGATGATGTCTGAGGAACGAAGGCCATAAACCAATATATGGGCGCCAACTACCCCGGTCTTAGGCAGTCCGGATACATGCGCTACCAGCCGTTTCCTTCAAGTCGTCAGATATATTTATTTATTTCTTATTAAAATAAATCTGTTAAAATTAAATCATATATACAAACCAATTCTAAAAAATAATTATTATGATAATGAAATTCCAGATACAGCTGATATTATTCAAAATCTAAACTAAAAGGGTTTTATGGGTACTTTTTATCCTATCTTCTTCAATTTAACAACTTTCGCGTGACACAACCTTCTATAAAGCGGAGACATCTACTCAGATTGTAACCGAAACCTGTTATTATCAGTAGTACATTTCACATTACGGACATATAAATTGGGTTATTTAATACACAAAATATCATGTTGTTTGACGAAAGGAATAATCAAAATACTGTTAACCGAATATCACGATTCCGAAAACCGATACGTTGAAGAAGGTCAAACGTAAACTGTATCTTAACATGCAAATATTATCAATACAATTTTAAGGAATCGATAACAATCCAAAATTTTATGAACCGTAAAATAAGTCAATACGGATACAATAATAAAAGATGGGCCTAGTAGATTTTATAGCCTTTTTGCGGTATCTAATTTTGTTAGTATGTACATGCCATGCACCTTTTCTTTGGGCATATGAGGATGAAATATTTGAAGGAACCCAGCGAGAATAGAACGAGGAGTCGTAAAGTGTTCCAAACGATTAAACGGCTCTGACCCGATGGTTGCCATAAAAACGATTCTGATATAAGCTTCTTTTTCAAGAATGTCATGTAACGCTGTTAGAGTTTAGTAAGGAATTTTATTTTATAAGCATTTGTATACTTGTTTGTTCTCGTACAAATGTATAGAACAGCATTACAAATTTAGCCTCTGACAAAATAGGTATTATATTCTAAGTATTGAATTCTGGGGAATGGATATCATGTCTCTCCAACGCAAAGGGAGGACCTTCCGACCGGGTTAGGCTATCATGCCTGGTGGGACACTGCGCAACGGTTGATGTTGGGAAGTTGTATATATGCTAATCGGCACGAGAACTTCTATTGTACGATTCAAGATTGGTTGTTTCTCTGTTTCCTTAGTTACTTTATAGTATGATGTATCTTCATTAGATGGCGCCGTAGTGTGAGTCTGTTGCGCTGCATGTGGAAGTCGCCACAATACAGTACACTTTTAGATATAAAACTTTTTAAAATCTCTTAACTCAAATAAATAAAAAAAACTATTGAAATACTAAAAAACAAATACCTTTCAGTAATTTTATGTAATCTATGTACACATTAGAGTAACAAAAATCGCACCAAGTATTAGTTCTACAAACGATATTAGATGTTAAATGTTGCACCACTCAGCCCATTACAGAGACTTCCACAACGGGTGTTCCTTTCAAACTCGTACTTGTAACTTCCTGCACACCTTTTATCCTGTTTCTCTCAAAACTATTCTTTCACCACGTGTGAAAATTTAATGAGGGCGAAGAAAATGGACACTTATTTTAGCACCACTTTATACTTCCCGTTTCTCTGTATTCTATGATAACGCTGGATGAGAAACAAAGGTTTGTAAGAAACTCGTGTGTAGATTTAACTATGTTTTATTTAAAGAAGTGTTGATTTTGTCAAAGTAAGTATATAGTTAAACCCCGCGGTGTTATATACGGTACGAAAATAACCGTGGGTAGCGCCTAGGGGTGAAGCTAGTCGAAAAAGTAGCCTTAGTTACTCCTTCTATCATCAGCAACCTATCAGTGAACACCAGTCTAAACGTTTTTATTTGAGTGTTAGTATTTGTCCTTTAACGGAATTTAACTTACCAGTTGCTTAGCAGACATTAACTAGACCAACGGGCCAATCACAAGTCAATAACTTACAGAACATGTTCTAATATCTGTATAATTATTAGGTATTATGGAAAACATAGCATTTCACCAAAAAGGTCTTTCCGAAAAATCATTGTTATAGGTACGATAAATAAGATATTACAGTATTACTTTTTTTGACATCATTTTTCACTTTAGTACGTCTAAATAATAAACTTGGACATGTTAATGTCACAATTTAATGGGCGTTATTCAACAAGAATTTTCAATTTCGTATTTTAGAGAAGTAAAGGTGGATCTGTGTAAAATGTATGTTATATTTCTTACCTTCCTCAGTCTCAGTCAGGTCTCAGTTACTCAAAGTCTGTCCTCGATTCATTTTATAACAATTTGAATAAAAATTGTGTTTAAAAATTGCGACGTTCTCCACGTACCGCATCTTAGTATGACATTCAAAAATGCTTTTTACATTAAAATATGTTTTAACTAGCAGCCTGCCTGTCCTTACACAGGTAGACATTGATATTTACCCAAAACTTTAAATATTATAAATTTTAGTGCTCTTAGAAAATTTTCCAAGCTTAGAATACTTAACCAACTCTCCAAATTTTTGTACGGATCCCAAACTTTTTTGCTAAAGTTATATAACCTATGGGCATTATTTAGATTTCTAACGGTGAAAGAATTTTTCAAATCGGTTCAGTAGATTTGGAGCCTATACAATGTAAGCAATTATTTCTTTTCTCTTTATATATTAATTAAGATGAATATTCTACTTGTGTTATGTATCTTTTTAATGTATTTTTTGTTGGGCCGTAAATAGGAAAACTTCTTTTAACATATCTTTGACATATAGGTATATACTGCCGTAGATATGGGTCAGAAGACACTTGAACTACGACATACAATGAGAGTCGACAAGCATGAGTCTTTTAGTGAGTGAATCCTCATTTCCAGTAGAATAACCTCATCAAATTGGAATAAGTATATATATTTGACACAGAAATAACAGAATAAATTACTATTGCCGAGTCTGTATGTGTATGTGTATGTGTTCTGTGTTAAGAGGAGTCTTTACAGACACAGGCACACGATATACAAAGAACACCCGTACTCAATTTTCATAACAACAATTTATGGATCACTTAAAGTGTTGTCTCATATCCAACCCATAACACTCGGTGCAATAGAAGGCGGTGATAAATACGATAATTTTGTGGACTTTGAATTCACTTTGTTCCCATCAAAACATAATTTGTTTACTATCATCTTATCAATCCAAACATCGCAAACTGACAGCCAGCAACAACAGCAATTATAAAATAATTAACGTGTCGCGTGCTAAACAAGCTTGTTCACAACTGCAGAGGTTGTGCGAAAGTGCAACTATTAACACGTTCTGTCTTGTTTACTTTGGTGTTGTAAGTGGGGATTACAGCCTTTGAATGACTTTCGACGAAATGGAAATCTTGAAATAGTAACTAGTTCTACATGTTCTTAGTATTGTATGGAATTTAAAAGTAAGGTGATACAATAGGTTTTTCGTTCAGATTCATTTAATGTGCTTCAAATATAAATGTAAAATATAAATTAAGAGTGAATTGAAGAGATATTGAAAGAAAGAAACTGAGAGAAACAGGATAAAAGGGGTGCAGGAAATTACGAGTACGAGTTTGAAGCACATTGAATGACACAATATTTGTGGCGTGAAGCCGCCTGTCGAGCCACGATGGCTCGTTGGTCTTCGCGGCTGGAGGCTCCACGTGCTGGCTTCGCCATCGTGGAGGCGCTCCAGCCCGTCATCCTCGAGTGGGCAGGGCGGCAGCACGGGACCCTTTCCTTCCGACTGACGCAGGTGCTTTCCGGGCACGGTTGCTTCGGTAAGTACCTGCACTCGGTCGCCAGGAGGGAATTGAGTCCCACCTGCCACCACTGCGACTGCAGTGAGGACTCGGCCCAGCACACGCTGGCGGAGTGCCCCGCTTGGGCGCCGCAGCGTCGGGCCCTCACTGCAGTCATCGGAGGATCTCTCGCTGCCGGCCGTCGTACGCTCCATGGCCGGCGGCGAGATCATTTTTACCGCGGTCGCGATCTTCTGCGAGGAAGTCATCTCGCAGAAGGAGGCGGCGGAGAAGGCCCGGGAGGACGATCTCCACTCGGAACCGATCCGCCGCCGGCGAACCGGGCGGCGGAGGCGCGCCTATCAGCGCCTCATGCCGCCCTGAGTGTGGCCGCGGATGGGTGGGACGGGTTTTCCCCCCCATCCGCTTTAGAGGCCACCCGCGAGGGGGGCGCCGTTACGCGTGTGCCGTACGTCTTGAGAGTTTACCGTCAGAGACGGAGCCCGCTTCAGTGCGGGCTGGCGCTGGGAGGGGTCCGGATGGCGTAAGAAAGCGGTTCCCGGATCCCTCCCGTCTCAGGCGCAGAGTGGCACACCGTGGTGGTTTAGTGAGTAGTCTGGCTGGTGTCAGTCAGGAGTCCCATACAAAGCGAACCCCCTGTACCCGCAGCAGGGGGGGAGCGAAGTGCGTAAAGGCATTCCACAAGGTAAAAAAAAAAAAAAAGTGGGCATACTATATTTAGTGCAAAAAATCAAAACAAACAAAATCGAAATATAGTCGACGGATGCTCAAACCGTTTACTCGGAACGATGCGACCACAATCCCCGCGTCCTTTTGCGAGTCTCACGAATCTGGCCAGTTAACGTATCGGTGTCTATATCGCCTGGTTAAGCCAGCCCGTTCCTGTTGAAATCAGCTTGGTTCTATTACCTTGATAATAAAGCTGACATTATATTTTTATAGTAATTAAATATTTATAAGAAATTTTATCAATCCTATTTCACTAAAGCATCAGTTAATTTAATAGATTTGTGTTTAGACAGTATGTTTTATAAAAGGTGTGTAAGATAGGTTTCTAATCCAAAACCCTTCGTCGATTCTTTAGCATCTTACTTTTTCATGTCGCTTGCATTTTTGGTGGTAATAAATTATTTCCAGTTACGCTTTACTTTGGAGTAGTAAACGTAGAAAAGCTGTCTCAGCTCAGACTGACGAATTATGATGCCATATACTTTATCACCCTCTAAAGATATAAGCAGTTTATACCTCTGTACCAGCTATATCGAGCTAGCACCGACAGCCGTGTAACAATATCTATAACAATAAAGACGGCAATCCGAGGACCAGCCATCTGTATACTTAGAGCAATATTTCTCTCCTTTTAGCGACGAAAATTTCTTGTAAGTTACAATATATATTAACAAAATCTTTTAGTGATTCATCAAAATGCAGTGTCTTACTTATGAATACGGAATGTACTTAAATTTCTTAAGTGAAAACACTCTCAATATGTTTTCTTACGAGCCTCCAAAAAATCTCTACTAAAAATTACCATAAGGCCATAAATACCGCTCGTTAAAAAGAAAACAGCCTAAATTATTGAAACATTTACACTGTTGAGATACCAAAAAAAATGCCTCGCCAAGGGAATAATTCGTGGTAAGTTGGGCCATTAAGTTTTATCTGTCGGGAGCGTGGGCCCGCAGGAAGTTGGGGCCCGGGATAAATGTTGATGCATGTCCCGGTAGCGATGACCTGTAATGGCTAAAAACATTTTTAGCGAGCAGAATCTCGCTGCTGAGGATAGAGCAACACGATCGCTATCTACAACCCTCTAGCTAAATGGTAATTGGTACTTTCATCATTCTATTTTAGCATCATACTATCGCAGTGTCAATTCTTTTTAATTCAGATAACGAGTATTTATTTACCTTTAATGACAGTTATTTATGTATCTTTCTCTTGCTTGAGAAGCTATCTGTATAATTCATCATCATCATCATCATCAACAACCCATAAGGTCCCACTGCTGGGCTCGGGTCTCCTCTCAGGAGAGGTATAATTAATTTAACAAAAACTTTGATATCCAAGGACTAGAGGATGTGTGAGAGCGGAAGTTTATATATTTTTAGTCAAATTAGAGTACGAGGAAACAGAAAAACTGTTAGATGAGTTATGATGCACATAATACACACATTAATGAGCACTTACGCACACATAATGATACACACATACATACACACACACACACACACACACACACACACACACACACACACACACACACACACACACACACACACAAAAGTGCGTTCACAGACACACACCACATTAGATGTATTTCTTTGTTTTCCCTCTTTTGTTTCTTCCTACAAGAATGTACAGTGTTGTACTATCTTAAACTATGTTTTGTCTGTGTATGGAGCTGGTTATCCATATTACAGGTTCTCACCTAGTTTGGAAACCAGTCTCCCAATAACCAATTGTGTATAGTATAATTAATGTGTTTGTGGGAGAAAAATAAATTAATTATTATTATTATATACACGACTAGTGTTTAAGTTTCGGAGCTCTAATGACAATCCCTCCGAATAAAAAATCGTAGCTAATCCAATTATAACCACAGACGCAAAGGAGGGGTGTTATAAAATTTGTGTCGCTGTCTCTCTCCGTGTGTGTGTCTGTCTGTGGTATCGTAGCTCTCAAACGGATGGACCAATTTTGAAACGGATTTTTTTGATTCGATAGCCCCTTTCCTTGCGGTGTTCTTAGATATGTATGGTAAATATCGGGCCAGAAGTGTAAGAGTATCAGCTTTTTTTTACAGAATGTTGTAAGGCATTTTTGGCGTTTGATTACTTGATTAAGTGCTTGTATTTTGTTTCGTGCTTGGTTTATTTTTACATACAATTTCAGCCTGTAAAACATACCCATATTATTGATGTAATTGAAAAACATCGATAAAAAATTAATCAAATTTAATACTATCACGTTAGCCACTTAACAAGATTTTTTTATTTAAATATCCAAAATCTTGCGTCCTTTTATTAACATAATTCATAATAGCATTTAATGAATTATCAAAATATAGATATAATTTATATATTTAAACGTAATCACTGTTAAACAATTCTTATTTATTTCAATTCGTTTTCATTAAATTTACTTCAAGTTAGTAACAAAGTAAAGCTTGGAACAAATGAATATTATTATTTTTTCTTAAAACATATACAGCATCGCCTGCAACTGCAATTTTTTTAATCAACGTACAAATGTATATATACGATCATATATATACATATATACAAAATAAATGAACCCCCTATGCTCAATTTCCGTATAAACATTCCCACAGTCGAAATCAGCGAGCTGTATGAAATAGCCGCTCCCTCACATAAAGGGTAGGCCACATAAGCCTGTTTCCTGTACAATCAGTTGTTCCCCCTTATCTAGTAGTTAATATCTTCAGCTCTTGTGTAGTTCCGGCGTTCGATGATTATCCTAGCTGTCGGAATGTATTCGTTATCTTACTTATAAAATGTAACCGGTGTGTGTGTTATATAATATTAAAGTTTGGTCGTATTTAAAAAAAAAATAACATCGCAAAGGAATATGGACGAAATTATTAAAAGAGAATGTTTTTTTCAAATGTTAAATTGGATATTAAAATTAATGAGGCGAATAATACCTTATTACCAAGATTTTTTTGAACGACAGCTTTCGTGGGCACCTTTATAAATAAACATGAATGGATACAAGAACACCCAGCTCTAGAATAACAATTTATATATCACACATATTGTTGTCTCTTGTGGGGCTTGAACCTATAATACTCAGCGCGATACGAAACCGTTGTAGCTACCGCTTAATTCACCAAGACAACAATGCAGTTAATATATTTATTGATGGAAAAGGTTTTCTGAAGAATCACAGCATTAAATTACAAAGAGATTGTTTAATGTATTTAAATATAAATGTACAGTCAATAGCCAGCCGCAATACAGGCTAAGCCAAGTGCGGCTAGCACCGACACACACTTATATATAAACTGGAATGTTAGTAAAGAAGATTATTATTATTAAAATAATAAACAAGGGAATTTAAGAGGAAAGCCCAATAATTCGAGCCATCATTATATATAACAAATAGCATTCCTATTTAATATACTTTTATCCTATTTATATTGATGTGATGTTGACTAATCTTAATTATAAGACTAGGTTAATTTTGTAATCTTCGATTTCATCAATTTCCTTCAAAAATACATATAGTTTACTCGTTGGGACACAAGCAAATATGGGACAAGGGAAGAATTTGATGAATAATACTTTAAAATTATGATCAAAAAACTATTCAAAAGGAAAAGGATGTTATCTCTGCGTTACTTTTTGTTGCTTATGTAAAGTGTACAGTCGCATTAACAATAGTCAGGCTAATTGCAGTAGCAGTACTGTACTGTCATTGGCCTGAACAGTATTGATTAACCAATCAGCGTCCGTAAAGTTAAGAAAATAAGAGAAAAAGATAAGTAGGTCAGAGAATGAAAAGATATTTATCTACATTATACAGCTCATTGCTGTTTTTATTAATGTAAATTTTAATAACATCAACATATGTACATTCCTATAAGTCCACATCAATCAAATTTCTCGTAACTTTTATATTACTACTAGATGAGCCCTGTGGTGTTACCCGCGGTATAACTTCACCCGCAGGTAATGCCGCAAGTCGAATGAATTAGCTACACAAACAGTTTTTACTGTATTAAATAAATAAATAATAATAAATATTTTCGGACATTTTAACACAACGCCATCTAGTACCAAACCAAGCAAAGCTTGCGTTAAGGGTTCTAACAAATTAATACTAAAACAAATATGTTTACTTTTTTGTAATACATAGGAAACATCCAAACTCCAAAACAAATATTTGCAGATCATACAAATATTTGGTCTGACTCAGGAATCGAAACCGAGACCTCTAGCACAGCAGTCGCATAAGCCACTACCGCGCCACCAAGGCAGGCAATAATTGTGTCAGAGCTATGGAGTAAAATAGAAAATAGTGAGATATACTTTTAATATTATAATAAAAAAATATTTTCAAAAAAAAAACAAAAACAACCACTTACAAACTGGCCGGAATAAACGAGCAGAACTGGACAAAATTGGTTAGACAGTTCGTAGGGGTTTCGATCATATCGCCAAACAGATGATAGATTAGAATCCTCAAACAAAACAAAAATGCGGTCATCCTAAATAGACCCGATGACGCATAGTCGCACACGAGGCGAAGAAGGTCGGAAAGACGTGGAGCGAAATAAAATGCGAAGCTCATGACCGATCGCGACAGCGGATTTCTGTGGACGCCCTCCACCCCATCTATGGGACGACGAACCATAAGTCAAAGACAACCTACAAGCTAGTCCTATTATACGAAAACATACAATGTTACTTCAAATGTAAGTAGTGCGTGTTTAACTCTGGTACCCAAGGTAAGATTCAACTTGTGTTGTGGGTACCAGTTCTCTCATAGAATTTAGTGACACAGAGAGATACATAGCATCGAAATTATACGCGGCTTCAGGGTTAAACAAAAATTCTTATCATACCCTGTGATTCAGTGAAAAGTCGAATTGATTTACTATGTTAAGAGGATTTAGTTAATTGAAAGTAATTTTTTAAAGTATCTAATCAAAATATCGTCAGGTAAGTACATAACAAAAGAAGAGGTGAAAACCGGTCTACCATTTCTTGTCAGTGAGAATCCAGTTACTTTATTTGTATAAATTAACTGAGAAAGTAATCACAATTTAAAGAAGAAATCTTACTAAGAAACCTTGTAATATAGAACAGTATTATATGTAGACTTTACTATTTATTTATATTTTTAATAAATAAGGACAGTTGTCACTCAACGCCATAAGCTTCAAACTAAGCAAAGCTTGTACTATGAAAGCTAGGGATAGAATATATATAGTGTATAT
>PKRV01001403.1:1445337-1482263 GCA_003709505.1 Hyphantria cunea
TATATATATATATATATATATATATATATATATATATATATATATATATATATATATATACTATATAAATATATATATATATATACACTTTTTTATAAATACATATATATGAAACGTAGATATCGAAACTCTGAAACAAATATTTACAGATCATACAAACCTTGGTCCGATCCGGGAATTGAGTCCGAGACTTCATACATAGTAGTCGCGTAGGCTACCACTTCGTCAACGTGTCTGTCGTTATTTACTAACAACAGTAAGGCAAGCAGCGAAATTGTCCAAAGTTGTGTGTAGTATTAACCCATGGTCTCTGAATAAAATTTAAATAAACAAACTTGTCTAAATATAGCTTAATTTTAGAAAACTGAAAGTGGCTCACATCTACGTATTTTAGAACAATAAGGAATATTTTCACCGGTTACTGAGAAACTTCGGATAACTTATATGAGAGACAGTTTTACGTATCTTCCATCTGAGTTGTGTTAAGCCATTTGTATGATAAGCTATCAGCATTCTTGAGAGAGCTACGCTTCCACAGAAAACCGATATGAAACAGCGCTTGCGCCGTGTTTCACCGACTGAGTGAGGATATCGAAGGCCCATACCCCAACACTTTCCCTCATCCTACAAAGACCGGCAATGAACATGAGACGCTTCTGGGGTTGAGGGTGTCCATGAGCGGCGGCAATCTCTCTTTCTACCCTATTTAATAGAAAAAAACAACTTAAGTTAACTTAAAACTTATTATAAAGTACAAGACTTTTATGCGAAAATCAATGCAAAAAGGCTAAAATATTTCTTTCTTTGAAATTTATCTTTTTGATGCAATTATTATCCCACCTTACTTTGTTAATTAAAATCCGAAGCAGACAGTTCTCAAATTACAAATAAACGATAATTCTCTTCATTATGGAGTGTCAGTTTATAATACCTCGAAGTAAAAATCTGTTTTAAACGAAAAGGTGAAAGGCAGAAATACGGGGGAATTCCTACTTCGCCCCTAAATCATAGGGAGACAAGGTTAATAGGGTTGAAACCCCGCGGCCTCGGGCCAGTCACGTAGCTTAGACGAAATTTAATAAATTCCAACTCTATTACGATTCTTCGGGCACATTATGAACTTGGCTGTTTACTTTTTATATTTAGTAGATTAAATTTAATGGAAATGAACTAGATTGTTCTAAATTAAAATTTCATTTACATTGCTGTTTTATTGTTGTACGACACGTTTTTGTTTCTACACAGCTTTCCATAGAAGATTCAAAAGAACTTGTATTTAGAATTTTCACAAAATTAATAATAACATATTTCCGGACAGTTAACACACAACGTCATCTAGTCCCAAACTAAGCAGAACTACTAGATACTAGACAACTAATATTAATACATAGATATAAAATACATATACATATTCTGTAAATAGGCATATATCATATATGCCATCATTTGGTCCGAATCGATATCAAGCAAAATAAAACGTATTTTTCTAAATACTGCGATATGAATTTACAAGTAGGCACAAAAGGATAGAACTAAATATAAAGAAAAGTGGTTTCCTCAAGTAATTGGTTTTGTAAGTGAACAATTAAAACCGCCAAAAGGAATTCGCCACCAGCGCACTTGCTTCCAAGGACTAGTGAAATGTTTTTCATAGTGGGTCCACTATGAAAAACATTTCACTAGCCCCTCACTGTGGGGGTTAATGTGATGAATAGTCTACGTTCGGTGAAAAAAACCCTACTATGCCTTATGATTGCCATAAGACAGAGTAGGGTTATTTTGGCAGCTATTGCATAAAAAAATTAAACTAGGACATTTTTAATAAACATGAAAATATTTAATGAATATTTAATTTAATTTATAATTCTTTCTTTTTTAAATAAGTATATGTGTGTCACACAAAGTATTTTTCAATGTGGAGTTTGAACTCACAATTTTCAAGATAGTAATAAACGGCTTCGCGATCTCTTAAACACCTAGGTCATTGGTAGAATCATTTAGGCAGTTCAGTGCAATTTAATTATAATTTAAAAATTTCACTCTTTCAAAGCCAAAGTCAGATTTTTCCTTTATTGACGGTATATTGTCGTTGAAAATGGATGCCATTCAAAAGAACTCTTTTCCAATGGAGTTATTAAAATGTCTATTGAATTGTCATATCGACTTCTGATAACCATTAATGGCTAGTTTACTTGCCAATTCACGAGTCGACTGTAATCGTTAATCGCTTAAATTTTTTGTGATGTTTAAGACAAGATTTTTGTGTATTTCTGTAACATTCTAACGGTTGAATTTCAGAATTCTACTGATTTACTAAGTGAGGTTTAGTAGGAAAGTTCTTGTTTTAATTCATTTTGACGTATTTTTTTCCAATCTGATTTCTACACATAACATGAAAAATGCATACGCATAGTACCTATTTATTTAGCATACTTTGAAATAATACACATTTAAAATTAGTTTTTACCCGTCTGCGTCAGAAGGTATATAGGATATTTTTAGTTTATCAATACTGTGAGCTTTTGTATATAATAAAGGTAAAACAATACAATATAACTTAAATTAATGTGATGATTTGAGATGGTAATAGACTGCCCCAGGTCTCTATCACGGACTTCAAACTTTATAACATGAACCGGTTTAAAAGTATGTGCATACTATCGCATTCATTCCTTTGAAGAAATAAATACCTATATAAATATTTGAGCACTTATCTCATAGAATACAAATACATACTATTTTGTAAACACTTACATACTATACACAGAAAACACCCTAATTCCAAAACAATTTTAACAGATCATATCAATCAGACTCGAGACCTCACCACAGCAGTTGCATACGCTAGTACAGTGTTCGTTTAAGTTTTAATTCTCTAAGCAATAGTGGTGAACTACGTAGTTTGCTACCTTAGTCGCTTCTTACGATACCCACACCCACGAGATGAGTAGAGATGTTAGCACTCCGTCTTTTCAATCCGTCGCCACACGGACTATGAGAGTATACTTTCAGAAAAAAGAAATGATCAGAGTTGAGGCCCTGCTTAACAAGTTGAATAGGTTACACATAGACCAGGGTATTAAGGAGTTACTCATAACTGTAGTTTAACCTTGTGTTTATTATTCCTTTATTCAATTCAAAACTGATGATAGTAAAAATACCTAACGATAACCTTTTTCTTTTTCAGTAGTGAAAAAATAAAAAAACTACAAAGGCCTCAAAGGCATATAAATTATTAATTTTGACCCGAAAATTTCACATTCGAAAATGAAAAATCAGTTAGAGCTTAGTCAGTTCTCTCTCAACATTCATATTTATTTGTGGTTCAGTAAGACCGCTCACTTTGTGAATAAAGTTTACAGTCCGGTGCAATTACTCTTCAACGAAAATCAAAGGATTGAATTAATTGCTGGCACTATACCTGTGAAATAACGGAATAGCTTAGGGATCAAATTGTAGTAAAAGCAATTCTACTAAGGCTTGTTATACGATGTTTGTGTAAAGTGCGTTTTAATATTTACCGACGAATTATTCATTTGCTAAGGCCAAACATTCAAACGTAAAGAAACAAACTAGTATCTGATCAAAATATCCTAGTAAAATATTATTTTAACATCTTTGTATTGAGCGTGTAATAAATATATATATCAAAATAAACGAGACCGATACCTAGCTTGTTAAAGTATAAGCTGATACTAAATATAAATTGGTGATACTAATAAATAAAACATTATGTTACTAACATTTTGTACCTAGTAAAAATTAGATTGAAAAATAATAATATATATGACATATAACACACAAAGCCGTCTTGTCCCAAACTAAACAGGACTTACGGGTACTAGACAACTCATATAAATACCTACATTTTCATATAACTTTTGACAAAACATCCATTGAATATTTATAACACATCAAAATACCGAAAAAAATCTGCAGATTAGATAAACATTTGGTACAACCCGGGAATCGAGCCTGAGGTCATAAGCACAGCAGTTGTACATTAAACGTGCGCTATCGAGGCAGTCAATATTGTTTCTTTTTGGCTTTTCACTTAAGCGTCTGTGAAGGAATGGCAAATTGATGTTAAAACGTCAAAAATTAAAAAGTACAGAGATTTACCCCTTATCTAAAACAATTTTAGAATTTACCTTGAGTATGGAAACCTTATATTATATTGAGTTAAGATTAATAACCCACACTTACAAGCGGCGTCACTAATAAATGATTCACTTTCCAATGCTGCTTAGTAACGTTAGCTAATTAAAATAGCCGCAACGTGAAATTTAATGGACGATTTAACATGTGAGATGGATCGTTTAAACCCCTTATCACATCTTTTTCAATTAATCCGAAACCCTTCTACCTTACATAATTTTATTAGATTTTAAGATAGTCAAATTTTATTATAACAACTTAGTCTAATGTTCAGTTCAGTTCAGTTATTCCGTATATATTAGTTTCAATCGGATACTGTTGTTCTAATACTGATTTGTTGTATTTCTGAATTTAACTGCATATCAATCAGTCAACAACCCATAATGTCCCACTGCTGGGCTCGGGTCTTCTCTCAGGAAATGGTTATGGCCATACGTCCACTCGCTGGCCAAGTGCGGGTTGGGGACTGGCAATACTACGTTGTGGCTACGTTGGATATTTTTAAGCCGCCCAAAGGCCTCCAACTAAGCTTCACGACTGTTATCCTATGATAACAACCGGGACCGACTGCTTAACGTGACCTCCGAATCACGGAGACGCTTATGGTAACATGCCACCAGCGCTCACCCATCTAGGTACTGACCGCGCCGTCTCGGTGATTGTTTCTAATCACCACATATATAATATATAGAAGATTAGAGGACTAGTTTCGAACGCTAATGATTTGATAGATAAATAAATATGTTGCAATGATTGTCGTGGTAAATAATGCCAAGAAGTCAATTATTCCGTATCTAAGAAATATAACTGGTTTCAAATACAATAAAACTAAAAAAAAATCTGCGGACGTTATAATTGATATTCTCTTAACAAAATCATTTATATTTCATGTACAAACCTGATAACAACCTCACACTAAGATATTTATACAAACTATCTTCAAACTCAAATGGACTTTAGAAACTTAAAATAGTTTGCTAAAATGCATTATAACAGGTATGTTGTATAGGAAATCGATATAACCCTATTGTAGTTCACACTCTCAAGTGTTGGGAACGGCATTGTGGGGCAAAAGACATTAAACTTGCATCTGTTTGTGGTTGTATAGACGTCAAGCTAGGAAACTTGTGCCACTCCAGGATATACGGACATCAACAATGTGCGGTACTGTTTTTTATGACTTGACGATGTAATAAGTAGTTTTCTTCAAATACTGTTTTATTAAATTCCAACATTCCATGCAGAACATGCAGAAATATTTAAATCGCCCATAAGTCGACTGGTAGAAAATGCCTACGACATTAAGTCCACCTTAGTCACATTTCTGCATAAAGACTTCAATAAAAAATAAAATAAAAAACATACCTTTAGTGTAAATGAACCTGAAATGTCAGCATTTAAATCAACATGTACTCGTAGATACACGTTAACTTAAATATTAAGATTCTAGATATAAAATAAAAATAGCCTTTATTTCCTGCTTTACACTTTCTTTTTTTTAAATTGAAAATTAATTAAATGATATCTGATCAAGTAGCATTATCGGCAAACAGGTCAGGTTGTCTTCTGACAAAAGCCTCCTCTAATTCACTCCACTTGTTTCGGTCTAGCGCAGTTCTTCTCTATCCATTTGGCAGATCGTCTTTTCATCTTTTTACCGGTAAAAAGGTTCTATTTAGAAATGTATAAATGTGATTGTTGAGAACTATATGTATTTGTTTCACAGCAATAAGCTTCTCCCCAATAACGTGAGTGAGATTAAAAATTACACGCTTTATATATAATACTCCTCTATCTATTTACGTCTTATATACATTAAATTTAAAGTATTTTTCACAAAATTGTGAAACATAATTTTCAAAGTTACATTCAATTATTAATGAAAACTATGGGCTATAACTAATTCAATAATTGTATTTTCACAGTTTAAAATTAATAAAAAATAAATTATTTGTGGGATTGGCTTAATTAAGGTTTATATATATTTGAATGAAATCGGCTCGTCCCTGATAAAAATAACGATGATATATGATTTTATAATGCCAAATTTAAAGATTCCAGACAAAGATTCTAGTTTCTAGATATAAATATTAGCTATTTCCTTTCCAGAAACTTTTCAACAGTGTTGCTTTACAAATTTCCTCAAAATATAGCTGCATATAGGTTTTTGGCATCAGTTCAAATCTGTATACGGATCGAGTAGAAATTTTTGTCCGTATGTTTTCTATTGAGAGGCGGTGGGGCCGAAGTTTTGTTAGTGTCATCTAGAGAGAAATTTAGAAATTTAGTAGCACTTCTATATTGCCTTGGGCTGTATTATTGCACAATATACTCTCAAGAGTCAAATTTTATATTTATTTACGACCGCAAACTTCTGTTGTTGAACTTAAAAACTTTTTATTTTACAATTTTTAAAATGATAACGTCCAATGTTTTCAGACGTGATCGTAAAATTTTAATTAAAAGCTCTTATTTGGATATATGTATAATTATGTTTTGGAATAAGATAATTATGTTAATTCCTTTAAAACTTTGACATTTAGTTCTTAATTATGTACGAAATTTATGTATGTAGTTGTCTGAATTGCTTAAAAGGTTTTCACAGAGCAAATAGTACCTTTTACGTGATTTTGTTGAATATCGACTAAAAATAAAAAAAAAAAATTAAAAAAAAAGTTTACAAAATTATACAAATTAGTTAATTTCATATATGCTAATGCAAGTAATGGTTCTAGTATATATCATATAACATACGTTGCAAAACAAAACTTATGTGTGTCGGAACTCGGAGCAACAAATTTGGCAGATGTTAAGATTTCGTCAGGATCGTGTTTTGAAGATAAGACGTATAATACACATTTTAATACATTTCATTGTTTAAAAATCTACTGTGAAAAATGATTCTTTCTTAAAAACTTTTAACGTATAACTCATTAAGTTCAACAGTAGAACTCATTCGATCGAAAACCAATCATATCTTGAAAAAATAGTTTCTAAGCAGAATTTCATTTTATCATCATTTAACATTTTAGACACGGCGAAAACGTACCTCGAGGCATCTTTTGTAATTATACTGGTCGTGATAATAGGGAAGTCTGCGATTGTGAGGAAAATGGGTCACTCGCTGGTACTACTCATACACTTTACTGGTATTTTTAATTTGGGAATGAGAAACAGATAGGATGTACGTACTGTTCCGTGTGCATATTGTGGTTTGTTGTCTTTACAATATAAAAAAATATGCTGCTAGTGACTGAATCAGAACGCAAAGATTAAACTTATAAATATAAACAGAGAGGTAAAAAATATTGTTGCTACATGTACTTTAAAAATTTCTATTAAATTAAATTTAAAATAATTTTTAACTATTACAAGAAAAAATATGTCTTTTTTAGGTTAAGTTTCTCTGTATAAAAGTAAAATTGTATCAGTTGGAGAGAAAATAAAACATAAAATAAATATTATAACATTTCTACCGTTACCTCTGCTTTTCTCTCTAATAATTGTTATTAATATTTTAATAATTATTAATTACTAGTTGTGACTCTGCTCGCGTGTATGTTTTTATCGTCATCGTTAGCGGTTTCTCTTCTCTCTTCTCTCTAATAATTATTAATAATATATTAATAATGTATTAATAATTATTAATTACTAGCTGTGGCTCCGCTCGCGTGTATGATTTTTATCGTCATCGTTAGCAGCTATCGTCCATCCTCAAAAATCAAAAATCTTCATCGTAAATTTCATTGAAATCAGTTCAGCGGTTTACCCATGATAGCGAAACAGATAGACAGAATTACTTAATAATTGATATAAAATATTGGTGTGAAAACAAGTCTGACTTTCTTCTAAGGAATAACATTAAACGTAAGGATAAGGTTATCAAGATTTTGTAAAAGACTAACAATAAATTTTCATTATCTTGATGCTTTACTCTTTATTTTTTCTATGATGAGAGCAACGCGTAATATCGTATTAAAATAATGTACTCGCACTGGTCCATCTAGTCTTCTTTATATATATATATACATATATATATACATTTAGCTTTTTACCTATTACCATTTAAAAGAACATGATTTTACTTTCACTTGAGTGACATATTAGCGAACCGATTAAGTTATAAGTAAGATAAAGGACTTTTTTTTATGGAATAGGGGGCAAACGAGCAGACGTATTGCCGGATGGTAAGCGATTACCGCCGCCCATAAAGACCTGTAACACCAGAGGCATCACAAGTGCGTTGCCGGCCTTGGGGGATGGGGAGGGGGATGAGGGGAAGGGTTGGATTATGGACCACCGGTATCCTCACTCACTCGGTGAAACATAGCGCAGGCGCTGTTTTACACCGGTTTTCTGTGAGGCCGTGGTATCATTCCGGTCGAGCCAACCCATGCATATCGAAGCATGGCTCTCGCACGTGGACTGAATCAATTTGGAGAAATTTTTCTGTATGGAAATAGATTGAATCTTGGAGTCGCGATAACCGCCTTACGCGCAGGCGGAATCGCCGGCAAAGGCTAGTTACTTTTAAAACTCGACGTCTATTTGATCGTAAAACAGCAAACATCATATTTCTTTACAAGGAAAATGTTAGAATAAAAAACCGGCCAAGTGCGAGTCGAACTCGCGCACCGACGGTTCATTGTACCTGTAGGTATATTATATCATATAACTAAAAGTTTTTGATCTTGTAATTTGTCCTTTATATATGCTTTTAAATGTTGCTTCGCTCAAATTTCAAGATTTTGAGTTCACGGGAAGTAGGTCTAGGTATTGTTTCCCTTGCGAGTGTCGAAAATTTGCAGCGTAAACGGCTGTATCTTTTGATTGCGTTGGCTTATAAAGTTTTATTTTTTCACAGTTCTGAGGGTTAGTAGTCCTAAAAATTTGAGATAAATATCAGCTGGATACCTAAACGCGTTCCTGAGAAAAGGTTCTTACAGACATAACGGACAACAAAGTGATCAAGTGAGTTTTTCCTTTTGAGGAACGGAACCCGAAAAACATAAAATCTTAACGTTGTAAACATATTTCCAACATGTTTGATAATGTCGGTAATAAAAAATTGTACATATATGTGGGCTGTTTTTATATTTCTTTCTCTTGTTAAATAATGTGTAAGTGATGTAAGTCGAAAGAAAGGATGGGTGACGTCTGCCTATAAAATGTACATAAATCAACAACTTCACAGCACAAATAGTCAATGACAATTCCATTATTTACTTGTACTTGAGAAAAATCCCGAAAGGTATTATGAAATGACAAATAATAATGTATGAAAACCAAATATAAACCACGTTGCCTAATATCAAGGGAGTATTGTTGTTTGCACATCACGGTAAGCGAAATAAAAATGAATAATATAAAAATAAACAAAGGCAAGGACTTACATTATGTGGAGTCTTCGAGAAGTACATTATATCGCAGTGTCGAGTCATAAAATAAGCGGGGATATAACAGTCGTGTCGTAGACATTATTGTGAAGTAAAGTTTCTTGTATGTTGCTCGCAGAAATAATGGCCGGTAGGACCTAAGAATTATCGTATATCCACAAGGAGGTTTTACAATTTGGTGAAGGTCGCAAAAAGCTGTTAGGTTCGGGCTTCACAGAATAAGTTGTTTATCCTATGTCCAATAGGAGATGTTTTTAGCAACCTGCACCTAGCCAGCGTATGGTCTTGATCCTCTTCTGAGAGGAGACCCGAGTCCAACAGTGAGACATTATGGGTTGTTGATGATGATGATGAGTACAGTTCTTTTTTTGTTAATGATAATTATTTCCAAACAAATGACATTTCAAAAAGCTGCAGATTGCTATTTTCTCCCTTTTTTCTATGCTACGCCGTCATACTGATTGCGTTTTTAACATAATCTCATTCTAATCGCTTACTCCCTGGCCTATGTCCAAGCAGAGAAAACACAAAGCAACAAACAAGCAGTACATTTTCTCCGCCGTCAAAACAACTTTTATAAAATAAATTGTATTATTCCATTCGGTGTGAGACGGTATCTCCCACGTATTATGTGGTTGCAAATAACATACAAGTAGTAAAAAGCCAAGTTATAGCAGAAAGAACGCGTTGAATATAATTTTCTATATCTAAGTATACTCACTTTGAGCCATTACTATGAGTATTATTTAGTTATACTTATTTGATTATCTTAGAAATGTATTTCTTAACAAATTGTACACCTTATTTATTATTCCATGTATGTTTGTAAAGTCCCCTGTGACACGGAAAGATTGCTAACGAGGTAGTTGTATCTTTTAATATAATATTTGCTTTATTAAATCATCTTTAACATATTATTTTATAAGTATGTATTTTATAATTTAAATATATAAAATTAGTAGAACACAGATTTCGCGTACAGGGACCAAGAAACCGGTGGTTAAGGCTCCAAAGACAAGATTCTCCTCAATATACGTGCCGTGTCAAGGAGGACTATCTGATTTCTTTTCTTATAGTTATTAGTTTGATAATTTTATACTTTTTGCTCCAAATTGATCTATAAGTTCGACTTTTTACAGTCTTCTTGTCTATCCAAAAGTAATATCTTTGATAAAATTCATATTAGCCATAAGATCGCCATTTTCACTTAGTTTTTGCAATGTTTTTGCATTACATTGCACTCAAGCTAAATTACATCAATAATTAATCATCAATGATGGACTTGTATAGCTTATTTTAGACAACTACCCGCATTAAATCTCCATCATTAAATTTATTCGTATTTTTGAATAGTTTTCATTTCAACTATCCATTTTAATGTTGCCGAGTGGTTTGTATTTGCTGACGGTAGCCTTTGCTAATATGACTACCACTGTCTCTCCTATACATTTCGATCCATCCTAAGGTTGCCTGGAAGAGATTGCTTTTGGCAATAAGGCCGCCCTTTGTACACTCCGTTTCACATTTTATGTACTCTCTTCTAACTGTAATATTATAGTGTGCAAATAAAGAGTTTTCTATCTATCTATCTATGACTTTCTACGATTCTTACTAAAATATATTTGTTTTATGTTCTTTTTCTAATAAGATATTCTACTAAATAATGATTTAGCATTTTCTTTGTCTTCGTTACTTTTCTTATCAAGTCTCTTCAGTTAGTTTGAATAATTTATAGCTATGGAATACATAATTAATAACTATTGTGATCCTTCGTCCATTAGTTAACTGTTTTTTTTTCAAGTATAAGATTATTTTTCTTTGTTTTTGTATAAGAAAATACTATTTTATTAGACTTTATTACTTTCCATATTAAAAATTATTTCTATTGCAATTTTTTCTCTTATTGCAACCATTAGAGAAAAAATTGCAATAGAAATAATTATTATATTAGTATTATGTTGTAAAGCGAAAACGTCTTATTAAATAGTTCATTCAACACAAAAGTTGATTTTTTGAATTAACCCAATTTTTTCCATACATTAATACCGTATAATAACCGCGGGAGAGCCACACTTCGGCACGAAGGGCCGGTTCAACTAGAGTGATAACATGGTTTCACAAAAAACTGGTGTGAAGCAGTGGCTATGATTATTTTGTTTTTTTTTTCGTTATGGTGGAAACTTCCATGTTTGACATGGGTTCGTAAGACTAGGAATGAGACAAGAGTCCATAATTTTCTTCTTTAACATGACAGGCTTTAAAATTATTATTAACCAGAAAATGAAAGTAAAAGAAATTGAGCTTAGTATTTTAAATGAAAGGCTTCCTTTGACCTCATCAAATTAAGAAAAACATTGCTTAAAAAATTCTACCTTATAATAATTAGATCCAAGCCCTGTGCTGTATTACCAGTTCATAAATCTTTGTTATTAGATCTGTGAAAAACTAATATTTCAACGAAGAATTGCAAAGTAACTCACAAATAAAAGACTCAAAATTAAATCTGCAAAATGTCTTCCGTTTCTACGTAAAGACAAAATAGTTTAATAGAACACACACGTTCTCTACATTGCAATTAAGTTTTATGATGAAACTGAGTTGAAAGCGTTTTACTGTTATGAAATTATTTTGCGGGAAGTTATAATGAAAAATGTGTGGTATTTACATTTGCTAGAGAGTACAGATCTTGATTATTCACAATAAATATAATTCAGGAATACCGTTTTTACATAGACCTGTCGCATCAGTGGCAGAAATTACTCTAGATTTATGAAACTTTGAATGCATAAGACCGCTTTTTTATGGTTCCATATCGCTCATTCAGACGAGAAATAGGATAAGGGATAAAAGAGTATTAAATGAATGCGAGTAGCCGAAAAATGAAGTTATGCTATAGATTATGATGATGATGAGATGATCTTTAATGGAAAGGCGTGTCTGAAACAGCAGCAACTTTATAAAATGGTAATTTTTATCAGGGCTGACGTTATCAATGAAAAATAGTTCACTCGAAGCTGGTATGTGTACTCTTACACTACTACTGTTTATACAAAACTCACATTTTTATTTCGTAGTACAACGAAGTTGTATAGTGCAACTTCGGAGAAAGCTGAACAATTAGCTAAATTCTAATTCTTAGAACAGTCTTTCGCCAGAGGCGTTCCTAAATTTGAACAACGAAAGCTTAAATTAATTTTAATTCAATCCTTCTTCTTACTAAGTTTAGTGCAAAATGCATCTGTTCAGGTAAAGTTTAGTCTCAATCGTAGAGCTCGTTTGTTACCTTAAGTATGATTATAAGCAAATAGGATTCCAGTCTAGACAAATTTAAGTTTTCCAGACTTTTTAATTGCTCGTTCAGTTTGTTACGCAACAAAATTAGTTTCATATAATTGAAAAATTTATGTAATCATAAAAAATAGAAAGTTTGTAAAATCAATAACTGTTTTTAGTAAATAACTTTGAGATGAAAATATAAAGTCCTTTTCTAATAATTAGTTACTGAATATAAGACTTAGTATGAATGTGGAATTCTCTTTACAAGAACCTCCCAATACCAGGCAAACCCATTCTGCGGATATAGACGCAAATCATCAATTGTCAGGATATTTTAGATTAGTTTGACTCGTAGGCATTGAGTATAGTTTTTTTTTAAAAATATTATTCAACCTTAATTCATACTAGTGATATTGTATTCTTAAAATTTAAACTTTTGATGATATTATTTATTGTATCGATAAAGGGCAATAATCATAGGTAACAAACAATGCGAAGTTATATTAAACGTACAATCATTTTAAATACAAAAACGTTTAAATTTATTTCCCGTAAACGTTTTAAAACAATAATCATATTACAATACCAGAAACCCTATCCTCGTGTGAACAATACAAGCTAAGGGTGCCATATGGATGATATGTGAAAATTAAAACACGAACCTTATCGTTTGTTTCACACGGAATAGGGTCGTGTGGAACATGTTTCAAAATACAGGTGACAAGGAGTAGACGATAAGCCAATGGCAGGTTTCGAGGCTAACTTTGAAGTGTTCATCTAAACTTTGAGCTGGCTTTTCAGATGAGAGACGCGTTTTTGTTCCACTATGATGTTAGTATTGTTTTAAAAGTAATAATTTTGTAGTTTTAAAGTTATTTTTGCCATTGAAACAATTACTTCTCAGCATATATATTGTAATAGATACCTGCATGCCTTAACCCAGATTATTAAAAACAGTAAAGACATGTTTCAAAAACTCAAAAAGCTCTGATAGAATTGATGAAATTTGATACACAAAACCCGTGTTAAAGGCTGTTTTTATTCATTAATAGAATTCAAAAAAGCAGAAGGTTCAAGCATATATATGGTTTTTATCTGTTTTCATGGTTAAGTTCGTAAATATCCCAAGGGTTAAACCATGACAATAAAACTGTGATCTGATGATGGTATCCCAGGAGAATCCAGGTGAACCTTTGGAATTCGTAGCGTCGACTAGTGCATTTGTATTTTTTTATGGAATATGGGGCAAACAAGCAGACCCATTGCCTGATGGCAAGCGATTGAAATACCTAGAAGGGTTGTAATTGTCGTTAGCGGTCTGATAATGAAGACGAAAAATAGTTAAGGGAACTCCTCAATGGTTCACAGTAGTTACCTTGTGTTTTATTTATTTATATTGATAAAAACAATATTTATATTTATATATTTTCTAAACCTGTTCCAATACTTGTATTTGTTTCGAAAAAACATTTATTATTTAGCGTCAGCCAGATCCCCTATATTGTTGGTAAACGACAATACACAACCATCTTATTCTAACAAGATTACAATTAATAAATCATTAGCTACTCGTTCAGTACGTATTGCATCTATTATTAAATAATCCAACATCTCTCTCAATCATCATAAAAAAACAGTGAATAAATTCTTCATTAGATCGATCAATTACGATTTAATCAAAATTTAGTAAAGTGATTCTACCGTCATGTGCTATGAATATATCTGAATCGACTGTAGTATCTCAAAAAGAGTTAAAATATGTTTGTTTAAAATATATTATGTAACCGTTGTGACGAAGACGGACGTACGTAACTTATCACATACCTATTGGGCTTGGTACTGACTTCGAACAGATTTAAGGTGCCCATGGCATAGATCATAGTACTACTTTATTTAAATTAATAGATATAGGTCTAAGCGAGAATGGACAAATTGTAATTTAAGCCTTTCAAATAAAAATCTGCTTATTTTACGATTTTAGTGTCTCTATGTAAGGTGTTAACGTTTGATGCCTCTTGAAGTCGATTTTATTGTTAAAAAGTTTTTTGTTAAAAAATTCGACCATGATGTTCTATAGTGAAGCATGGCAGAGTACAGACATTTGTGTATAAAAGTTAATAGTTGTTTATAAAAAATAAAAAGGGTCAATGTCCCTTACCATAGTCAGTAACGAGTGAAGACACAATTAATCTTCCCTTAGAATGTCTGCTTAAGAAAAACCTTCATTATAGCGCACAACATAAGTTTTGTTTTCAAAAGACCTGTTTGTTTCGTTTTTCTTTTCAATTTAGGGTTTTTTATACCATAATTCAAACCACTAGAGAGGTGCACAAATTTTGGTGGACGAAGGACCGTTGACAAAACAATAATAAACTTGATAAAAGAATAATCACGTCTGTGTAATGTAATAGCACTAAACTGTTTCCAATTCGATCACTTTCCAGACAACAGCGATAAATATAAATTTTTCACAACCTGATTGTTTAACACCATCGATTATCATAAAATTGTAATAAAAATAACAAATGCCCACATGTTGGGCAACCCCTTGCTGAAACAGCCCACTAAAATGTTATTATTTATGATGTCGTTAACTTGTAAGAGTTGTAAATTACAGCGATTATGATCTTCGGAACGAGGATGTTATAGGATTTTTGGTTGTTTAATTAATAGGTGCCTTACATTATACACTTTGTTTTATAACTACGTGTACCGACAATAAGGCTATCTTGCATGTTAATTACACATTGCGCACATCGGGCACGCAAGAGGGGAATTTAAAATTGAGTTCAAAGTACGCAAGAGGGTTTTTGTAAATTAAACTTCTGCGTTTTTGATCGATGTAGCACCTTTTTAACGAAGCATAAAACCTAAAGTTTTAAAATTGTATTTATTTTAACAGGTTGCGGTGCATAATAAATAAAATTTAAAAAAAACTATTTAAGTTTTACTATTGTGTGCATTTGAGGACGCCTAATATGAGAAATATCACATTTGACAGCAAATAAATTTTATTTATTTAGTTGCTAATAAAAATATCTAAAACATTTAATATAAAAAGATCTAAAACATTTAACTTAGTTAAATGGATTTCAGAATTATACGCAAGTATGAGCCTTTTCAACTGACTTGCTCGAGCTTACAAATGACGTCTTAAAGGCATTCCCAAGTGCTCTAAGTTTTGAACTGGCAATCTGTTTGTTGCTAGTCGAAGAAATATTGAGTAGAGAATTTGACGCCTTGCATTGTACTGCTCACATAAATGTGATTGTATCAAAATAAGAAATTGAATTAAGATGATATGTAGTATCAGCACTACATGAGCTTTGTGCAACTCTCTCTCTGAACTCGCGCGATATGTTAGGGATCTAAAGTAACAGTGGCTATAGTTTCATTGAATTCTATAAAAATATTAAAAAATTATATATATATATATATATATATATATATATATATGTATATATATATATATATACAATGTAAATACAATGCGTGGCATACCTTTGAATAACATTGATCTGAGAGTCATACCATGTCAGTGAGATTACAGTATTAACAAACAAGGCCCATACTATTGCATTGAGGAGTGAGACAAATGGGTGTTATTTTATCGAAATTGTTGAAAAATGCAATGGAGGATTTCTTTAAAACACTACACTGCAAAGCACGTAGCATAAATATGAATGAACAGATGCAGAACGACCGTGGCCTGGAAGGAAGATCCCCCCTTTGTGTTGAAGGGACACGACACCCGTTTCTCAAACAAAGGCTTCAATCAGTGCGTCCTATCCGTCATAACATACGGAGCCGAAACGTGGACCCTCACGGCTGGTCTACAAGTTAAAAGACGCTTAGCCAGCTCTGGAGTGGGTTGCGTTCGGAGTTCCTCTGAGGGATCGCATCAGGGATGATGTGATACGGTGGAGAACCAAGGTCATTGATATAGCCCAAAGACTAACAAGTGAAGTGAAGTGGCAGTGGGCTGGCCATATTAACCGCAGAACTGATTAGCGTTGGGGTTAATGGGTTCTTGAGTGGCAATCGCGTCTCAGCAAATGTAGTGTAGGACGTCCGCAGGCCTTGTGGAGTGATGATTTGCGCAAGGCGGTAGGCAGTAGCTGGATTCGAAAAGACGAGCATCAAACCAATAAATGTGACTGACTGACCCAAGATGCCCAGAGATCAACGCACAGCCCAAACCGCTGAACCTAGAATCCTGGAATTGCATGTAGCTTCTTTATTTAACGTAAGTGAGCACTAATAAATAAAAAATATTGAAAATAAGGGACACGGGCCAGGTGGAGTGATGATCTGAGCAAAACAGCTGTCAAGAGTTGGATGCGAGAAGCCAAAAATCGAACCAAGTGGCGTATATACATATATATTCAAAAGCTAGTCGTTATTTGCAAAATAGAAACCATTCTTTCAAAAACACATTGGTTTAAAGTTCATACTATCGCCATTTTTACTTACATAGTAGAAGCTTTCAAGCGATTGAATTTCACCGTCCGACATTTCGCTCCAAGCCATATGTTGCGACTTTCTCACTGAATTTTATTTATTTCCTGCGATGTAGATAAGTGGAGCGATAAATATGGCTATTTTATCAATTTGATTCAAACGAACCAAATAGCGAGTTGCATTACTTTTAGTATTTGGAGGGTGGAAAATGATATTTGAAGAGAGAGTTGAAAAGGAATGAGTTTTTGCTTATGCGTCCTTTACAATACAAAAAAAATATTGTAGATATATATACCCATAAATGTACTTCCATTAGTAAGTAGAATAACATGCATTTAAATAAAAATTATAAATAACAAATAACATACATAATTAAATTCAATAATAAAATCTTATCATTTATAAAGTAGCTAATTGATAGCTATTTGACTGCACGGTTGGCCTATTGGTTAAGCGGTCGCTAAGTATTGTGAATTCAAATCGCACACGGGACAACACCTTGTGGGATCCACAATTGATTCTTCTGAATCTGGGGTTTCCTAGTGTCCCTAAAATGCATGTTTTTAAAGTCCCCCGCAACACAGGATGTATATTCTTAATGAGGGGCTTGTCTCTTAAAAAAAAGACAATAACGCAAATGCATGCAAAAGGTACTTCACTTTTTGCATGGCACCGGTTTCTGGTGTCACTTCATCATTTCTTTACATTTGGTTCTACGAATAACAGGGCAAAATAATTATTATGATCCGAAATACTATAAGTAATTGTATGATTTCTATAACACATTTCAACACTTTAGGTAATTTTTACTGAATAGTGTAGTTTTAAATGTAAAGTAAAAAAAAAACTAGTCATATTATTTAAAGCTCTTATTCGCCTACTGATCTTTGTGCAATACATTAATAGTCTAGTGTATGTGATTGGAGCAGATTTAAACCCTATTTTACATAAGATAGACTGCATATTTATATACAGATAGATATACAGTTAATTATTTATGTGGTGTACATTATATAAATAACTAGCATGGCGCCCGGCTTCGCTCGGGTTCATTACGGATAATATAATATATACTTTATGCTGCTCTGAGAAGACGTGCGGATTATTTTTTTCCGGTTTTAATAAATATCGTTATATTTTAGTCAACATACGAAAAAATATAACAAATTATATTTAAAAACTTTCTTCAAAAATAACTCTATCTATTGGTAAAAATCGCATGAAAATCTATGCAGTAACTTCTGAGTTTATCGCGAACAGACAGACACGGCAGTCGAATTTTATCTTATAATATGTAGTGATAAGGAAATAATAAAAACAGAGATTTACCAGGGCAAGGTACAAGCAATAGTTGATCCTTTCGCTAAAAACGATCCAGACAACCTTGGGATAGATATTTATATGGTACTATATAATATTACTTTATAGTATGATTACTATTTTACTATATATTATATAATTATTTAATACTCCACCCGGGTCACATATTCCACCAACAAAACGGGAGGATCCTCCGGCCAGGCGAGGTGGTCATGTCTGGCGGGCCACTGCCCAACGGTTGATGTCGGGAAGCTGTATATATGTTACTCAGCGTGAGAACTTCTATTGCGCGATTTAGAATTGGTAGTTCCTTAGTTTTCTTCGTTGCTCCGTAGTTCGATGTTTCTTCGGTAGATGGCGCTATCATATATTTTTATGTTGACGCTGTATGTGGAAGTCGCCACACTAGCTTTTGGCCGCGGCTTTGCTCACGCAGAATTAGATATTTTCATCCTCTATTTTACTTCCTCAGGCGTGGTATTTTCAAAATTCCTTTCTTGTTACTCACTTATACTTAAAAAGACCTTTCATGCATAATTTCAGGATTCTAGGTTCAGCGTTTGTTCGTTAATCTCTAGGTATCTCAGTCAGTCCTCTTTTATGTGCAAAATAATACAGATAAAAACTCACAAATATAACGTGGGTATAGAACGTGGGCTATACATAATAAAATAATAAGCTTGGTGTTACTAAGTCCATCACAGAAATCATTCTATACTCTAAGAACTGTATTGTAGTATGTAATGATAACGAAAGGAATAACGAATAGTTATGGGTCATATTTTAAAGTATTATTGGATAAAAATAAAAAAATATATAAAAAGCTATTTATTAGAATGTATTTGTATAAAGCAAGTTATGGAATATCACTTGTATAACGACATATATTGTAAATGTTATCAATGTCATGTCATGTCTCTATCAGACAACCTTTTGGTAAAACAAGGAAATAAGAAATAGGTGATATTATGAAAATGCACTCGTTAAACATTAATACATACAAATAACTAAATATATCATTTGAAAATCTACGTAAAACTTGATTGAAAATTCTAAATAATTGGATCGCTGTTAGTAAAATATATTGTAACGAGTTAATCAGTTAAAAATGAATTAAAAAGTTAGCTTACGTAGTGATAAGCCATATCTTCGAACGTGTATAAACATTATTCGTAAATTAACATTAAACGACAAGCTTAAGAAAGAGGGACTTTTGACATCACAGAGGAAAACATAAATAAAATATAACAAGCACTTAATAAAAAGCAAAAGAGCTAAAAACAAATCTTATTTAATTTACTCGGAAAGTGCAATTTGAAGGGAAACAGTAAAAAGTTTCCGAAATAGCGTCGAAGCCGTGCTGTC
The DNA here is from genome assembly GCA_003709505.1 of Hyphantria cunea. Lineage (NCBI taxonomy): Eukaryota > Metazoa > Arthropoda > Insecta > Lepidoptera > Erebidae > Hyphantria > Hyphantria cunea. The sequence continues at coordinate 1,465,314 of PKRV01001403.1, forward strand.
CGCCTTGAGCCACCGTCACGTACCATATTTTATTGTTCCCAGAAAATTTCTTTCAGAATTTTCTCATCGTAAGCAATGTAAATAAATAAATGAGGTCCAAAAAAGTATGTTCTTTGAAATAAATCATACTCTTAGTTCATACATTTTTTTGTATTGAATAAACCTTACATTGAATTATTGTAATGTATGTGTAATGTTGTGTACGTAGTTGGACCTTTGTCTTTGAAACTAGGTAAGGTATGAAATCCAATTGGATTTCATACCTTAGTTTCAACGACAAAAGTTCAGTTCAAACTTTTATAGTTATCATATAATTATTTTAGGAGTAAATGGTCTTTTTTTGCAAGCTATGAAATATTTACCCTATATTTCAATCAGGTTAGTATGTGACTAACCTTTTCAACGTTTAGAGAAAACAGTAATATCATTTACATACCAATTTCTCGGAAGCGGCTTCCAATCGATTTGAATAACATTGGAGAAGGGCACTTATTTCGTATGTTTATTACGTAATTTAAATATTTTCTTCTCGCTTTTAATATAATGTAAAAATTAAAGTTTTTTCCTAGTACCTTTTTAGGACAATCCGTTTTATATGGAAAAAAAATCATTTCTTTTTTTCCCCTAAAATAAATCTCATTATCAGTACAAGAATGAAACCTTACAAACAACAAACTCGTTCAAATAATTCTCGAAAAACCGGAATCGTTAGCGATTTGGTATCGGTTTCATATCCTGGCTTCTTTTGTTATATGGTAATCAAAGACTATTGGCCTACTGCATTGTTGTGACTTTCATTGCTTGTTTTGTTCAACAATGTTAGTAAATAAGCAAGAATGCGTTACCAAACTTATAAACAATACTAATAAATATTTTGACTTTTGTTGTAGTCAAGGATTTTGTTAGGTGTCCTGTGTAGTGTAATAGTGTGTAGTGAAAGGCTGGAGGCCCAATGATGAAGAAGCAGCACTAGGCCGCCATAGTGTGAGTCACTATGCTACATTGTTGCATTGAGTGCATTCGCAATGAGTATAGTGACCTCTACTCTTGGATTCTGCTTATGGTTTCCATCAGGCAGAGCAGAGTCATTTGGCGTTGTCAAACATAAACAAAAACATTAGCTTACCGCGATTCACTGCTGGACATAGTCCTCTCTAAGTGCACGCCAAATGGTTCGATCCTTGGCTTCTCGCAACCAGCTCCTGGCAGCCGCAAATCATCACTCCACCTGGCCTGTGGACGTATACCTATGCCACGTAGCTGAGCTTCAAATAAAACTTACCAAACGCTAAATAGAATTATGTAAGATCAATCACATAGAGACATATTAACCCTACACGCACACACATACACTTTTGAAACATAACTTCAACCATGTAGCAACAGTAAGATACCTTCCGTTAAGTGTTATTATCATGTTTATTATCTTCCGATATCATTTTATCTATCCAAATACTTTGCTAAATTTTTACGGAAAGTTTGAATATTTACAGTAGATTTTGCCTCAAAAAAGTTTTTTTTTTTTTTTAGTCTATTGTATTTGATTATCTGACTTTTAATAAGAGCGGCCATGAGTTTCTATGCCATTCTGTTGGTTTGTTAGCTATCCTGTCAGCAGAGGTCGTGGTTTCGGTTTTGGAAACTGGAGATTATGGATTAACACAGGCAGGCAGTGGTGTTTTCACTTAATTCACCTTGACAATAGAGTACATCTGGCGTCTATTTGTGTCGATCTATGATTTTTATCTGTAGCTTCAATTTAACGTTCATAAATGTCAATGATTTTGATTTTAAATTTGAATATATTGCTTGATCCTAAATGTATATTTCTTATTCGTAGCCTGCCAAGGCATGGCCCGGTTAAATATAATTCTTCCCCTATTTATAGAGAAAGCATCTACAATGAAGAAAATGGTGTCGATCATGCGAGCTGTAGTTGTTTTCTAACATTATTCGGTTATTAGATAGTAAATATATTGGATTTTTGCAAGACGACATGCATGGCACATTCGCTGCAAGCTAATATTTCTTAAGTAAATAGCTAAAATATTATTTTCTTTCGCAAAAAACTGGACTATATAGCATAAAATTTAATTTATATAACTGCGTACAGTGATTGATTTACTTTTCACATTCGTTTCAACAAGCTAAACTAACGGAGAAAGCCCTTGAACCAATTAGAAAAACTCGCCGTAAGGTTGATATTCCCGCTGCTGTAGGTGTATTCATTCCTTTCAATTTACTTAGTTTGCTGAATATTTTGGTAGTTTGTATTACATTGTCTCTGAAAAATTCAAATAGTTAATCAATTGTTCTCAAGACAGAATGAAATGGTGAAACAATTATTTTTGGTATAATTAACAAAAATATTACAATTCGCCTCATTACCAAATGATGTATGACCTTCTTTTATATAATAACAGCCAAAATGACTCTGCTCTACCTATTGGAAAGCATAAGCAGAATCCAAGAGTGGTGGTCCATCCACCAAGGACCCGGGATCTCAATAGGACGGAAACACGTGCGCTGGTAGTAAGTTCCAGGTTTTGATCTATCGGCACAGGAAGGGAGAACCAAAGAGATGAGTACGAGAGATTAAATACTTAAAAGTATTTTATAAGGTTTTTTTACAGTTCCAGATTTTGATAACAACTCCAAAAGCAAATAAGAATTCTCCTTGAACGTGAATGAATAACATGTTACTACATTACAAAAGGGGTGGTTTCTTTCCATAGTAGGACACCTCTGAAAATGATCTGAAAATCTGAAAGAACTTATCATGATATCAATCAGTAGAAATAACAAAACAAATTAAGACTCGAATATATAACTATGGAATCGAAAGTCTACAAACCTTCAAGAAAAGAGCGTACTCCTTCTTAAAAGGCCGGCAACGCACTTGTGACGCCTCTGGTGTTGCGGGTGTCCATGAGCAGCGGTAATCACTTGCCGTCAAGAGATACGTCTGCTCGTTCACCCCTATATCGTAAAAAAAATAGCTATAAAGTTAAGAAATAAAGATAAAATGTGGCTTGTGCAATAAAAATATTCCTCGCCTATGACCTATGCTTATTTAATAAAAATTTCAAAGAATCCCATTAGTACTTCGTAAGATACGTAAGCAAACAAACCCAGATTCATATTTTTATTTTATTTTACCCATCTACTATTTAATGTTTAGATACGTTACATATACATAATATAAATGCATTTTTGTCATGCAGATTTTTTTACGAATTCAAAAACAAACCTCTGGTTTTATTCTTCTTTTTTTTTTAAAAATTCATTTACGTATATTGTGGTTTGCAAATAAAAGTCGTTTATAAAAAAACATATATCGCACAAATAAAAAGACTATCACTTTACTGCGAGGTTGTCAAATACAATTTAATAGAAATTCCATCCTAGCGTTAAATCCATTCAGTGCAACGGGATCACCGTAACCGCCACGCGAGCATGACGTTGTACAAAAAGCTATCAGAGCTAATTGTGTGCCAACTAAAGAAATTTTCGATGGAAAGAGCTGATCGCCCCATTGATAAGGGCCCATTATAGTAAACTTGGAGTAATTCAAAAGAAACTTTGTGCATACACCCATATATTTAACAAGTCTTAACGAGTTCGTTTTTTTATTTTATTTTCGCGTGATTGTATTTTCAAAGTTTTTATCGACAACTTTACACCAATTTTAACAGAGTAATAACTGTAATTGCTATGCAAACAACAAGTCCTTGGATGTTAAATTAGTTTTATATGTGTGATTTTGAGTTGGCCACGAATGAGATTAGGTGTTAACTAAGTAGATAATATCTTATTCTTTTTGTAAGAAACCTTATACGAAGTTAATAAAAATGTATCTGTTAAGTTTTTTTTTTAAGGACAACTCCCGCATTAGGAATATAAATTCCTGTGTCGCGGGGATATTTACAAACATACATGAAACGGACACAAAGTACACCCAGACTTAGAACAACAATTTATGGATCACACAAAGTGTTGTCCCATGTAGGATTTGAACCCACAACACTTGGCGCAGTAGGAAGCGGTGTGGCGACCACTGAAACCACCAGGCCAACCGTGTAGTCTTTTAGTAGTTTTATTTTCGCCTTCTAAATGTATTTGTTTAATTTTTTATAACAGATTTCAAAACTATATATATATGTGTATGTATGTATATATATACATAGTTTATATAGATAATATTTAGGCAGATTACCGAATTACTGCGCTAGTACTAGACGATAACCACATTTTCTACCAGTTAGACGCGGTTTAGTCAGTCTTAATTTGAGCAGATTGTGTAACAAGTACTGAATTACTAAACAAAAATAAAACCCGACTGCGTCAGTATCATATATTAAACATTTAAGTTATATATATTCGTAATCACGTAAACATTCTTTATTTTGATACCACACTCGATGTACTTAGAAAAAATTTTTTTATTGGCTTCAATAATTTTTGCCTTTGGTTATATTTTTTTTAAATTTCATGTACCCAGTCTCACTCTCACGCCTAGGACGAATCTATTGACATCACTCCCATAAAAATACGAGAAGCCGTTTAGGCTCTAGAGCTTGCTAAAGAAATATACATACATATTTTATATACATATATACATACACTGGAAAAACCTAACCATCCTTCTTTCGCAATCGAATTGAATTTGAATTTGATAATTTTTATTATACTTTCTTCTTCTTTTGATGATATGGCAACCAGCCGGATCAGCTATTTCTGCCAATATCAAGTATTTAATGTCTTTAATTCTAAGTCTTCCGAGTCTTCAAGTCTTCGTCGTGATGGAATTAATGATAAAAAAATATAAAAAATGTGGATGACATGAAATGGGGACCGTATCTCGTAAAAACAAAAAACGATCTCACGCTTCCTTTTCCTTTTTTTTTTCTTTTTATTATACTTTATATCCAGAAGTTGTAACACAAATAGTGCCCGCCATTTTCCATAGTTAAATTAGTCTGTCTCGATATTAGATTCTATTAGATTTTCCTCAGTATTATTTAGTCGTGATAATGTGACTATCTTTGATTAACTTTCAGGTCTCGTCATTAAACGTTTAAGCACATCTATCCAGCTTTTGAATTTGTTTGCAAAATATGATAATATGACTGTAAGTGGTGCGTGATTATTTCGCCACTTGTCAATGTCTCTGTGAGATTAACTGTCTCTGAAATACACAATAATTTGTGTATTTCATCGACCTTAGTATGTACCCTTAGCCCTTTATGTAAGCTTACTTAATAAACGTCCCATATATAAATAAATAAAGGTACATTACTTTTTAGATATCCACATATATTATGGTGTAATGTGATTCAAATCAATGCACTCGATAACATCTGCATGTATATTTAAATACAAGAAGTATAGGAAAAAAACAGTGACTAATTTTGGCCTGGACTATATCCTTGACCAAGGTCTAACTAAAGACACATCTGTGCCAAAGAAAGTAGTATTTAATTTTGTATATAGTGCTAAGGCAGAAGTAATTAGGTGAAGTAAAATTATTACGAATAAGCCCCGCTATACAAACACTATGTGTAAAAGTCGCAACAGTCTAAAAACTAGCTTTACAAATATACAGGGAACGGACTCAAGGAACACCCAGCCCATGTCAATTCTACAGATATTATTAACGTGATTGTAACAAACCTGATAGTTACTTACTACATTAAATATTGTTACATAATAAAACCTTGCGTATCAGGAAATCGAATCAGTACTGATTGACATTTTAATAATGACTTAAACAAAAATGATTATCACTCTAATTGATGATAATCAATCATTTAGCGAACTGAATCAGTCACATACCCATCATAATGGTGCCTCTGCCCAAAAAATGTATATTGCCGATGTCTTTGTTTCATTTGTGTGTATGTCACAATTACTATAGGTAAAACGTGAAAATGCTTAATATTTTATCTATATGAATAAAAAGGAATCACAAAAAAATTATGTACACGCATAACTATCGATTAACGGCACCAAATTGGACATTATTTTTTTGTGTGTTTTTTATCGTCAAGACAAGGTTTGTATTGAAAAAAACCGGAGGTGTTATATATATCTTAAAATCTAAAAATAGGTACAGATTGCTAACTATTTTCTCAAACAATATATACGTAAAACTTGATTTGGTAGGATTCATAAAAACAGTATATATAGAAGAAAGGGAACAACAATAACAAACAATATTTCCTCTGTAGTCAAGTGCAATGGCGGTGCGAATCTGTTTTCTCTCAATGATTTGTCTCCAAAACGTACCGAATCTGTGTTGGGCGCCAGCCAAATGTGCAATTTGAACAATAATATCTTCACATTCAATCAAACACTTAAATGTAACACAATAGAGCTGAAAATAGTTTGTGATAAGAACTGTTATATATTTGTAAGTATGTAGCTTGAATGTCAGTGGATACTCAGACTAGTGCCAGACGGGCCAAGCGAATGACTTTAGTGATCCTTCTATGAAAATAATATTTTATTATGGACTTAAAATGCGTTTTGATGCTGTTTGTCGCCATTTGCCAAGTAACAACGAGTAAGGACAGTCGATTGGGATGCAAAATATATTTATTTACACAATCTTTGCTAATTGAAATTTCTCAAGTAGTAACAAGAAAATAAAATTAAGTTCCAGAGTTTGCTTTTGTTTGTTGCCGTGAGATAAAAATCTTCCTAAATGTTTTCTGTCTTTGAAATGCGTAGAGGTCTTTTCGACTTAGGTAGTCGATGTTTGCTTGCCTGTGATCGGTAATCGAAAATCACAATTACATTCTTACGCGTCCTCCGGCATTGAACGATTTTATTCAAGACAGATCCAGCCATCCGATACCTTTCGGATGCATTTCAATGGTAGGCATGCAAAAAATAAAAATACGTCGTCTGGGTGGCTTTAGGAAAATAAACCAGGGTTTATAATTTCATATCAATCCAAATATATTTTATGTAGTTGCTTACTTTTATTAGTATTAAAAAAGTTTAGTAAAAACTACGAGGAGGATATTTAATTGAATGATATTATGAGTGACACTTTTGTTAATGAAAGATTATTGTCTGTCTTATCCAATTGTCACTCCTTAAATAAAACCAAAAATATATCTCGCATATCCTCTGTTTTTTACTTAATGTTTACTATTCATTCCTACATTTTGGAAAGCTTAGAATGATATCGTCTGAATATTTCAACATTTTCAGCTTACCAACATTTTAACAACTTTAAGACATGAATGGTACTAAAATCATAAAATGTTAAGTTTATTGAATATCTAAATGGAGCTGTTAAAATGTTAACACAATTTTACGGTCTCATTTCGCCCCAGTAACACGAATAATCTTGACATACATTTAATGCTCCACAGAATTTCTTCTTCCCGTTATTGCTCTTTAATTACGTACTTCCCTCGGTTTTAACTCTCGTTTCAAGAGAACATAAAATACTACAACTGTATTTCACACGTCGTTAACAAAGTTGTGATTTTTAACTTATCTACGACATTCAGCATGCAAAGCAAAAAACCTATAATGAGGCTATTCGAATTCTTCCATTGCATAACGTGGAAAAATGAAGTCATTTCACAAAGTGGCGAAGGGGGAACAACTAACCACCCTGCATTTTTGCACGACCACAAAACGTCTAGTATTTCAGAACACCAGGTCTAATATAAAGTTGGGCATCATTTGACTGTGCGAAGTTGCCTCTAAATGTTTGAAAGGGGAACCCATTTCAGTCGAAATGCAGCTTAATTAAAGTTTAGCCTTGCTGTTGAGAGGGAATGGCCCGCCCTCATAATTTATTCCTGCGGGATATAATTCGGCCGGATTTAGTAACAAACGCGCCAACGAAAACGTTTAGGGTTTTGCCAGATTTCTATATAAACATGTTTTGAAGGGCACCGCTGGTCGCGAAATGATTGAGATTAAATTCAAAGCACTCTACTTAAAGTTTAAATTTCAATCGTCCGTTCGAGGCCGGCTCCTTTTGTATTTGCTGGGAAACGATTCGCATTTTTCACAATTACTTGGACGGTTCCACGTAAATCTATCTTCTTTGTCTCGCGGTTGGATTTCATTTAAGAAACAAATTGCAGCATTGACTTCTTTTATATTAAATTGATTTTATCACAGACAATAACTCTTGAGTAATTTATCCATTCTGAAGAAGTTGATTAATAATAATAGTAGTATTTTGCTTAAAGATAATTAACTTAACAAAAACTAATTAAGTTTTACAAATTGTTACCACTACGGGAATAAAATAATAAAATTTAATTGTAGATTTTTAGTTATAGTGAAATGACTCAAATCACCGATAAAAATATTGTTATAAAACTTTATGCTATGTGGGGGAACGGGTGTCATGACGCTCAAACACTAAAGGAGGATCCTCTGACCAGGCGAGGTGATCATGCCCTGCGGAATACTGCCCAACGGTTGATAGTGGGAAATTTTATACATGCCAATCGTCGCGAGAACTTTTATTGCGCGATTCAGGATTGGTAGTTTCTTTGTTTCCTTCCTTACTCCGTAGTTCGACATATCTTCGGTAGCTGACCTTGTAGTGTTTTTCTGTATTGCGTTGTATGTAGAATTCACTATACTAGCAAAGAGCCTATACCGCAAATATGGTTTATTAAGAACTCTATTTTCTAAATACGATACATATATTCAATGTTTCAAAGTTTTTTATATCTTAAATTTGGTCATTATTTTTTATTTATTTAATTAAACTGATTGCACATTTTGCACAAAGACGGACTCAATGCCAGGGGTCATTCTCTACCAGTCAACCTTAGGGTGATGTGAAAATATGATGTGGTAGGTTCATAAGAGATTTTAATGTGGCATATATATATATACATATATATTGGATAAAACTTATATATACAAATCACTGCTGAGTTATGTACATACATAAATAGAAGTGATTCGGAGGTCACGTTAAGCAGTCGGTCCCGGTTGTTATCATACGATAACAGTCGTGAAGCTTAGTTGGAGGCCTTCGGGCAGCTTAAAAACATCCAACGGCAAGATTTACGTAGCCACAACGTATTCTTACCAGTCCCCAACCCGCACTTGGCCAGCGTGGGGACGTATGGCCTTAACCCTCTCCTGAGAGGAGACCCGAACCCAGCAGTGGGACATTATGGGTTGTTGTTTGTTTGTTTATAAATAGAAGTAATACACACATAATATATATAATTTAATAAATAATTACTCTAGCGGAGAACTATCATTGTGACTGTTCTGCCAATCCATTCCAGAGTAGATTGCGTACTTTCGTCTTGAACGCGTTCCAAAGAAGAACCCATTGTACAAAGAATATAATGTACGAAGAATCTTACACAAGGTTGCCAATCACCTTAGATCCATGTGAGTCATAGACTCTCGATAAACATGTTAACATTATGCTGCCAAATGCCTAAAGGCTTAAGAGAAATCACATCCACATACGAGATAGCTCTTTGTAGGCTCTTTTATACTCGTATATAATTAATCACATCCTCAGAAAATAGCTGTGTGTCTGATAAGTTTTCACGGCTAAGCAGCTGCACCATTTTCAATAAAATTTGAAACGTAGATACTTTGATTTTTGAGGATAGAATGTAACATAACATTTTCGATAACTCTTTAAGTTTTCAAATAACAATTAAGATACAATACTATTATAATTATGAGCAAGTTAGTTCAGTCGAGATAATGGATATCGAGGTAAAACTTCTATGATAAGATATTGATCAAATGCTAATATATAGTTCATAAGACAATGAACTATATACTATCGTTTGAGTGAAGACTAGTTAGTAGATATCTATCTTGGTAGGTAGTTTTAATTACTGTAAGTTTATTGATCTTAGTATAAATCAGAGCAAAACTAACGTTTTGGTAACCCAAGTAATAGGATTTTTTATGCAGCGAAATTAATATCCTCTATTATTATGACTTGTTTACACTTGAATAAATAAGATGACTGGATTAATGAGCAATATTAAATTATTTAAAAAAAAAAAGCTTTTAAAGAATTAATGCAAACTTCTCTCTCCTAGCCTCACTAATGCTGATTGGTTAATATTAAATTGTTGTATGGTTTTTTAGCCGAGTGAATTTCACAGGTTATTAATTTTCTAGTTTAATAATAACAGTCTAATTTTTGTAAGCAGTGGTTTATGAATTTAAACCAGTACCGAACGCAACGATTTGACCTGGAAAAAGTCTTATTACCAAATATATTATATATGTATGCCTTCGTTTAGACTTAAGCAACGCAAGTTATAACAACATACAATTAAAACAAAATGATTTAGCTACACAAAGTATTATAAAATTAATGGCATAGCATATCACAACAAGCTAAAACGTAGAAAATTGTACGTGAAACTCAAAAACTATCGCTTTCGAGGGACCATACTAAATTTGGCGAGTGAAATTAAATTAGTCGCACATGTTGTATATCATATTTGGGGTTCGTCCAGGCGGCTCCTAATTTAACTGTTTATATTCATAGCGTCAACTCCATGTTGTATCGTGCGAGGTTTTGTTTATCTCATACACGACAAATTTGTGGCTAAAAAGTTTTACTGACATGAGACTTTCATAGACATGGTTGCCATTTTTTTGTTGCCGACATGTGAGTGTTTTATTCCAGTTCTCTGGAATTCGTTGAGAATTTTAATCAAAATTTGAATTGCTGGTTTATTTAACTAATGGAGTGAACAATACTAAAGATTTTTACGCTGGAAACGACAGCAGTAACTTTTTGGAAATAATCAGCATTCTAGTCTAAGAAAAATCAAGCGTTGTAAAAAGGATTAATTTTATCATTATAAATAGTCATACGGTGATAAAAGATCTTTGGCATATGTGAGGTGTTAAAGTTAAAAGAAAGTTGAACAGATGGCTCTCATAGTTGAAAAAGGGTATCGCTGTCTATAAATTCTTGCATATCAAGAACTACAACGTATTCTACGTTGTCAACTTTTGTATGTTACAGATTTAGAGGTGACAGTTTGTTAACAGATTTTAAGGTGACAAGTTGTTCACAGATTTTTGGTGCAACAAAATTTTTATTTCTTTACGGTTCACACTCGAAGAATAGTAGTACTAATAACAAATGATGAATAATAAACGGACTTACTAAATCACTGATAGATAGCTGAAAAAAAAATCCGGTGTCTCATAAATACTCGTAGATCACAATCAGTTAATCGGTGCATCTGTGTAGGAATAGCTTTGTTTTGTAATTTTTAATACGAATTATTTACATACGATAAAAATTTAATTAAGAATATTTGAAACAAATAAGAACTCATACCGTGGGAGAGCCACGCTTCGGCATGAATGGGCCGGCTCGACCGGAGTGATACCACGGCCTCACAGAAAACCGGTGTGAAACAGCGCTTACGCTGTGTTTCATAGAGAGAGTGAGGATACCGGAGGCCCATACCCCAATCCAACGCCCCCTATCCCCCTCACCATCCTCTTTCCCCCCAGGCCGCCATAGTGTGGGTCACCATATTGCATTGTTCTTTTTCGCATTGAGGATGGTGACCACCACTCTTGGATTCTGCTCATGCTTTCCATCAGGCAGGGCAGAGTCATTTTGGCAGCTTAAATATAAAAAAAGAACTACTTGAAATAGACAAATCATTTGTTTTAATACCAATTTACATTCACTAGTTAATACTTTGTCAAAACGCAATTTTGATGTGAAAGAGCTTTTTAGTGAATGATGATTTAAATCCTTTCATTAAATTCGTTCGGCCACAACGTTTTATAAGATTCATGAATTAGATTTGTGAAATAAAACTAATTAAAACGGAGGGAAACCGACAACCTTTGAAGACTCAGTTGGAATTTCAGAAATGGGAACGATAATGTTCAAGTTAAGATATGGTAAAAAGAGGTTATGATTATTATCATATTAATTAGCAGAGGAAATAAAACTAATTGATGGTGGTGTTAAGTATCTAAGGTCCGTTTCACGAAGAAGTAATAAGAAATTATTGCTATGACTTTTCTTAATTATATTTATCTTCATTCACTCATCAATAGACAAAGATTTTTTTACTAATAGTAGTGGAAACTGGTGCTTATAACATAAGATAATTCTTATATCAGTGTATACAAACCTACTAATTTATTACACAATGATGGCCGACATGTGAAGTGCAAAATATACTTATGTGTATTTTATTGAAATAAATTTATTTTAAATACATTTATCATTTATTTGCAACCTATACCCAACTATTTTTGGCGTTGCATAAATGAGACATGGCTTAAGGTGGTTTTGAAATTTAGATATTTAATACAGTCACAAGCGAAATAAATAATATTAAAATATAATGTTCAGACATTTTAACACACAACGCCATCTAGTCCCAAACTAAGCAGAGCTTGTACTATGGGTACTAGACAACTAATATTAATACATATATACTAATTTTTTTGTAAATACATACATATTATACATAGAAAACACCCAAACTCTGAAACAAATATTTGCATATCATACAAACATTTGGTCCGACTCAGGAATCGAACCCGAGACCTCTTGCACAGCAGTCGCATTCGCTACCACTGCGCCATAGAGGCAGTCAATATATGAACTAAATATGAAATATTTGTACATGATGACATGAATAACACATGATATCATCTTTGGTTGCTTAAGCTTAAGCTATTGCTTGATGCATGCGTTTTCTCAATCAAGTAAATATCAAATGCAACCAATGAATCTTTTCTATTTGATTGGCAGAAAAATATAATGTGATAATTGAAAAGGTCCTATCCTTTGCATATACTCTAATCAAGCTTATAGTACCGTTTAAAACGCACGGTCAAGCTAAGCAGCTGTGCCAGTATTTATAGATTTTCACTTAGTTTTATTATAAAAAGTGCATGATCTTTTAAAGCCAGCACTAGTAAATGCTTCTTCTGTAAATTTATAACTTACTCTGTACTCAAGGAAGGTGTTGAACATTTGTTCATATATATTTAATCGTGTATGTAATTCTACTGTAACCCAATTTCCAAAATGTATTTTTATTAATAATGTAACAAACAACCCATATTATTATGTAGAAACACATAGTAAAAAATTTAATAACAATAATTACAACAAACATAACTAGACCTAATTAACATCAAGTGTTTGCATGTCTCGGTGAGGAATTTATCAAACCGTTACAAAGCAAATAAAAGTTGACTATTATAATTCAAAAACCATTGAAACTACTTCAAAGCATTCCTATGTAAAGTTTTAGCGGTTACTAGGCCTTTTAAGTTACAAGATCCAAACGGTTTTGCTAAATTAATTATGAAATCACACGGTGTTTCATTTCTCACTTCTTTATAGAGGTGTGTGAGGCTACCAAAGCCGGACACCTATAACCCTGATTCTAGGTATTAATTAAAAAAGGGGACAATGCGCTTATGTATCTTGAGTTATAGCCTACAATGACACTATCGCTGTCCATTGGCACCTACAATTTTTTGGTGCCCATGGGTGACGATAGTATCTTACAATCTTGTGATATGTCTGTTCAATCGGTCCTCTACAAAGGGATATAAAAATCGGAAGCACTGTCAGTAGTATTGCTATATACGTATCAATTTTCTTTCCTTTTTCTATTTCTTTATTCGACAATTCATAGGAAGTTCATAAAAAATATACAATTATATAAAATTCAACTGCAAGTTAAAAATAAATCTTCAAAGTCGGTGTTTCTAAAAACCAAATCAGCTTTCATTTGTACTGGACAATGTTACGTAATTCAAGGCAGTTGCAAGCTGAAACCAGCTTTCAACTATTTTGTGAGCCACCCCTTTGATCGGGTTTCCGACTGCAGCATTCCATTGGCAATAGCTGTTGGTGATTCAGTGATAATAAGTACAAACTTTCTATATAAACTTATGAAAGTTTAGTGTGGGATTTCGCTTTGTTTCTATTTATTTTACGGCTGGAATGTCGGTCTTTCTCATGTTTTTCACTTTGCACTCGGCAAAATAGTTAAAATATTAATATTGTTTAGGTGCTTTAGAAGATACATTGTTCGTATAACTCTCATGATTACACTTGGTATTTTGTGTGTTGTTATTGTATTATGGACCAGTGTGTGTCATTAGGTGTATTCCATACGCAAAAATTATGATAAAAGTGATAAAAAATTGTATCCTTCATCCCTCAATTTTCAATTCTCAGGTGAGCTGTCCCTTGTTGGCCCATATATCATAACAAATCGAACAAGTGACTCGGACTGGCCCGTCGATCGTTTCGTACGTAGCATCAATACATTAAATTAATAAATAAACAAAATGCAATAATATTGGATAATTAAAAAGTATATTTATTTTGATTCCCTTGGGAGGGTCGAAATATAATTTTTTCTTTGTTAAATAAACGATGGTATATTTTTTTTAAAATAAACTTAGAGATTTTATTTTTTCACAACTTCAGGGGACTCTAGATCTAAGCATATTTTTTATATTTCAATTTGATACACACAATAGATAAACAGGCAGACGGATAACAAACTGTTATAAGAAGGGTTCCAGTTTTCCATTTTTAGGTACGGTACCCTAAAAATAAGACTTAACGGAAAGCTGAATTAGCGATATTTCTAAGTAGGTTAATCAAAAGAAGAAGAAGAAACTTAATTAAAAACTTTTCGAAATCTTTCTTCCGAATTTATACCTTTAGCTAAGACTTAAATTTCACAGCGTCTTTAGAAGGAATAGCTCTTTTGTACAAGTAAACAATAACAACAGAAATTGAATTCCTCAAGTACCATTTGTGGCTAAATTACAAGTGAAAGCTTAACTTTTTTAAGGCGGCCCATTTCCTAGAAATCTAAGTTACTGAATTAAAACATTAAAGTTACATATCTGTAACGAATGAAGTTACAAAGTGCATGAGACATTTTCTTTTTCTTCTTTTTTAAAAAACTAAATAGCCGACGAAACGAGCAGACGTATCGTCTGATGGTAAGCGATTACCGCCGCCCATGGACACCCGCAACACCAGAGGCGTCACGAGTGCGTTGTCAGCCTTAGGGGGATGGGGAAAGAAATGGAGGGAGGAGTTGAGGTATGGGACTCCGGTATCCTCACTTACTCGGTTAAAATAATGCGCAAGAGCGGTTATTACTAACCAAAGTGTGCATACAAACAAATTTTGTGTTTTCGGAAGTATTTTGAGAGGGCTACCTACTATGTAGACGGAAATACATTTTAGTAATCAACGCATGTTTCCTTTTAGTTTTAAATTCTTCTTCTTATATTTATCTAGATTTCCCAATTTTTTTTTTTTTTTTTACTTTATCCCTATTCTATTTTACTTAATTTCTCGTAAACATAAAAAAAACATTACGAATAATTTAACATAATGGAAAATGAATCATTTTCTATGAAATTAAAAAAAATATATTTAATGTGGAGGAACGGGTCACATATTCCCCCAACATAAAGGGAGGATCCTCTGACCAGGCGAGGTGATCATGCCTGGCGGGCCACAGCCCCCACTGCCCAACGGTTGATGTTGGCAAGTTGTATATACATGTGTTAATCGGCGCGAGAACTTTTATTGCGCGATTTAGGATTGGTAGTTTCTTAGTTTTCTTCGTTGCTCCGTAGTTCGATGTTTCTTCGGTAGATTGCGCTGTTATATATTTTATGTTGTTGCGCTGTATGTGGAACTCGCCAGATTTAAAATATTACTCAATTTAAACTTTTTATAACTAACTATTTGTAAATTAAATCCTAAAATTAAAACTATTTATCATTCCAAAGTAAATCCTTTAAAAATGAACAATTAGTCATGAATCGATTTAAAAATGGACTTCATACCGGAATTAAAGTAAAAAATGAAAATATTAAAATTACTACATTCATTGTAATACAAACACATTAAATAAATAATGAGTACGCAGTAAAAATGGAACAATTATTAGTTTAATAGAACCATCATGGTACAAACGTACAACACGTCAACCTTGCGATAATTGGCTAAGTGGGCCGACGTATTAGAAGTCAGTTTTTTGGTCACGCGATCCTGTGTTTCTAGGGGAGAGCAAAACTTCTGTCAGTTCGATTTGTTAACTAACAACCTTGATAATAAAGTAATCTTTAGAGTATCTTTCTCCGTTTTTACTCAACAATTCGTCTTCACCAAAGGTTACATGAACATGACATAAACAATCAAGACAAATAAAAATCTTCAAATTTTAATTATTTTATTTTTCAACTCGTTGCAAAACCGATGATGACAAATATTTGTTCTCAAAATTAAAATACATAAAGATCATGTCAAAATAAATTTCAAGTGAAATGTTCAAAACGGTAGACATTCGTACACTGGTTAAAACTATTTAAAGGGGGACCTCGGCAGATTTAAATTTTATTATAAAAAGTTCAGTATTAATATTTTTATATGTACCCTTCCTAACTTAAAACATGCAGTTAAAAGTTTGATATTTATATCAAACAAAGTATGGAGGGCGGGTATGCATGTAGCCCTAAAAGAATTTTTCTTATAAACATTGAACTTTGTATTAATTCATGTGCTTCGAACACGCAAATGCATGCCGATAATATTTTCTCCAGTCTATGTTGAAATATGAATTAAAGTACGTAAATTACTGAATTCCAGTACCATAATGAACATAATAATATTAAGTCATTCGTGTTTTTCAAGCCGTTAGACGCGACTATTTGTATTAGAAGTCAATACCCTCAATACCCTTTTAGGAGTTATTTCACTTCTAATTATTGAAATCTGAAACTACTAGTAATAAATAGCCTAGTAAGCCTTCTTCCTCTTCGTCCAAAATATCGATAATATTTTGAAAACGAGATAAATTTAACACCTGATTTATTTCTTAACGCTTATACACATGTGTGATACATTTCGAGTTATTAAATATATAT
>PKRV01001403.1:1482268-1580072 GCA_003709505.1 Hyphantria cunea
ATATGTGTATATATATATATATATATTTACCCTTTCATGGTAACCGGTTCAGTGGTTTACCATTTGAAATTTGGAGTGGTGATACTTTGATTCTTGAGAAAGGACAAAGGCTAGTATTTCTAAAGCTTCAAATTCTGTAACTGAAGCTTCTAATTTCTTATACCTCTAAGTTTTATTACTCGTACATCAAAAAAAAAGCTACGTAAAAAATGAGTTGACTTTTCTATAGTATACACAAAATAATTTAATTTTATTTCATTATAAGTGTTAAATTTATTGATAAGTTTTATAACTTCCTAGACCATACGAGTATATATGTATGAATATACGCTTTGTGGTCCAGCCAACGTTTTATAGAACTATTTAAGGTTTGTTAGCAAAAAAAAAATAATTAGCTCACAAGAAATTAAACCAATATGACGTTGAAAATCTTGAAATAAAATTTCCATAAATCTGAAACCATATTCCGCGAGGTCACACTCAATACTCTTTACCGCTCAATTACGATGAAGTGAGAAGGTAACGAAACATAATTTATTTACTACTCAACACAGGGCAATTCACAATATATGTATATTTATTCTAGCACGAATAATTTATTGTTAAATAATCGCGAGGACTAAAGAAGTGGGTGCTCGCGTGACTGTAAGTGGAAGGCGCCTGAGGTATAAACGCCTGCGGTGAAATACGCTTTGTTTTGTATTTAATTTAATCATACTCGTAAAACACTAAGAATCATCTCGATCAAGTTTATTGATGTTCATCAAACCTTTAAGAAAAAAACATCCTCCTCACTGGCTAGCAATACACTCTTTACTTAAGTTTATATAGAAAGTTGCATTAGGGTTCTTACAGAAGGGGGCCATCTACAAACCGTAGGTGGCTCGAGGTACATATACACACCTGGTTCTCCGGATTCTAGTACCCGAGATGGTGTGCGATTTTTAGGCGGTTTGAATCCGACATAGCTACCAGTTAGTGGTATCCGAGAGAATTTCCACTCAAAAAAGGGCGTCAATAATTAATTACATTTATAATACCGCCGGTAACATAGCTTATAACTACAGTAACAAAGAAGGTACAATTGAAGGATAAAGGAAGAAGAAGACTAAGTGTCAGTTATATTAACCAGGTTAAGGAAAAAGTTGTGGTCACAATGTATAAAAGGAGGTTAAGGAAACGGCTCTTGATAGGGCGCGCTGAAAAAAGCTGCATCGACAAGAGCGTAGCCTTCAAATAAATGATAATGAAAATGACCATCGTCCTGAGACTCTTCAAATACAATCTATAGTCAGTGTTAGTGATTTTCCGCCAAGTTATCCAATCCATCAATCAACAATCAACAGCCCTTGATAATCCAGTGCTGGGCACAGACTTTTCCTCAGAAATCAAGTTCTACTATACCACGCTGGCCTGATGAGTTATTATATCACGTATTTCTAGTTTTTCTTCTCTTTATAGTGATGTTATCTTACATATTCTGCTTCTTACATGTATGGGGTACATAGGTATTGTGACACTCCGCATTCTTAGTCACCAGTCAAAATACCAATCAACTCATTTTCTAAAAAAAAAACTTTGAAAAGAACACACTCTTCTTCATTCTTCTTTTCGGATATAATTTTGCCTTAAAAGTCTAATGGATAACATTCAGATTTTCGCATTTTATCACACATGTTCCGGTTCAATTCTCTTGTTAAGAGTTAAAGATGCTGCTGTATTGGGTTTCGTTACTTCGTTATATTTTTCTAATTGCAGTATGTTAATAGCGAGCTCTCGTAAATTTTACCCAAAAATTTAACTGGGGCAATGGTTTATGAAGAAACCATTGTGTACTATCAAAAAGTTAATAAACCTACCTACTTTTAAACTGCTATAACTTTTCTAGTCTAAACAAAAACCTAAACGGCTTGTTCACGTAACACCAGTTAACAATTAATTTCTCTTAAAGATAACTAAATAAACTTTCGTGTTATTTTCCTTAATTAACGCTTGTATGCTTACCATTTTGTTTACTTAAAACGAGCACTTAGGTCTTTTCTGTATAAATACAAATTGCAGTACTGTAAGCAAAATTTTAGCCACAATACGAAATGGATAAAAATGTTTTATATGCATTTATGAAAATTTTTGTAGTTTAGGCATGAAATTAATGTATTGTAGCGTATAGTGTGTGTTTTTGGGCTGTTTTTGAGTACCTTGAAGTATATATATACTTGTTATACATACTCACAAAACACCCAGACTTAAAAGAATAATTTGTAGATCACACAAAGTGGGGTTTGAACCTACAACATTTGGGTTGTAGAAAGTGGCGTAGCAATCGATTAAAACACTAGGCTAACCGTGCAGTTAAATAATTTTCTAGTGTAGTTGATATTAACATATACAGAGCTGAATACAGCACAGTCATGCAGTCCCAACCTTATTATTATATTAAATTTAGGTGTATTAATTATATGTATTTTATATTATTATTTTTTGTTGTAGTAGTTTTATTTGATGTAGGTAGGTTTGTTTGTTTAACAAACCATTATTTACCAACAAGAAAACTCTATCTTTGCACGTACCACATTTCATTTCTACATCACCTGAAGGTCGATTGGGAGAACATGCCTTATGGCATTAAGTCCGCCTTTTGTACAGTAAGTGCAACAAGTTTAAATAAATAAATGTAGTTATGTTACTATCGACTAATCTCATGATCTACAGTATTAAGTACTTATTTCAACTTAATAAATAACGACTAGCACCTAAATAGCAGCTATTCAAGTTAGGCTTTACTTTACGGTGTGACGGTGTAACTGGTACGATATACAACAAAAGTGGTGCTGTGTATGTGATGTTCTAGACTTAGTTTTAAAGAGCGAGTATAAGGTATTTTTATATTTTTATGTCTTAGTACTAAAAGTATTCTTCAGTCTAACTTGCGGTGGAGTAGAAAGAAATATATAATATACTGGCCACAATAAGTAACCTACACAAATTAATGTAATAACCCATATTAATGACTCCTACTAAACCTAACACACTAAACTAGTAACATTCGACAGGTCCAGGTACTAACTAGCTTTGTTCAATTTTTTTTTGGGTAATTTTCTAGAAAAACCAGGCTAGATTGAATTATCGCACAAGACTACCCTATGCCTACTTAATTTTAAGAAAATCGTAAGAAGCCGTTTCTGAGAAACACGTGCCGTAGTCAAATTTGAATGTCAAGCAATAAATATAAATCAATAATATTAAGAATCAATATGAATCAACAAAAGTTAAAGTATTAATATTAAATAAACAAGAATTTAAGTCCTTTGTTGTTTTCAATTTACGTAAAACATTCATTTGTTTTGTAAAGTAAGAGAAAATTAAACTCGAATTCAGTAACGAAAAGCCAATAGTTAAAGGGATTTGCAATCGATGAAAATATCACGATTCATTTCAGGTATAATCATCAAAGTATTAGTCTGAAAATGTGCCCTATCAGTTAACAAAAACAAAAAGCTGTATTAATACCGCATAGCAGTAAGTTAGAAGTATTCGTGACAGTAGCCACTTTTCCTCTTTTTCTTTTCACTAAACACACATCGAACGAAAGTTATAATGTACTAACTCTTCGTAAACTTATTGTAGGATACATAGTAAGACTAAAAGAAGCCGCAATATTAATAAACAATACCGAACTTATTAAGAAAAAAGGAACGCAAAGATATTGTCACTACCAAAGTCAAAGTTTTATCAACAACATCTTCTTTTGTGCAATGAAAACTTTTGTTTATTCATGTATAGAACCTGCTTTGGTTATCAAGTCAATGAATATGAATAGTTTTGCACTGAGTGTTTTAGTATTAAATCTTGTTTTAGTATGGGTGTTTCATTGCAGGTTTGTGTTATTAAAGGCTGGAGGCTATAGGCTATTTTGATACATTAGGCGCTTTATTCGAGTTGTGTGTAGTCATTCGTATTGGAGCCTTGCTTTGCTAGAAATGGGCTGATTAAACTGACGTGACCACGACCTCACAAAAAACTTATATTGAGTAATTCTCGAGTGTATTTTTCCCGACTGAGTTTCCCGATCTTTGAGGAAATGGAAATCAAAAAACGACAAAGCACTTGTAAATCTTAGTACCAGTGGTCAGCGGTACAGACAGTCTACAGAATTTCCGCTCATGATTTCGGACAAGTTTTCTTGCAAACCACTTATAGTAATACAGTTACAAAGCAAATAAAATAAAAACACAAATAAAAATGAATGCCTGAAGAATTTGCTTTCAAAATAATCAAGCTTTTTACACAAAGAAATACTCGTATATTTTTACGTCACTCGTTAAAGTAAAACAATCGTTCTTTACAAATCGTAAAAGTCAGACATAAAAATCGAGCTAAGCACCCCTTGTAAACTTCGAACCGCTTATATCGAGCTTAAATATCGGATTAAGTAACAAGGTGGGTAACGAGTTTAAGTTGAAACTCCCACTATAGCGAAACTTTTTATCGCTTTGCTTCGACTGTTTCGTAAATAAAGGGTTAAACCAACTTACTTCATATAAACTGAATCGACAATGAAGTGCCTAAACGGAATCAAGAATTTACAGAAATATCACGAATTTTTTTTATGTTTGACTATAATTATTTATGGTATTAACAAAATTCATACCACTTTCCAGGTAATCGCAATATTTATGATTATATTCACCACTTTATATTTTTCTTGTCTTAATATTTTTTCAAGTTGATACGGTAAGACAGTTTAATATAACCATAAAAGTAAGTAAAATAGGTAAATAAATACATAAACTAAATACACTTTCAGATTATTAAATGACTTCAACGTTCGAGCAAAACACTATTCTGAAGTATAGCCGAAAACAAAACAAAGGTTAAAAAAAAACAAATACTGAATTAAGTAAATGACAATAGAAAATTACGCCTTCTGTGTAGCTCGAGCCCTAGTTGGAAATACTAAGGGTACATAAAATTACTCTATTATGAGCTCAAGTTAATATGGTTGCCAAAACAGGTAGTTAATGAATGCAATCAAGAATTAAGGTACAAACAAGGTTAGAAATTTGCTTTCGTTATTAGGATTTATTTTTTGTAAATGATAAAGTCGAAATAGCACAGAGGTTTATAAAAGTTGTTCAAATTTTGTACATTTGAACAAGTTTACACAATCCCTTTGTATTTACGATCTAAATATTCAACACTCATTTTGGTGACGAAATATTGACTTAAAGTTTGAATTGCGCTATGTCGGTGTTATATACACAAGAAGCTACAAGGAGTAAGCATAAACATTCTAACAAAAATAACACTTGTTACAATAAAAACGGTACAAACATGTCTATTATTATAATGACTTTTATTAATAGAATCAGAGTAGAAGATAGACGTA
Organism: Hyphantria cunea; assembly: GCA_003709505.1. NCBI lineage: Eukaryota > Metazoa > Arthropoda > Insecta > Lepidoptera > Erebidae > Hyphantria > Hyphantria cunea. Next base: position 1,487,658 of record PKRV01001403.1, read on the forward strand.
AAATTTAAAACAATACGATACGTAGTACAAGTCACGCTGATTTCAGCACGAATACTGTCTCAACCGGGGTGGTCTTACTCTCTCGCAGAAGAGCAACCTAAAATGATAGCATATATATAAGCGATAGATAAATATATAGCGTTAGTGAGTTCGAGACCGTAGGTCCAATGATGCAGATGCATCTCAACTTATCGCCATAGTGTGGGTCACAATACTGCCTTGTTGTATTGTCGGCATTCGCAATGACAATGGTGACCACTCCTTTTGGATTCTGGTCATGCTTTTCATAAAGACAGAGTTAAGCCACTTTGACAGGCTCATATATAAAAGATATAACAATAACCACCGTAGCATAGTGGGGCTCGGCCAGTATTTATATGAATACATACATTTAAAGATACAAAAATTTGCAGACCACCGATATATGGTACTGGGACCAAGAAACTAGTGGTTAGTATTTCAAAGACAGGATCCACTATCGTTATCATTTGTTCTAATAAAAGTAATTCTCAATCTATACATAAAATTTGCATGATATTTTGAGACCCAGCTTCGAATAATTAATAAACTTGAAAAATAATTAAAACAAAGCTTCTACAGCGCTTTAATGAATTCTGAGCACGTTTCAATATCGATTCTGTTTTATCACAAACGACCTTTTAAGCAAACACACTTAAAGTTATTCGTTTGTGTAAACCATTTTAATTTTTAATTATTTACATTTATTACTAGTTGTGCAGTGTTACCTGCGGTACAACAACAACCATGGTAACGCCGTGAGGTGAAACTAGTCCAAATGAAGTAGCCTAACTAATTTCTTATATAATCGAGAGCTTTCGTAGGAGAGCCACGCTTCAGCAGTGCATGGGCCGGCTCGACCAGAGTGATATCACGGCCTTACAGAAAACCGGTGTGAAACAGCGCTTACGCTCTGTTTCAGCGAGGTGAGGGTACCGGAGACCCATACCTCAACTCCTTCCCCCATCCTACTCTCCATCCCCCAAAGGCATGGCAGTCCACAACTGTGCGCTTTTCAAGAAACTGTCTGCCTCGCACAACAAAACTGTGGTATGAATTGTCGCCTGCGGTATTCCCGGACCAATACTACCTTCAAAACTTCAAGAAAAGAGCGTAATCCTTCTTAAAAGGCCGGCAACGCACTTGCGACGCTTCTGGTGTTGCGGGTGTCCATGGGTGCCGATAATCTCTGACCATCAGGCTATACGTCTGCTCGTTTGCTCCCTATTCCATAAAAAATGCTTATAATATATAAGCATCATAAGATATTAGCCAGAACAAAAAAACAGACAGACAAAAAATTTCACAATTGCTTTTTGGATGTAGGTTACGTATGTGGAGTACAATATTTACTGTACCTTTTATTGTGCAGTGGAGCCAAGGCGTTGTATTCACAAATAAAAGTCTCACACAATAATTCTATTTGTCTATTTTTACTCCACATGAACATAAGATATACAGTGTACTTTATGAAATAGTTTAGTAGTTAGTTTTTATTAGTTTACTCTAGAATAAACTATATGTTATACTTCAACAGACTCAAACTACGAATTTTAAATATACGCTGTATGCACTAAAATTACCTTAATACTTACAATGTATAATTAATACTATAATAAAGGAAATTGAAGTCAAAATACGTGTTAAAAAATAATTATTACAAACATATAAAAAAAATACTTATAACCCACACAAATTACGAAGGCATACATAATCATTGCACAAGTACGTGTCCAAGAATAAGGCTCTCTCTACTCTAGTTGTTCATTAGGTCACCAAATAGGGGAGGCCAGACACTCCTATTGTGTAACAAACACTCATTTTTATTATAATGAGGGCACCATTTAATTTTCTCCATTTCGGTTCGGATGCTTTAAGTGCCATACCAGTTTTTTTGCTCGCCCGCTCCAAACATCAGCGTTAACTTTTATTTGGAGGTTTGTTTGGTGATTCTAAGAGACGATTCAGCTTTTAGTAGCATTTTTTCGTCATTGCCAATTACGTTTCATTTTTGCCGTTTAATATTGTTTGAAGGGTCACAACGTAACATCGTCTGATACCATTTTATTCATAAAACATAATGGGATCATGCTAAGGGCTCTACATTATATATTAAATAGATAAAAGCTAAATTTATGTAGAAACAAAGGATTTGAATAGGGACATCTTTCTCATTGCATTGTTCGAATGAAATGTTACGAAGTCTTATCAGAATACATAATAATAAAATGAGATACTTTTTAAAAATTAAATGATTTTTTAAAAAAACGTATAAATTTTTATACAGTTTATATTCGTTATCAAGTCATTTTATTAGTTAGAAATAGCAAGTTATTTCGAATAGCAGTTGATTGAAAGATGTCAACGTTGATCGACAGCTTTCACTATAACTCTATTCTACCGTTTATTTTGAAAGTTTATTGATAACATAGAAATACACTAATTATCGAATTAATTATTAGATTTTCATCTCCTATAATTTTCCTACAAGGCCACGTCATTAGATGTGTTCCATTGTTTTGACCCTTCATTATGAATCAGTCCAAACCATTATTGGTTGGCTATTCAATCTTAATCGCTAGAACCCGACGCTCTTTGAAGCAAAACTTATCTTATTTTCTATGCAGCTGTCAAGTGCCCGTCAAACACGTCTTCAAAACCCTCGTACTAATTTTGCTCTTCAATCAATTCACCGCATATTAATCTAAGCTTGAGCTCAAGAGGCTGTCAAACGGAGTGCATTAAATGTCGTCGACATTTGGTTCAGCTGACTCGGTAAGTGGGCCGGCGCCACAATGAGTCCGCACGATGACGTCACACACAATAGACCAACGCAGCCTGACCCTGTTGATCCTCTTTGAAAAATGAGGAAGGAAATAAACAGAAAACACAATAGACGTCTTAACTACAAAGGAAATTATTTCGTAAAGTAGTATTGTGTTAAATTGTGAGATTACAGAAGTTAAGTCGGCAGTCGTCTTGGATGAATAATCTTATAACGTAAATAATGCCGCAACGTATAAACGAAAATAAGTAAATATGAATTACATAGTATACCCGTTATAAACGATATCTTGTCTAGGTAAATTATGTTGTTATAGTAATACTAGACGAGCCCCGCGTTGTGATCCCAGGTATAACTTCAATCGCAGGTAACGCTGCGGGTCGAAGCATTTCTTTTTTAATCTATACCGTGTTCGAATCCTCAAGAATAGAGAAAGTTTGGAATATTTTCCTGTATTTATGATCTTTAACGATGTTACTTGCTAAATTTAACAGCTCTAAGTCAACGGTAAGTATCACTATGAATTTTGATTCCCTTGGGAGTGTCGAAATATGTCTTTTTTGAAAAATAAGAGGTCGTATCTTTTTTTACGTAAGCCAAAATTTTTGATTTTTTTATAAGTTCAGGAGACCTTAGACTTGACCATATGGTTTAAATTTCACCTTGATGTCTTCACGCATTCCCTAAATAAAGGGTCTTGACAGACAAATGATCAAAAGCAAAATGAGCTAGTAAGTGTTCCGCTTTTTGCTTTTAAGGTACAGTCCCCTAAAATGGTTAAGAACGTATCTGATTTTCCAAACAAACAACTGTAGCTATTGGCAAGTTTGTAGTTGAATTATTTTTTTATGAAAATACATGATTATATTTTTAACAAATTTCACCAACAAAATACATAATCAAGTACAGATCTTACGTGTTGTGTACTTGATAATAATTTAATAACAAAGATATCAATCTCAAGTACTTAACGCGATTTAAGAGCTGTCTTTACCTTTTAATATGTTACAACTCACGAAAGCTTGTAATGTCAAAGGCCGTTCAATAAATAATAAATAAATATTTTCGGACATTTTAACACACAACGGCATCTAGTCCCAAACTAAGCAGGGCTTGTGCTATGGGTACTAGACAACTGATATTATTACATAAATATATATATACTTTTTTTTTGTAAATACATACATATTATACATAGAAAACACCCAAACTCCGAAACAAATATTTGCAGATCATACAAACATTTGATCCGACTGCGGATTCGAACCCGAGACCTCATGGACAGCAGTCGCGTACGCTACCACTGCGCCACCGAGGTAGTGAATAGTGTAAACAAAACCATACCCAATCTTAATTCGTATACATGGCGGTGATTGAAAATATATTTATGGTATACGAACGATTTGACGGGTTAACTGATGCTTTTTATGACCTACGGAGCAAATTACAAGATGGGTCACTTGGTGGGAAATTATATTCCCTATGGATACGTAATATTTAAGATTAACAAGTATCTTATCACCTTTTTAATTGGAGGAAGGACTCTGAAAGCCATAGGTGGCCCGAGGTACTTCCAGCAGGAAGTTTTCCTTCCTAGGATACTCCTGGTTCCCTGATTACTAATACATGAGACGATTTTTGGTCAGTGCTTAGTAATCTGGGAACCAAGTATGTCCTATGTCCTTTTATATCTTTCCCTCCCACTACTTCAAAAGGTGATAACCTTCTCTACTGCTCAAAAGAAACGTTTAACATCAGTTTTCTAAGAGATCATGGTATTATACTGAAGCATGATTCTTCTAGGAAAAAATGAGTCACTAACTAACCAAAGCTATAAAAGTGTGAGCGTTTGGGTACTGCAAAATTTAGCTGACGCGCTTCTCGTGAGAACCTGGTACCCTTTCGATCGAACAGGTATCATTTGCTAAGTACCTGGTACCATTTGAACAAATAAACAAACCAACAGCCCCATATATTGCAAAGTATAAACATGTTTAAATAACTTATTGAACATATTAAAGTTAAAGTTTATCTGGAAACATAAATACATGAATCGGCAGTGTGAGTAGGCACAGGAACATTTATAAAAAAATACTAGTTGCCCGGCGAACTTTGTATCACCCTATATTTTTCTTCCTTTCTTCCTCTTCTATAAAACTTTCTTTTTTCAATAACAAACGCACAAAGCAAAGAATTATCCACTTTGGTACTTTCGATCAGAAGTAACGCACCTACATATATTTGAGTGATTCTTTTCTATTTATATAGATAGATATAAAAAGAGGTATATTGAAAAGGAAGTGTAGATTTTTGGGAAGTCGCATACCTACGTTACTAATTGTAAATTAGTATGTAGAATGTAACGTCACTGATGTGTTATGTAAGCATTTTCTTGATGTGTCAGACAGATTGATTCTGAACTTCGAAGTAACTACAGCACTGGGCAAGATATATTGCAGATCGACGTCTAGAAAGAGATATTCGACTAATTTCGGCTTTGTAGAGCGTTGTCCTTTGCGCACGAAATACTAACAGTCTGTAACCTCACCGCATTTTTCAAACGATTGACAATACGTAACACATGTAGTGTGCGAAAGGGACAATACTCTACAAAATGCCGAAATTAACCGAATGTCTTTTTCCCGAGGTTGATTTGCATCATGTCTTGCCCAGTATCGTACAATGTAAACGGCTATTGAACCAAATTGATTCTGAATACAATTTAAAACAAGCATCCAAACACAACATAGATAAGAAGTTAAAAAGACAAATGGAATACTAAGGTAAAACGCAGTTTATTATCAAACAATTTCTTGCCAAAAAATTAAATATAAATACGAGAAATAACTTTCCGCATCTTTTGCCCCACGCATTATTCCTTCATTGTTAAAGTACATAAGTTATTCCTTTAGCATATTTTAAGCGTTGAAATACCTCTATTTCTGTATAAATTATATTTCTGGTTAATCCTCGTTCTAAACTATCCTTAATCCTCCATATTCGTGTGAACGTTAGCAGAGGTTGTCGAGGTGTCATCGTAACGGGATAATCCTATCGATTCACACTGGCCCTTCCAGTATGGCTTCCATATCAAATTTCAACATCCAGCAAATTTATCTCTAGTATTTTGATAGGTATTGATTTATTTCATTAACTGCTGAGTTATGTGTCATGGGAATCACGGATTAACTTAACCATTTTATTGTATTGTGTGGGTATGTATTAATATGAAATAGTAGTAAGTATTTTTTTTATAAACATTTCGGACATATAACACACAACCCCATCTAGTTCCAAGTTAAGCAGAGTAGTGTTATTTGTACTAGAAAATTGATATAAATACATATATACTTTTTTTTTATAAATACACATTCAAAATACATAAGAAACACCCAAACTATAAACAATTATTTGTAAATCATGCAAGCATTTAGTCCAACCCGGGAATCGAACCTAAGACCTCAAATTCAAATTCAAAATCATTTATTAAATTTAGAGATTAGGGCGACATTTATGAACGTTACATTGAAGTTACAAATAAAAATCATAGATCGACACAAACAGACGCCAGATGCACTGTTTTATCAAAATGAATAAGGCGAAAACACCAAAATTCACTAGCTGTCTGTGTCGATCCATAACTTCCAGTTTCCAAAATGCGTAGGGCCTTAGAAAAAAATACTGGCAAAGAAACTCATGGCCATTCTTTTTAAAAGTCCGATCTCCAGAAGCACAGCAGTTGCATAGGCTGCGACTGCGCCACCGATACAGTTAAATATTTTAAAATTAATTTGATACAAATTTCACAAGGACTTTTTACTAGAGTGCGTTAGTTAGTATTATACTAATCGATATACGGTTACAGCTATTCAAACTACTACTAACTGTTTCAAATTTTAAATGAAAAAATATTAACATGTACAAAATACCTAAAACTAATATAGGAAATGCAAAATTATAAAGTAGCTCCACTACAACATCTAGTAACATAATCGGTTTTAAGAATTCCAAAATATAAGTCAAGTACTACTGTCTCAAGAAAAAGAGAAAAAAAACCCAAATATGTTTGGAAAACAAAATAACAATAGGCACTCAAAGTTGAACCTATTCACAGAGACGCACTCATTAATAAACATTTAGTCCCGACAAATTTACTATCACACGGAGCCACGAAGTTTGAACGTCACAAAGTTCATTTAAGTTGCTAATACGAACGGTGTCTCCTTCAAAGTTGTGTATGAAATTCTGCTGTACCTTTAGAAATATCAATCAGAATAATTAAGCACAGAAGTCTATAAATGTGAACATAAAATTCATGTAAGTTCATAAGTTGGTATCGTGGGTATTTTTAGGGCACTGATTTATGACCCATAAAAGTATCCTCATACATACATAACAAAGAATTTTATGAAATCGTGTCTCAGAACTTTTCTTAGCAAACATTCAAATTTCCTTATGACTATTTTATTTCTATTCAGGTTTCAGAAGGAAACTGATTAAGAAGAAGCCTAAATAAACTAAAAATGACTAAGTAGAGTCGGGCTGGTGCACCGAGGATTCCGTGAAACTTGTATCTTCGCGATTTTTCCTTTCTCTGTGGTATAAAACGTTGCTTCGTACCAAATTTCAAGATTCTGAGTTCACGGAAATTATCCTGTCGGTTTTGATTACCTTACCAGTGTCGAAAACTTGCAGCGTGAATGGCTATATCTTTTGATTGCGTTGGCTTCGAAGTTTGATTTTTTGACAGCTCTAAGGGACAGTACACTTGAGTATTTGATAAGAATTTTAGGCTTGATACCTCCATGCGTTTCTGAAAAAAGGAATCTTGACATTTAGACAGACAACAAAGTGATCCCATAAGGGTTTCATTTTTTCCTTTCTTGAGCTACGGAATCCTAAACAAGTATGGGTTCATGATCCGTCTGTTTTTTGCTTATGTGTCACTCGTACAGAGTAGGTACTCTTTATAACACACACTGTTTTAATTTCCTTTCTAATCAACTCTATAATGCACCAGACACTACCTCACACTTTTACTCAATCTCGTTATTCATTTCTATCTTATGGTTGCCTGTAAGAAATTGCCTTTGAGCTATAATGACGCCATTTGTACTGACTAAGCATTAAGTTATATATTAAGTTATCTAATGTACAATAAAGCGATTTATTATAATTAATTTCGACAGAAATACGTAAATATATACCTGAAAACTATTGTACATGCTATGTCCAGTAGTGGACTGCTGTAGGCTGATGATGATGATGATTCTACATACTGATTCATAGCTAAACATTTTTTTCCAAAATTTAAGGACTATGTATTAGATTTATGTAATTTATGTGTGTATTTTTTAACAACCCATTCCAATCCCAAACTAAACTGAGTTTTGTAATATGAATACCAGATAAGTTATGTATTTTTTTAGCATAAACCACGTGCTTGTATTATTAAATTTTTACCTACTTTTTATTTTGAAATCTTAATTACGTTTAACCATCCCCACGGGATAAATAAGGGGGTAGGGAGGGAGGTGAAACCATATTTAAACCCTATTTTAATCATAAAGATTGTAATACTAATAATGTTTATTATTATATATGGAAGGGAGGACAGAAAATAGAATAGAAAGTTAGGACTTAATTTTATTATCTAAAGTCCCTATTCAAATACTGAAATAAAGCCTTAATTTTGGTTCCATATCCCCAAATTATACGTTTCAGGTCCTGTTGTAACCCATCCCTTTCTTCTGAATTTTAAATCTCTGAGCTTATTAACAGTGCCTTATTTATCTGTATAGCTTCGCTTATCTCGTGGCCATACTGTCGCAAGTTATAAATGATCACCGGTTGTCCGAATGTTATGCGATGTCACGCGCGGGTCAGCTATGTAATTAATGCTTACGTAGACACCGAGCTGTGCCAAAAATTGACTTTTGTAAACGACTGTAGAGCCAGCTTCATTTTATTTCTATTTATACCTATTTAAATTCATATTTATCTACACCCATGCGATAAATCGTCTATAAAAGTTTCTGAAACAGCTAGCTTATTGCCAACATCAAAACATTCTGTATAATATTTACCATAATATCATCCAAACGAATGTTATAATGTTGTACTAAATGTCATAATGCAACTCCTCTTTGAAAATAAACTCCTTTTTGAATAGAACATTGTAAGGCACGCACCTTTCACTACCATAGCGCCGTGCTTAAAAAAGAATTCACGTCGTAGCCTGCCATTTTTATTCAATATTAGTATCGCAAAAATGTATTACTTACAAAGGATTAATTTCATGGGCGAAGATAAAGTCTTGTTACGCAACTGTACATAATTGGGAATATAAAACACTCATGTGATGCTATCATCACACGAGGCGAACACATTCGTGTTTTAATACCCCTTATGATACAACAGTTGCATAAATAACTATAAAATGTGTGTAAAGTTTGTTTTTACAATTGTGTACGCACCCGTTTGTCTTCTGTCTTAATCTATCACCACAAGGATTACGCCTTAGTTGAGATTTTTTCTTAACTAGTTTTATTTGCCTAAAGAAATAGTTCTTTCCCCGTTTCAATTTTAGCATGACCCCTGTAAAAGCCTAACACGCAAACACGTAATGCGTTCCAAAATTTTAAGGAACGTAATACTTATTACGTGATCCCGTTAATTCCCGTAAACATAAAACACGCCTTCTAATTTAAAATATGAAATGTCACTCGAAAAAGTTTTAATAGTTATTTTTCATTTACTCAGACGCTAGAAGTGATTTCTTTATCTATCAAACCATTGTTAAATGAAATATACAACTACCCTCGTTAATTAAAAATGGAATGTGTGAACGGCATAAACAATTCACATTTCATTTAAAATTCTATGGCGTGTCTATACTAATTGGTTGTCAGTTCATTGTCGAATCGGTCTTATTTGTCAGTACTTATTTAACGGAACGTTTTAGTAACAAACCAGCTTGATATATCAGTTGACTTTCTGTTGAATTATTTATTGGATTCACTTCTCATTTCATTGATATTAATGGGAATCGTGGTGATGTCAGCTGTATCGGAAAAGGAAAGTTTTATTTTGGAGTTTTATTTTGGAGTTTTATTTCATTTACATATTGATTACCAACTATAAGTTGACTTGAATTAGGGTTAGATATCCCCTAGATGGGGCAGAGGGCGTCCACGGTGCATCGCCATTACGATCAGTCTTGAGCATTTTGCTTGATTTCGATCCAGGTCTTGCCAAAGGCCTTCGCTTCATTGATGATAGTCCGCCGCCAGGTTTGTTTTGGACGGTCACGATTGTTTTCTTTGGGGGTTCCAGTCTAGAGCTTGCCTCGGGATATGGTTGGCATCTCTTCGGAGGGTAAGGCCTATCCAGCTCCATTTATGCCTTTGGAACTGATGGTTGGCCGGGACTTCATCGCAGCATTCCCACAAAAGAATGTTGGATATTCTCTCGAGCCAGAATACACCGAGTAAACATCGCAGGCATTGATTTGCGAAGACCTTTAGATCCAAATTTTAGGTTAAATAGTCGAATGTGTCAAAATTCACTTAATATAAAATTAACACAAGGTTATTTTCATTGGCGTTAATGTTTAGCAATCGTCTTGTTTTTTAGGATCTACAACAGTAGATAGGTTAAATCCCTAGATATGACGAAATATGCAATTAGCACGATCAGTTGATATCTGACTGGATATAATTTATCTATAGCATGTATATTTAGAAATATGTAAGTATATATCCCATATACCAATTTGAAACAGCTAAGAAAAATTATGGAATTCAAACTTGGATTTCGAAAGACAATACCCCCACTGCTTTTATTCCTCTTTAGCATTCGATATCTATTATCCGAAATTCGTATTAAACACTGCGGTATTACTCGCGGTACGACAATAATTGCTGGTAACGCCGCAGGGCGAAGCTAGTCTAAAAAAAGTAGCTTAAGTTTCTCCTTACATTATCCGCTACCTATTAGTGAAATCACCGTCAAAATTGGTCCAGATGTTTCAGAGGTTAGCGGGAAATACAGAAAGACAAAAGTTGAAAAAAAAATATTTGGTATATTTACCGTGTATACATACATACATAGATTCCAATTTTATTATTTGTATAGATTATAAATTCGAAAGTAGTGTAGTGTCTGTCTGTTGGTTGTGCTTTTACGGCAAAACTATTGCACTATACCGATTACAAAGAAAAACATGAAGACTACTTTTTATAGTGAAAATCGAGACTCACAGGATGTTATATTTTTTTCATTACCTGATTTATACTGTAACGCATAAACTATGGTATTAGCTTAAGCTTATTCCTTTACCAGGAGTCAGAGATTAGCGGTATAATATGCGTACAGATTTAGATTCAAACTGACAGCAGGATAACGGTGCATATTCATTCGATAAATAAATCGTGCATAAACATAAATGGCATTAGGATATACAGTAAATCCACAAATTATTGATTAATGTTTTACTAACCAATAAAAAACAACAAACCTATCTGACTAGCGAACCAAAACCTCCTTCTTGAGAAGGGGCCCATGTCCGACAGTGAACTTTAAAACATTGTAAATGATGATGTGGAACTCTTCTCTATTAAAGGATATCGATTTCTAAGGCTTTTGATCTTATGATAATCGATCCCAACTCAAACTAGTGCGAACATATCTCTCGACGTAATAACCCACCGACTACATTAGTAGTTCTCTCAGTTCTTCAAAATATGTAATCACTCCATCGAAAGTACGTAGCTACTAAAAAGCTAAAGTCAGCTGATGACGCAATACTTTCAAGACCTTTGTCATTGACGAGCTATTGTATTCTTGAACCGGTCTTGATTTCCGTGAGCAATCCTATTTGTATCAGTTTCAACCAATGTTTCGGGGATTTAAAAAATAGGAATTCTTTAAGAGTTAAGGATTAAGATTTTTTATTGCATAAGACGGCAAATAAGGAGACGGATTATTAGAAGTAAAGCCTTACGTCACCGACATGAAACGAACTCCTCCCAAAAGTATTCTTAGGATGTTAATAGCAATGACGAAAATTCCCTCAGTTACAGTCTTAGTTATCTTTGTACTGTACTTGTATTTTGGGGAAATATGTAATCATCATCCTCGTATTCATAACTGTGTGTAGCAATTGAAGCAGATCCTCTGCTCTCAGCATTATGCTCTTGAAGTATTGAATATAGGTTACCTAGGTGGCCGGAGGGCCATTGATATAGAAGAATTACTAGGCCGCCATGGTGTGGGTCGCCATGCATAGTCTGCATAAGCATTGAGTATCGTGACCACTACTCGTGGATTCTGATTATGCTTTCCATCAGGCAGAGTAGTCATTTTAGCAGAAGCATAAATAAAAAAATATATATATTTTTTTGAAAATATACCGCTTAATTCTGCAAAACAAACATTCAATAAATTCAAAAATAAGATCTGGAAATGTTGAATTTATAGTATAACCTCACATTTAACTGGACACCTTTCGTCCTTTAAACATAAAAGTTTGAAATGATTCTATGTGCAGTTGCTATGAATTGTAAAAATCGCTTACATTCCCATAGTTTCTTTCTATGAAATAGGGACAAACAAGCAAATAGTATGCAATTACCGCCTCCCACGAACAAGTGCGTTGTTGGCCCTTGGGGGACGGGCGGGAGCATGGGAGGGTTGAGGTATGGGCCTCTGGTATCTTCACTCACTTAGTAAAACACAGCGCACACTGTTTCACACCGGTTTTCTGTGAGGCCATGGTTTTACTCCGGTGAAGCCGGCCCATTCATGCTGAAGCGTGGCTTTTCCACGTTATGTGTAATACTTTTGTATTTTTTTTAATTAGCAATGACTTTATTTAAATTTGTATTCAGTGTTTCAAATTTCAGATAAGCTTTGTCGCTTCAACCTCTGGATTGCAATTGCAAAGGCCCTTGGCCTTTAATATTTCAGACCCAAATCACACGCATTTCTACTAAACATACGTTTATAACAACGATAATCCCATAGCAATGAAATATCGTATCCGTTTTCAACAATCAAGCCGAAATGTGCGGGCCAATTACATGCTCAGGTGTTAGAGAGACTGGCGTGTGTTGGATGAATGCCAAATTCTGGTATCACGTTAAACAATTCGGTTTCTAAAATGCACTACAATGTAGTTTACTCATAAATATCACCAACAAACATACATACAAATTCACGCTATATTTCTGTTTAGTTCGGGGTAAAACAAAATGATATAACACTATTTATCACAATCCTGATTTACGTAAACTTGCCTTCATACGTTTATTTGACATTATTATTGATATATTATTTATACAATGAATTTGCGTGTTAGGTGAAAACTTATTTTTATATCTCGACGAATTTCTTTTTTACCATGGGAGGACCGGAGTGATACCACGACATCACCGAAAACCAGTGTGAAATAGCGCCAGCGCTGTGTTTTACCGAGTGAGTAAAGGCACCGGAGCCGTATTTATAGCAGGTGTCTAGTATTCATAATACAAGCTGTATCCTCAAATACTAGAAACATTCAGGGAAGTTCTAATGGGCGCAATCTCATTATAATTTTGTTTTATTAATTTAGGTCTAAGGAAAGTTACTCATTAGTCTGTAGACTAGATCGTTACAACAATGTCCTACTGCATTCGTATGCCATTTACAGAAAAAAAATCATTCTTTAACTCATCTTCTGCCTAATAACATATTAAATCTGTTAGTTCTTATTTGCGTCCAGCATTACATGCGTTGTATCCAAAAATAAGACCATAATGTTACAGTAAACAAACAACTTTAATACAAAATGTGTTGCCCAACATAGGGTAAAAGTGATAAGCAATTCTCTTATATCCAACAAAGTTAAGTCCATATAACGTAATCTGGTTTGCTGATATTCAGTTATTAGCTAAAGTAACCCACCGGTCAAGATTACCAAGAGCAAACAATTTTAATAATCACTAACATCAAGATCCTAATGGTAGACACAATGAGATTGTGTTATAGAAACTCACGTTGAAATAATTTGGCCGAGTACGCTTAAACATGTAGAACGCGATGAGAGAAAACAGATTTTAGTTGCAAACAACTAAAATTTGTTTACATATTAGTATTTATGACTATTAGTTTCAGTTTTTACATCTAATACAAAAACTTGCAAACAAAAAATAATTAAAAATGTTTGATGAATGTTTTGTTTGGGATGAAAAACTTAGTCAGTTAGTAACGTAGCCAGCGGGTCCTAAAATCGTAATCACTCAATCGAAAGTACGTAGTTACTAAAAAGCTAAAGTTGGCTGATAATGCAATACTTTCAAAAGCTCCGTTATTGATGAGCCATTATAGTATTTCTCAACTGGTCGTGATTTCCGTGAGCAATTATATTTGTGTCAATTTCAACGGCTTAAAAAAACATATTTTTATACAGTGTGAAAAGTTAATTCGAATTACAATTTTTAAAATCAATAAAAAAATTAGGCTAAAACTTATTAATTTATTTTTAACTGGCTTTTGCCCGCGCCTTTGCTCACGCGTAACAAACAAACTAACATTCACATTGTAATATTAGTATGATTAATATTCGTAGTATAAGTATTTTAAAAACTTAAAGAACTTAAGGGAAAATTACCATAATAACTATTTACAAATAACATCTCTTATCACTTTATGCAATCGCGTTGTTTATTTACATTTTTTTAATTTTTATTTATGAAGTAGGTTTTTAGAATACCGTGTCTGTGGTACACCTATTTATAAAACTTAAACAGCCTGTTATAAATGATACAACATTCCACGTACGTTTGGCGTGGTCGGTCACAAAACGGAAGCGTCTGTATCCTCGAAGGTGCGGATGTTTGGCAGCGCGCCAACCCTACTGATTCCGGTACGTCTCAGGTTATTGCGTTTTAAATGCTTAGTTTTGTGTAAGTAGGTAGTTGCTGTTTGAAACCGTTTAAGAATCTTTTCTGAGTTCGTAATATTATGTTGACTTTGCATCTTAATGGTGTTCAACAAGGAGAAAGAAGAAAATAACAGATTTCTACTGTTTGGACTAAAATCTCTTCTTGTCGTTACTTCTTTCGTTCTAATAATATTTGAGTTAAGTTCGTTCTATTACTTTTTTATTGCTCGGTTGGTTTTTCTGCTGCGCCAAGTGAACCCACAACATTCAAATTCCACCCGAAACAAGTGGTGTGATCCACAAATTGTTGTTCTGAGTCTTTTACTTGTGTCCGATTCATGTACGTTTGTAAAGTCCCTCGCGATACAGGTGAGTATATCTAAAGTGAGTGTTGTCTTTAAAAACAAAATTGTGTAAAGAAGAATCTTCGGGTCGATAAACTATTGATAAAATATGTATCTAGCCGTTTGGAAAATTGGTTTTTGTAATACCAACATAAAATTATGTAGTTTGAATAATACTGCTGAATGTTACAAAATAATAATTAGCAATATTACAAAATGTTTAACTTCAACAGTACCTACTTTGAAAAATAATTCACATGCAACAAGCAATATTATTCAAACTGCATAATGTTATGTTGGTATTAACCAAGATAAAATGATGCAGTTTGAATCAAATCAAATCAACAACCCATAATGTCCCACTGCTGGGCTCGGGTCTCCTCTCAGGAGAGGGTTAAGGCCATAACGTCCCCACGCTGGCCAAGTGCGGATTGGGGACTGGCAAGACAACGTTGTGGCTACGTAATCTTACCGTTGGACGTTTTTAAGCCGCCCGAAGGCCTCCAACTAAGCTTCACGACTGTTATCCTCTGATAACAACCGGGACCGACTGCTTAACGTGACCTCCGAATCACGGAGACGCTCATGGTAACATGCCACCAGCGGTCACCCATCCAGGTACTGACCGCACCGTCGTTGCTTGCCCTCGCTGATTGTTTCTAATCACCGAGTGCAACTGGGCTATGAGCGCCTGCAGTTTGAATAATACTGCTGAATGTTAAAAAATAATAATTAGCAATATTATAAAATGTTTAACTTCTACAGTACCTACTTTGAAAAATAATTCACGGGCAACAAGCAATATTTCTATCGAACCTTAAATGTTGTGCTCCAAAATTCTCGTGTTAGAGCCTGCAACTACAAATTAATTGGCCATAACGGAGAAAATATCGTTATTGGTGATACAAGTCACACAAACTTTTGTGGCAAAAATAAAGCACGAAAATTCAATGGGCGTTGCAATGCGGAGTGTGGCATACATTCAGAACTCATTAGTCCTGACATAACAACCTAAGCTATTGCATTAAAGCTGTTTATTGTCTGCAGTAGGCCGTAAATATCAGGCAACATATAAGTTACGGCTTTGCGAAGCGATTTGTAATTGTCTTTGCCAGCAAAAATGTCAGAGTTTTTGTTTTAGTTATTTAATAGGCTGTTTAAATAAAATGCGTGTTCTAAGAATTTTTTGCAATATAACAATTGAGTATTATAGTTGTAACGTTTAAAGGATTAGACAAGAGAAAATGGCTAAACAGGCCACTGTGAGGTTAGTAGTAGGTTCCGATGGAGAAGGAAGCCGGATTTTTAAATAACGATTTCTTCATTTCATTGAAATACGTTTTGAACCCAACTCTATAAAGCAATTGCTACAAAACCAGACATAATCTTACCCAGTATTCTAAAATACATATGTTCCCTGGCTCATTAAAACTTTAATTAAGTTTCGGACATGGGATTCAAGCGGCTCAAGATATAGTCGTGGGATGCCAAATATGGCAGTCCATGAACTAACTGTTTCCCTTAGTCGCCGTTGAAAGTTACGCTAATGGACTATGGACTATTTGTATGGGATTATTGCAAATTTGCTTGCGTTAAATGAGGTTTTTTTTTCTGAGAATGCACGATAAGATTTTGCAGATAATTAATTAGTTTAAGATCCATCTCGCTAATTGTTTTTTGTAAGTAAATATCTATTTGGGATCTCTTATTTTGTGACCTTTTAGGAGTTCATATATCATATATGATGGAATATTCTACAGGTGACGTCTTTTGGCCTAGATGATGATGATTAAGATGATATTTATAATCTACTCCAAGTCGTAGATATTTGAGCTGTGGATGGGATACTTTTAAGGGTGAATTAACTTCCTTCAATTTGCCTAGTAGAATATTCATTTATATAGGTATAGATCTCCGGTATTCTCATTCTCTCGGTGAAACACAGGGCAGTTGCTGTTTCACACCGGTTTTCTGTGAGGCCATGGTATCATTCTGTTCGAACTGGTCCATGGATGCCGAAGCGTGACTCTCCTACAATATCCCTTCTATTCTCCTTTCCTTTAACTGTTCGAAAGAAAATATCATCAACACTATCCTGCCCTTTAAAATTATATTGTGCATCGATTTTAGTTAATAATTTTTATAACTGATAACGATCTCCTTTCGTAAAGTAATTCTTTTTATGGAATCGCGGGCTAACGAGCTGACGTATCGTAAGTGATTACCGCCACCCATAGAAATCTGCAACACCAGAGGCGTCACAAGTGCATTACCGGCCTTTGGGGGATGAGCAGGAGGATGGGGATGAGGAGAGGGGTTGGGGTATGGGCTTTTGGTATCGTTGGGTCCGGATGGCGTAAGAAAGCGGTTCCCGGATCCCTCCCGTCTCAGGCGCAGAGTGGCACAACGTGGTGGTTTAGTGGGTAGTCTGGCTGGTGTCAGTCAGGAGTCCCACACGAAGCGAACCCCCCTGTACCCGCAGGGGGGGAGCGAAGTGCGTAAAGGTATTCCACCAGGTCAAAAAAAAAAAAAAGGGCTTTTGGTATCGTCACTCACTCGGTGAAACACACCCGCATGCGCTGAAAGAGCAAGAAATAAGAAAGAAACGATTCTAACCGTTATATCAAATAACTAACCTCTTTTTAATTTAGATAAAACCATAAAAATTCAAATTCTCATCATAATTTCGTAATTTAAAAATGTTTGGTCATCTTTCTACAAACGAGCAATAGAAAAGACTTGTGTTAATAAAAATAAAGTTACATATAAACAGTAATACAATTCTGATGTAACTACTAAGCAGAAATATAAGTATCTACTAAATTTTTATGAAACATAAAGGCAGTCGACGACAGCGGAATAGAATAACAGAATGTAGGTAGATATAATAAAAAAGTATTTTTTTCTTATTTTCGCAACAAGCGTTTTGAGTGCGTTGTACCTATTTTATATAGGCAATGTTAACATAATGTAAGGAAATAATAAAGTGTGTCGAGCTCTTATTATTGCAACTTGGAACATACATATAAATCAACATAGAAATGATATTTCAACGAGCTTTTCTTATCATATAGCCTCATGATCTGAGCATATAGCGAGCAATTTCTAAAAATAACGCTCGACATTGAAATACATTGTTAAAATAAAACTGTAATGTGTTTAATAAAAAATAACGAATCGAGTTTGATTCTTATAATGTAACTATCAATATTTTGGATTCGACACATACGAATGATAAAATTATATAGGCTTCTTAAAATAGTTATACTCTTTTGATTTAAATACTGACAAAATGAAATATAGAAACCATTCTCTACCCATTTATTACACATTTAAATATTAATGTAGAATCATTATTATACAATTTCAATTAACATTGGAAAAACCCAAAAGGGGCTAAAAGTCTGCAAATGTCAACTGTTAGACCCAAGTTTTTTTTTAAAAACGTTAACTTCTAATGACTTCTGAGATTTCGATTCTTACACATCGATGTTCAATTATTGATTTTAATTTACAATTCGTAAGGAAACAAAATATTAAACCTCTTACTTTTTCTAGTAGATTGGTAATTGACTTCAAACAAACAACGAGTGACGTGGTACTGATAAACGTATGCTTTCATTGTTTCTAATTACAACCTAATTCACAACATCGATTTTCCCTTCCAATTCGGCCTTCCAAATTAAAATACTGAAGGATCTTAGGAAGCAAGACAATAGTGAGCGCTCACCCCATAATTATTATTTTCGGGTCCGTAATAAATAAGGCCAACGGCAATTTGCCTGGACCGTCTGTTTGTTTGTCCGGCCCTTAATTCAAAGTAACACAGTTTGTACAACAGTGGTGCGCTTATTTGTATTTGTGTTAGCAATTTACTGTAGAATACGTAGGTAGATAATGTCTAGCTATTCAGGTGTTTTGAGTAACCTTTAGAGGTCTATTCTGACATGTTCTTTAAAGGCGTTGCTTTAAATAGAATTAAAAGCGGTCTGAGAATTATTGTACATTGTATTATTTATTGCATACTAATTTATTCATCAACGTAAAACCTATACTACTGTAGCTAGACATTTTGTTTGATTACTTTTTGATGTCAGCAAACCACAAAAGATCTCGTCGTAGCTATACAACCGGTCATGCCTCATTTTAGAAGTGTCACATAATACGAAGTAATCTTTAAAACGGACTAAAAGCAATGGAAAAAATAATCACGTATACACAGAATATATTTACCAACTTATTTATGCTGCATCTCATAGTTTCGATATTTAACCATATACTTTCACTATTGTTCTCAATCCCAGTCAATTATAATTTTTGTAACATTAAATTGTATTATATCGAAACATGTTCAATTTTATATTATATTAGGCAGATCTATGTAGATGAGATATGGCTTAGACAAATGTTATTAACCAAGGACATCCTTATCAAATAAAAATTGATTAACAAAATCAAACTAATTAAAAATGGATTAGCACCAAAAGCTATTCTTAAGCGTTTCGATTTGGTATATTTATGAAACAAGTCTCCTGTATCTTTCTTTGATGAAACTAGATTTCATTCAAAACTTTTGGTACCGCAGGGTACGATATTGTAAGAAGATTCATCTTCGAAAATATGCGTAACCCTTTTGGAATTCATCAAAAAAAGTAAACAAAGAATCTTATTTGCTTGTCGCAAGCTATTTTCCTCAGAATCCGACACATTGTGTATTTTGCCTCAACCCACTACATTGACCTAACTCACCCTATTTCATCACCATCAATCAGTTCTTTTAAAAAACCTATTGTCGGCTTAAACAAAATGAGGCATTCCTCGTGGTGGCGTGTTAAAAGCAACGTTATATTGTAACATTTTATGCAAATGAATGTTCACTCAGCTTTCAGCCTTTCTAAGCACTTTGCAGGGAAATGTACAATAAAATGGAGCTGCCACAGCTTTGCAAGGATTATACAGAGCAGCCTAGTACCGCGTGTTTTATCCGTTGCCGCCTCGCTTTCATGCAGTCTGTCCGAATTGTTACATGGGTTAATGGATGCTGGGTCATTGTGATGCCTTGCTTATAATTGCTATTAACTTTTGTTTTTTGTTCTTGCCTGAGAAAGATAATTGGATTAAATATAACTGCTTCTGGGTTGACACTGACTTTAAGATTAAAGGATGGATATATTGTACGTACCTATCTATATGTTTGAATAAATCTGTAATATTAATTTTTGTAACAGTATATTCATAAGCATGTACACTGTTTATTAAATGAAATTTTAAAAAAATCAGTATTATATCTTAGAGTAATTATTGAAAAATAATATAAGAGTGGGAATCATAAATTAAAGAGAATACTAATATATATCAAAATACAGCTAAGAATATCTCACAACTCTGACTTCGTGAACTATTCGTTTTTTGTTCAAGCAGTACTGCTCTGGAATGCGCTCCTACTCGAAATCAGGATGTCCACAGACCGTTTTACATTTAAAAAGAAGATGCATAAGCTCCTTCTTAACGAAATGGCAGAAACTACTAACCGATAATCGGTATATATTCAAGTTTTAATAGTGTACTAATATAGTTGTGTGTATATATATTTATATACGTATAAATTTGTGTGTGTATTTAAGACATATGTATCCTATATGTGTTTATGTATGTGTAAGTATTTCTTTCATTCTTTTGTGTACTCTTGGAAACCTCTGTGCACCACCTACCTTACAAGATTTCTACACCACCCTAAGGTTGAATGCCTTGGGTATTAAGCCCGCCATTGTACAGTGCATAAAGTTTTAAATAAACAAATAAATAAATATATTATAGTACCTACAATGGTGATTGAGTAGGACATGACTAAAAGTTCTTTGTTAATCTTTATCTCCAGAACATTTTTATAAACTTATTATGCAATATTTGTAAGTTGTGTATGATGATCTGTGAAAAATGAACCTACAAGATATTTCTCAACCACATGCTATACTCTTGCGGATGTTTGAGGCAGTTTAGAGGGATACGCCCATAATACAGTGCCGGAATACATCAGCGTTCCCACAAGAGTCGACGCTTAAGGCGGAAACCCCACGCAGTTCCGGGTTTCGTCGCCTCACAAACTATCTGTACGAGAAGAAAAAAATAAAAAAGTTTTCTTAGAAAACAGATTCTCCTTGTCTCAAAAACACAATTTCTTCTAAACTCGTACCATATTACTTAAGTTGAAGTCTTACTCGTTCTTATTATGATATCAAAATACGCTAGTAAACTGAAATAAAAACACCCGTCGTAGAAAAGTTCGAGTCTTCAAACTCTAGGAAAAGAACAAAAGATATCCAGTAATTGACACCCGTCATAAAATAAAAAGGCACAGGACGGCAAAGTTTCGTTCCAAATCACGCCAAGTCCAAGTCGGATCGCATCAAGACGGGGCGTAACTTTTGACTCCATGTGACAAACTCGAACGCAAAACTTGGAGCGCTCGAACGGGTGTTAGGTAGACGTCCGCTGTGATTGTACCGTTGAGTTTGGACCGCGAGAGCCAAGTACAAAGACGTAACACCTCCAATGGCGTTGTATGTCAGAAAAGTTTAAAGTTATTTCATTTTGTTTTAGATTTTTATTAATGAACAAAAACGAATCAAATTGCCTAACGATGTTTTAAAATCTATTAAATCAGGTTTTTACATACAATATGTAAGAAAATCCGATATTTTTTTAAATAAGTTACACATATGCCGCAGTTACATATTGTTACGTGTTAAGATTGTGGATTTTGGAAATAAACACTCAGCGCTGTAAAAAAACTTTATTAAAGGCACTCTTAAACACAATGCTACTCCGAATAACATTCCTTAATTGTCGCCAAGTTTGCTAGGTTAAACGAAATGCCTTTTATATTCAACGCTAAAGCAACTTAAAACTTCTAGTAGGTTCCATGACGACGTAGCATCGAAAGGAACATCTTGAACATGACATTTCTGCGAAACATAAACAGCAAAACACACGTCAATCACATCTAACGTCCATCCATATTCGATTTTATGCATACTGATATAAGGTTCGTCATTTTGTGCCTCAAAAAATCAACGAGTACGTTCTGACGTTTGACTTTGTTTCAAACTTTGTACTAGAATATTCTTTCTTCATAACACTATATTATGTATCAAATAGGTTCATGGATACTGTATCAAAATTTTACTGTTTCTAAACTATTCATGACTAATAATTTAATTAGAAGCATCGTTTTTTGAACACAAAAATCACACAAAGTCACGTAAAAATTTTTTTTACTACACTTATCACTGAAACCCAAATAATCATTTAAAAAACACTGCTCCTTCATTCGGTAACATATTTCATATATTGATACTTTAAAGAGCATTACTCATTTCATTAGGGTCATCGAACTTTCATAAATTATCATAGACTATCATTTATTTAAGTAAAGTGAAACAACATTTTACAGGATAAACTGTGACTAAATTATAATTGAAACTCTAATAATAAATAATACACTCCAGACAATTCACATGTTATTATTTATGGTTAAGCAAGCTATTGACCTATTTATTGGTATGTGTGAGTCATCTATCAATCAGTGCGGAAGCTTGAAAGCCCCAATAATAGTAGAGAGATGGTGATCAATTGGGTCGTCAGAGTTTAATTAGTTGACAATGCCTTCGCATGTGGCCCTACGGGTACCAGTAAGTGATTACTTGGCAACGGTGTACTTTATGCCTTATTGTATGTTGTAATCATGTGTTATATTATACAAAATAAACTACGTATCTGTATTCAATTGATCCCCAACCTAAGCTAAGCCCCACGGCGATACGTCCCCACGCTGGCCAAGTGCTGGTTGGGGACTGGCCTGAATACGTTGTGGCTACGTATCTTGCCGTTGGATGTTTTTAAGCCGCCCTAAAGCCTCCAACTAAGCTTCACGACTGTTATCGTATGATAACAACTGGGACCGACTGCTTAATGTGACCTCTGAATCACGGCAACGCTCATGGTAACATGCCTCCAGCGGTCGCCCATCCAGGCACTTACTGTGCCGTCGTTGCTTACCCTCGGTGATTGTTTCTAATCACCAAGTGCAACTGGGCTATGAGCGCATGACACATTTAAGATTTTTATTTACTTAGATTACAATAATATTTTAACTAGTAACGACAGTGCACTAGAGCTAGTGCACTGTCGTCATTAAATTAAGTTTGAATGAATAAATTAATTATTTTTTTCCTCTTGTATTATAATATACAACTACATTTCTAAGTAATTCACATTTTTTATAAACATCATGGTTTCATGATAAGATAAAGTACATACGTACATAAAAAGGTTTACTGAAAGTAACTCAGTGATGAACGTATATATGTGTTAAATTTGTTTATTTTTACGCAAAGTGGATAGCGTTTGCTGCAGTTGGAGCTCGTAAAAAACTTAAAAAATATCCAAGATTAAACGCCTTAGTGACGCCGCATTAGAAGAGCCAACCCCAAGTAGATGGGATGAGTCTAGGCAGAAGAAGTAGAAAAAGATTACAGTTACATCAAGCATTATTTAAGTCCTCGGTTTTCTGCACCTTTTTGTTATAGCATTACTCTACTACTGAATAAGCTACATCGTGTGCAAGTGAAAGTGGAAAGTTAGTTGGCTGTTAAACAATTACATCACTGCTTCTCAACGAGTGAGTGAGATCAAATGATGATTTGCTAATTCTGGTGGAGAGGGAAAGGAAGGAAACACATCTCTGATACTTGAGTTGCGGGTCCAAGGGGTGATTCACCCGGTTGTTGTCTTTGCCATAAAAAATAAAAGACTACTTTTATGTTATTTTGTACCCATGAAAACTGTACCCGAAATCGCATGATAATGAGTTGAATAGCTGAGATACAAATGAATATAAATAAATAAATATTTCGGATATGGAACGTACAACGCTATCTAGTTCCAAACTAAACAAAAGCTTGTATTATGGGTACTAGACAAGTGATATAAATACATATATATATCCTTGTTTTGTAAGTACATACATATTATACATGGAAAACACCCAAATCCGAAACAAATATTTGCAGGCCTTACAAACACAGCAGTCACATACGCTACCACTGTACCACCGAGGCAGTCAGGCACTATAAAAACCAACAAACTTAAATATTCATTTATATTATAATATAAAAATAAGGTTCTAAATCGTACTGCCACTTGGATTGTTTCCCAAATATTATTCAGTTTAAAGTTGAATATACGTTTATGCACATATGGACTATTGCTTGTGTCTAAAATATACCCATCCATATTTTAGCGATATGTTCTACGATAAGGTATGCGAATAAAAAATCATGACTACTTTATATGTATGAGAGTTACAAATAACACACTTCCGTTTTTGGAAATATATTTTACACGTATGTTACAAGACTTTGGTTCTTTAACAGGTACATAGGAGAATGTACAAAGGTATTTATTAGAGGAAAGAATAATTTGATGTTTTCCTGAACTGTACTTATATAAGTTGCTACAAGTATTACGCTAATATAATATTATGAAAGCTAAAGTTTACGAGTGTCTGTGTTTGTATGGTGGATCATTTTTTAAAGCTAACAAGGAATGCATTAAAAAAAACAAAACTTTACTGCCTCAATCATCTTCCTAGCCTTCATCCCAAGATTTGGGGTCGGCTACTAGCTCAACTGGTTGTACCTGAATATCAGTTTTTACACAGAGCGACTGAAGGTGAACTGAATTCGAAGGTTGAACTAGTTGTCAGTATATTTGAGGGCACTGACTTGCCAATAACGATTATCATAGATGTTCATGATAACCGGGACCGGACGGCTTAACGTGCTTTCCGAGGCACGGGTGGAAAAACTGCTATATTCCATATTTCGGGCTGCTATTAAGAATTTCTTGTAAGAAAAACGCAACAGCAGTACGACCCGGGTATCGAGAACCCGAGACCTCTTAATATGCTGTCGCTTACGCTAACCACTAGACTAATGAGGCAGTCAAAGACGAATCTATTGACACCACTCGCATAAAAAAAAACAAGCCGTTTACGCTTTAGGGCGTGCCAAAGAAATATACTTAGATACATACATACATTCACTCGTAAAAAGTAGTGCAGCTACTAAAGCATAAATGTGAATCCAAGAAAAATAATATTATAATTACGGAGAAAATCGTTTACAACAAATAGTCCAAGGAAAAACTCTCCAGCTTTAATATTATATAAATATATTCACTTGTGATATGCAGGAGTTTTTCTGAAATACGTTAATCATGCAATGCTTTAAAAGAAGCACGCAACAGCGAATCATGAATTATAAACTGTTTTTTTTGTAACTACCTTCTTGTCGTGACTTTATGACAATATTATGAAGTTCAAAAGTTTGCTTGTTGAATATACCCCCAAAGATGTTATCAATTCAATTTTAAATTCATGCTTTGATTGATACAACGATTATCATATTTACAATAGGGGAACTTTAAACATAAATGTGGGAAAAGTGCCTGATACTCCACTAGTTGTAAATTCGCAGCTTGTTCATAAATAAGGTACTAAGTTTATAAGTGAGCTAGAAATATTTATGATTTATGGGCATTTGATATGATAAGAGTCATGGCAAACTTCATGTTGTTACGGCTATGAAGTTGTTCCTCGGTTTTTTTATTGACACACTTAATATATATTTTTATTTTTTTATTTATTTATCTTTATTGTATATACATAGTAACAAATGGTACAACAGGAACAATCACACAATATGTATAACAATTGGCGGTCTTATCGAGTGATATCTATATATACCGATATCGGCGATTTCTTCCAGACAACAGACAATTAATATGAATATCAATGTTTAAGTCAATACTTGTTCTTCTAAATAATATTAAGCATTTGGGAAACTCAGCAGCATTTCTTTCGCCAAAACTTCAGAAGACCTAAAAAACTAATTTTGTTAGTAGTTGTGTGTATATGTGTCTGTGGATCCGAAACCTGGTCTTTCGCTCTGCTTGTAGTTATTAACCGAGTTATATAAACCTTATAAAAGTCAATGGTAATAATACAATACTTCAAAATAATTTTTTGGTTATTGAAAGAGGACCATCTAGCATTACACGCCCAATGGCTTTAACTTTTTTATATTTTAATGTTTATCATTAACTTGCAAATCATATAAACTGAATGAAACATCTTGGTTTAAACAATCAGATGTTGAGAAACCACACAGCGAATTTAGATAACTCTATTAAATAATATTGTTCTTTCCTGCAATTGAGTCTTAAGTAACAGGATGAAAACCATTACATTAACTGGGATCAAAACTAGGCAATTGATATTTATTTCTTTAAAGAGAATTTGGGACGGCAAAACAAACGATAACCGAACAAGCCTTTTTATATCCTCACATTTTGACTTAGACTATCAGTTACGATTGTATCCCAAACTATTTGATTCGATTAGACCACCAGTGCGACACATCAACGCCGCGAAATCCGCAAAATGGCATCGGACCTCAAAGTTTGAATCCTCACTTTCCATTTGATCAGATTTCACTCCCGTTCGTGGCCTTTGCATACATCCATAGGATTTACCGAGGTCGTGACCCAACATACGACTGACGAGTTTGTGGTCGCTTTATCACTTAAAAAAACTGTGTAGCTGAATTAAGGCCTCAAAGTCTAGTAAGATTTGCTAACATATTTTTGAATATTTAATTTTAGGTTTTGATATAATAAAATTTTGTATACACATGGTAGGCATATTCAAGTTAAATAATGGTGTTTACTGCCGTTGTCATAACATTTCTATAAAGAATTCGAAACATCGATTTGATTTCTTGATTACTATGTACAAATCAAAGTCCTAAGGTCTTTCTATAAAAATACAGCTATATTTAAATTCATCTTCTACTTGTCTGAAGAATCAAAATAGTAAAAACTAAATAGATCTAATGTAATTCACGATTTTAATCTCTTCGTGAGACATCCAGCACAGCAAATATTCAAAGCGAAAAACCAACAGCATTTTTATCGTTTGATTTTTAAATAAATTCAACGAAATTTTTGTTGGAGCGTGACTTGGCATGAAAAGTTTCAGTATAACTATATTATTTTACCGCAGAATAGTAAACTTTTGGGGACCTTAGAGCAATATAAAATAATCACTGGCATATTTTTACATAAATTTATCGGTTCAAATAAAATACGTTGAAAGGCTTTTAAGGAACACCATTAGATTTTTAGCTTTATTAGGTGTGTACGACGATAACGACGAAAAAGTGATTCTGAGACGTTAATTTATTCGTTGGTGGAGCTATAAAACATTTGACTGCCATATTTGCAGATCGCGAGATTGGTTTTCATTCAATTCAAAAATATGCAATGTTTATCCTTACACTAGAACCCGCTATACTCATAGAATATTAAGGATCAAATTGCAATGAGGTCACATGTACGGGTATTTTTCAAGGAACTCAATGTCTTGTTGACTTCGTGGCTGTTTTTTTAATCTACATTTAAATATTTTATAAAGAAATTCAAAATCTAGATGGATCAGATACTTTTTAAATTAAATGTAGAATTTGAATTCCTTACTAATTAATTAAAATTTTGAAAAAGCAGTCACCGAAGTCAACTAGGTAAAAAGCTACTTGAGAAATGCCCGTTCACTAAATTTGAGTTAGCTTCTAGAAATAAATATATTCATACATGGTGTCCAGAAGGAATCGATACATTTCCGTCTATCAAAAGAAAATATGAAGGAATATTAAGAAAATTAATGTTGAAAGGCAATTAAGGTTAATTGCTTTATTTATAACACTAAAATTCAGTGATGAAAAAAGGAGTCAAAAGAATATAACAAAAAATATGAATATTATTGATTCATTTTTAGATTGTTAATGTAATATAGATTCTCAAGTATCTAAAAAGTAACATAACGCATGAAACTAATGTATGAAAGTCTAAAATGAATAACTCCTTTCAGCATTTCTGAAAACTTAAAATCAATATCAAATAGCTTTTATTTCAAATAGGCATTTTTAGGCAGTTTCACATTACATTAATGACTCTTGTACCAAACTGTTATTCTTATGGGGAACAACCCTCAAGAAACTCCATAAGTTATTTAAAAAGAAAACAAATGTACAATTTTTCTGTACATTATAATTTGTCTATGCAACAACAACATAACATCATAAAGTTAGTACCTTATTTTAAATACAAAACTACCTAGTCTTTTACAAGTGTAATATAGATGTGGAGGAATGGATGTCATGTTCCTTCAGCACAAAGAAATGATCCTCTGACCAGGCGAGGTGATCATGTCTGGCGGGCTACTGCCCAACAATTGATGTTGGGAAGTTGTAGATATGGTGAAAAATCGGCGCGAAAACTTCTATTGCGCGATGCAGGATTGGTAATTTCTTTGTACACTACGTTACTCCGTAATTCAGTGTATGTTCGATAGATGGCGTTGTCATATGTTATTGTAGCCGTTGTATGTGGAAGTCGCCACACAAGTATACAATCCCAATCTTGGTTGCTTTCTAAAATAGACCGTCATCAGGCCAGCAAGCTTATTTTTAATTGATGAATTACGTATGTATATTTATATTATATTGATTGGTACCTTTCAAAGTTGATCAATTTGGAGAATATCGAAGTTCTATTCATTATTGGAAATTTCTTTTAATGTGATTGTTTTCTAATATTTATTTTGAGGTTAGTCATTCAAATGTCGTTTACTTATTTCTTTTTCATTTTCATATTATTATAATTGCTTTAAAAGCAAGCTTCGTTGATGGTATCTAATTCAGTAACGTATAAGAGTTAATGTTTACTATTAATGCTTCATGAAATTAATTTTCTTTACTAAAATTAAATTTATCAGATTAAAATTTATATATTCACAATATAATTCAGAATGAATAATCTACAAAAGAAAATATCTTCGGTTATCTATTCAAATCTCTGTTTTGCCAAAATCGTTGCAAATTATGCGACAAAATTCTATCCAAAAAATAAATATTTATTCCAGGAATGCAACATAAGCTGAAACAACTGGAAGCACGCCAGATCGCCAACATTCAGATAAGCCACCACAAACAGCGCTGAAGGTTTGTACACTATACACGGCTAAACAATTTGCCACTGAATGACCAAGAGCCTCCGGCTGAACAAACTATACGCCTCGGCGTATGTATGTACGTTTTAAGGTGCTTAAACTCTGATTCATTAAAATTATAATAATAAAATAACTATTTTTGGGCATTAAGATACAACGCCATCTAGTCCCAAACTAAGCATAGCTTGCATTATTAGCTTGTGTTCCATTGAAGTCTACCGGTTTGCGGAGGAGTATTACATTCTTACGGTAAAAAAGTATAGTAAAAGTAAAGTAAACCATATAAAATAAGTAAAGTATGGCTTTTCACCTTTTTAAATATACAGATTAATATGACTAAGTATACATATACATATACATAATAAAGAGACATTTAATGCATGTAATATTTAGAATTTACTGCCTCGTTGGCGCAGTGGTAGCGTATGCGATTGCTGTCTTTGAGGTCTCAGGTTCGATTTCCGGGTCGGATCAAATGTTTGTATAATCTGCAAATATTTGTTACGGAGTTTGGGTGTTTTCTATGTATAATATGTTTTAACAACAAATACATATTATACGTATTTACACCAATGGCCTAGTAGCCATAACACAAGCCTTGCGTAGCTTAAGAACTATTTATTATTATTTAACATTATAAGTATTAAATTTACCGTAAAAAGCCATACTTTACTTATTTAACTTGCTTTACTTTTTTACCGTAAGAATGTAATGCTCCTCCGCAAAACGATAGACTCTAGTGGAACGATAACTTGATTTAAATAACCCTTCCTAATCTAGGTATCTATAAAACGTCCTACAAGTTTGACCTCTTGCCAGTAATAATAATTTTACTGTTTCAATTATTGTCGTAATAAAGAGATGCCATCTAAATCAAGTCCGTTTCACGATGCACAATGTCCCATATTCTTTTGCATTTCTCAGTTAATATATCTTTTAAACGACTTTCTTTTCTACCCACTATGGCGAGGGTATAAATCGCATACCACTTTTTACAGCGCTCCTACGTCCCTCCGTTAGATTTAAAACTCTATTAACAGTAAATGTCTTAGAAAAATATTATGACATTTTCACATAGAGAATTCTATTAGTATTTTCTTCACGAAGAGAACCTCTACTGTTAGTTTACGTGGAAGTTTAATTCGGTATATTATTATAAATTTATGTAATTTTAAGTTTCTCCAAAAACAGAAAAACATCTCCATATTATATAAATGTCGATCAGAGTGGCGAACGATAAATTAAATAAATTAATATTTCGGACACCTAAAACACAACGCCATCTAGCCCCAAATTAACCTTTTTTTGTAAATAATACATACATATATACTTATTATACATAGAAAAATAGACATAGAATACATAGAATAAAATACATACTTATTATACATAGAAATCATCCAAACTCCGGCAGGCAGTCAAAATTAATATTTAGGACATCTAACACACAACGCCATCCAGTCCCGAGTTAAGCAGAGCTTGTGTTATGGGTACTAGACAACTGGTATTATTTATCTCAGTGGTCTAGTACTAGTATACATGTACTTCTGTTCTAAATAAATATTTTATTATACATAGAAAACACCCAAACTCCGAAACGAATATTTGCAGGTAATACAAACATTAACAATACAAAGATAATCCTCTCCTGAGAGGAGACCCGAGCCCAGCAGTGGGACATTATGGGTTGTTGATGATGATGAATACAAACATTTGGTACTAGACGTATCGCCTGATGGTGAACGATTACCGCCGCCCATGTACACCCGCAATACCAGAAGCGTCACAAGTGCTTTTCCGGTATTTCAAGAAGGAGTACGCTCTTTTCTTAAAGGTTTAAAGATCGTATTGGTCCTGGAATACCGCAGGCAACAGTTCATTCCACAGTTTTATTTGTGCGAGGCAGAAAGTTCCTAGAAAACAGCACTGTTGTGGACTGCAGGCTATCTTAGTGATGGGGAGGGAATTGTTGTCGGGTCCGAACAATTCCTCGAAGTACTTCCCATAGTAAATGCGGTAAAAGATGCATAGCCCTTTTGTTTATTTTCGGTACCAAACTAAAACCACAAGCACAGATAACATAATTTACTATGCTATTGATTTTTTAAATTTCAGGATGTCCCCAAAAATAGACCGTACCCAAATCTGTATTTCAACTTATATTTAAAGGTCTATAATTTGTACGATATAATTTTGAGATAATACCTGTAATGACTACCTTTAGTGAGACCCATTTATTCAGATGACTTGCGAAATGTGTCAACGTGCCCCGATATTCACCGCATCGATTTTCACGTGTTATTAGTCCATGCCTAAGGAATATTTTTTTTGTTTCAGTAATTTAGAATATGAAATGATAAGAGATGTTATCATAGTTATTAGAAAAACCTTACAGCATTTGATAGAATGTAAGCAGTTTCATTACTAAGGAATCAACTACTGCAAAGAAACGAAAAACTTCAAACAAGGCCTATACAAAGTTGTCTGGCCAGCGTGGCAATAGAGTGACAACATCTCCTTTCTAATGAATGTGTACGCAATGGACTACTAAATACAGTTCATGATAAAATAATGATTAATTATTATATTATTATTGACGTTTGTTCACCATAGTAGAGGTTCTAAGTATGAATTTAAAAAACCAATTAAATCTACCTAAATAAAGCAAACAAGACCACAAATAAATTTACCCTGCCGATCTTTGCAAATGAATTTTCGACCCAAAAAATATATTACAGGAAAATAAAATACAAAAATAAACCTTAATTGAATATAAAAAAAAACCTTTACATATAATCTAAGCCCTCAGAACAACTCATGTGACCACCATTTACTCAGACATTTGGACAGTCTATTAAGGTCAGGACATTATCCTTGTAAATCGTACGAGCGTTCGAACTAATAACATTAAATTCTACTGGCTCATAAAAACGGATACTGTTTTACTAACTATTGTTTACTTCTGAGCTCGTTTGGGTTATTATTTCCAAAATACTTGGAATAGTGGAATGCTGGTTTATACTTTATCGTATGATGAAAAAGATGAGGTACTCGTAGCTGATTTTGGACACAGTGGCTGGTTGAAACGTTACTTGTTACTTTCATATGCTACATTATTTCATAATAAATAACGCAGCAGTATATTAAACATCCAAGTTGTATTTAAAATTATGTAGGTTTAAATCTATATCTTCAATTAGGTCGGTAGCACTGCCTACGAGTATGTAAATTTGTGCTACGAGGAAATGATTTTGAAGCAATATTTTTGTTCCCACGCATTAGGGAGCAAGCCTGTTGCTACATATACCCGATATGAAGCCGTACATCGTGCTTTTATTGGTTTGTTTTGATTTGTAACATCTAAAAATATAAAGTAAACGTGGTGACGTGTCACTACGTCCAGTGTCACCACGCTCTGTGATAGTTTATGTCACATGTAATGCCGTGATGCGACGCTCCACTGCAACACTCATTATTATTATAAAATAAAGTCGTTGACCCTGCCCATTATTGATTGACATCTGTCAGACGTCCTACGATTTGTCTCCTTAAATTGTAACCTTATCATTAAATATTATGTATCAATGAGATTTAAGAAAAAAAACAAAGCAATCACGAGGACTGCTGACAGAGCTAAAAACTCAAAACTATAAACAATCAGTTATTTAAACTCATCTTAAATAAACTTCTTTAAATAAAATGTGCGATAAAAGGATGTAAATAATGACAATAATTACGTATTAATTGAATAAACACAGCAATACAACAGCGAAAAGCGGTTGACTGTATCTTTCTCGCTCGGGTGCACTCGGCGGCCCCGAGTTCACCCGAATGGTATGACAATTTATGGTCTACTCTCCCTCCGTCTTACGAATTTTCGATCAGGTCACGTGTCCTGACGCGAGTTTAACATTTTTACTCATCCCAAAAAAGTGCACAACGCCGCCAAAGAAGTTTGAAGAAGAAGAAAGTCTAGGCTTCGAAACATCCGTGAATCGAACTACTCCACTTGGTACAGAATAGGGCACGTTTCGTCGAACTGACAGCCAAACCCCCCTAGGAGCGGCACTTGAACAAGAAGAAGAATATCTCAATTTCTAAATTAAAATAACTTATCATAATAAACATTTAGAAGATAGTAGCTGTTATAATAACAGTAACAGTTCATTCAAAATGCTAATAGACTGTTAATATTTATTACTTAGTCTAATAACGGGTGGTAAGAAATATATTTCTGTAAGATTGCCGGCCACAGATGGTCTTTACAACGGCCAGTCCGAACGTTCGCCGTGTCGAAGAAAGGACCTTTTATTACAACTGTTAGTTATTTATAACGGTGAAAAATAGTTATTGTTATCACCTTAATGTTGTAGTACAAGCACATAAATACCAGGTGGCTACGATATCGTTTGAATGCTCTAAAGTATGGGTAGTAATATAAACTACTATGGTTTCTTCCCGGCGATAAATATTACACATGGGTCGTTTACTCAATCAAGTATATGTTATTGTACTAGCTTTAGTAGCTCTGCTCGCGTGTATATCGGTTATCGCTGTAAAGAGTTTCTATATACATCTATATAGTTTCAAGAATCAAAGTTTCTCGATGCTAAATTGCATTTAGTAGGCAATAAAGCCACGAGAGCCAATCTCGGCACGAATGGACCGGGATCGGCTCTAAAATATTAAATAAAATGACAGCATAAATGCTGTCGTATTTCATTGGTGAGTGCGAGACCGGAGACCCAAGGATGCAGAAGCATTACTAGGCTGCCATTATGTGGATCCCCATACTGCATTATTGTATTGTCTGCATTCGTAGTGAGTATGGGAACCACCAATTTTGGATTCTACTTATGCTTGCCATCAGACAGTCACTCTGGCAGGCCCGTACTTAAACAATAATTGGTGCGACTGGTGCTCTTGAGGTTTCGTGTACGATACCCGGGTGGAATCAAATGTTTATATGATCTGCAAATGTTTGTTTCGGAGTTTGGGTGTATTCTATGTATAATATCACAGAAAAAAGTACATATATATGATGTGTTTATATCAATTTTCTAGTACCAATGTTAATGACTAGATGGTGTCGTGTAATAGATGTTCGGAATATTTATTTATTTATAATTGACCGTCGCAAAATCGTCATGAACAAAATTTCTATTACCCCAAATTTGTTGTGCCCACGTAAATTAAGAATGCTCTAAGTCGACAGAAGACAAAACATATGTAATCTGATGCAGGAGCTCCTCTGTATAAGAAATTAGCTTGTTCCTTACCATATCAGCAATTATTTATATTTATAATGAGTTAGTGTTCGTATCTATGATGTGATAAACTCGTATAGATTATTTCATAAGGAAAAAGGCGTACGTCGATAAAAAAATATTGTTCCATTAATGGGTAAGATCAAACTCTATATATACATATATTTCGCACATCTAATATGCTACGCCATCTTGGCCCATATTATGCAGAGCTTGTACTATGGGTACTAGACAAGTGATATAAATAGATATATATATATACATATATACTTTTTTTCAAATACTTTATACTACTAATACTACTAATATATGTATATATGGAAGGCACTCAAACTCAGAAAAAAAAATTGTTGATGCTGCAAATATTTGGTCCGAACCGGGAATTGAAATCGAGACCTTAAGCACAGGAGTCGCGTATGCTGCCACTGCACCGCCGAGGCAGTCTAGTCGAGTAGTAATATAAATGAATCCCTACTTCCCTTGATTACGGTATCACACATGAACGGCTGGAGTAATTCCAATATTTTTTATATATAGATAGCCTATTTGTTGGACAAAGCTGTAAGGCTTTCAATACGACGCTACGACCAATATGAGCCGAGTTGCAATACAAAGGCAATGCTATGACGTTGTATGAGCCAGCTACACCTTTTATTAATGAAATACTCGAAATTAAACAGCAAGCAAGCATTAAAGAACTAAAATGATATAGGTATGACATTTAACATCTTACACAATCATTTTGACATTTACGCGAAACGCGAACTCTTAACGATGAAATAATGTGATAAATAATATGTTGTGTCAAATAGTAACACTACGGAAATAGTTTACAGAAAGTTGGGTGAGGTAAAATACACATTTTACCTCACCCTACTTTCTGTTAATTTTTTCCGTAGTTTTTTATGCAACTCCACTTACTTCACTAGATGAAGGTAACGAAGGATCTCAAATAACAAGGTCCGAGTCCTCCCAATGTAGGATGCCAGAGTTTGCTCATCAGGATGTTTTAGTGGAAACACCTCATACTCCTTGCTCCTGTGTCTTCGAGGAACTGGAGATTCCAAAAGGTTTTTCACTCCATTAACAAAAAAAAATGAAAGCCTTCCTGAGGCATCAAAGTACTTCCATGCTCATTGTAATTTTTACTGCAGCGGTTTACCCACGAAACAGACTGAGCTATATTTGAACTTACAATATAGTATGGATGATAGTCACGAGTAATGTGACTTTATTGGTAAAAGAATTTTTGAAATCAGCTCCGCTGATACAGAGATAAACCCCTACAACCTCAGAAACTCACAAACCTTATATCTTTATAGTATTCATTTTAATATATAAGAAAATGTACGCTATAGCTACCTACAACTACACATACATAGCACATTTTATGTGTTCAATTTAGTATTGAAATTCGACATCGAATGGGACGATATTGACGACGGTTTCAATAATATCACAGTGCACACGTTGCTTCAAGCTATACCTCCAGCTACATTCGTTTCAATTTTTAACCTATATAATATCGTAAAACGTTGTTATAATATGTTGAAGTTTAATAAATCGTAACCTGCTAGAAGACAATAGACAAAATGCTTTTGTCAACA
The DNA here is from genome assembly GCA_003709505.1 of Hyphantria cunea. Taxonomy (NCBI): domain Eukaryota; kingdom Metazoa; phylum Arthropoda; class Insecta; order Lepidoptera; family Erebidae; genus Hyphantria; species Hyphantria cunea. The sequence goes on from PKRV01001403.1 coordinate 1,523,730, forward strand.
TCTCTGCCTGGATCGACTGCCTCGGTGGCGCAGTGGTAGCGGACGCGACTGCTGTCCATGAGATCTGGGGTTTGAATCCTGGATTGGGCCAAATGTTTGTATGATCTGCAAATATTTGTTTCGGAGTTTGGGTATTTTCTATGTATAGTATGTATGTACTTACAAAAAAAAGTATATATGTATTTATATCAGTTGTCTAGTACCCATATTACAAGTTCTGCTTAGTTTGGGACTAGACGGCGTTGTGTGTTAGATGTACAAAATATTTATTATTATTATTAATATTACGATGCTCTATTTTGGCACCGTTTAAATAATCTAACTGCTTCAGTGACGCAGTGGTAGCGTATGCGACCGTTGTGCTTGAGGTCTCGAGTTCGATTCCCAGGCTAACCAAATGCTTATATGATCTGCTCATATTTATTTTAGAGTTTGGGCGTTTTCTATGTATAATGTGTATGTATTTAAAAAATCAATATACATGCACATATTTATTGGTATAGATGGCATTGAGTGTTAGAAGTCTGAAATTTTTATTTATTACTATTAATCATCCTGGAATTATGTATCAAAAGAAGGTCTCTTTTTTTCTTTCACTGTTTTATCATTCATCTATGGACGGTCAAAAAATTGCGCTGTTAATAATTTACGTGAGCGAAACCATTGGCAAGGCTGGTAGGTATAAAAAATGTCGAAAACCTTTTAGTCAGTAAAAAAAAGATGCTAATCCATACTATTATTTAGAAAACAAATCTAATATATCTATGTGCGTCTGTTATCCTTTCACGGAAAAACTACTTCACTGACTTCATTTAAATTTGGAATCAAAATATGTTGATTCAAAAGGAATGATATAGACTACTCTATGTGACGAATTCAGAATACGGCGTGTTATCACCCCTATTTATCACATGGGTATCGTAAGAAGCGACTAAAGAACTAAGCGAGAAAGCAATGCTGGACAACATTACAACAAAGATAAGGGAAACTTAAATAAAACCCCACCCGTCTGGACAGCGTGGTATTGAAGGCCAGAACATAAGAAAGTTTTGTTATACATATTGCCACTTTATTGTCAGTCTATGTTTGATTTATATATATCACGGCCGTTCATACCTCAATCGCACTCGGTGATTAGAAACAATAATCAAACATCAAACGCTACGTCATCTGGTCCCTGGAACTTGTATTATGAATACATGACAACTGATATAAAAAAAATCATATATACTGTTTCTTACAAATACTTACACGTTTAGATCAGTCATTTGGTCCAACCCAGGAATCGATCCCGAGACCTGGAACACAGCAAACGCTTACGTTGCCACTGCGCCATTGGGATGGCGTAACATAAGGTACTATAGTTCTACTAGTTACGATCTGATATAAAAATTATATACTAGGTTACTATAATACTCTTCGGAATATATATTTTCGGATAATATATCAGTGTTATTACGTGGAATAATTTTATGGAGGCATTACGTAATGGGGCCCAACGATATTTTATTCTAATACATAAATGTCTGCCGGCCAGTTAGGAATGGCTTTGTGGTTATATCGACGATTTGTCACTAGTTCTTGTCTAGCTGGGTAATAGTTGTTGTAACAGCATTAACATATTTTAGTAAAACCTTTTTTGTGGATGATAGACGCTTAAATGACGACCTTATTAGTCGATTAGTTTGTATATATAATTGCTCTACCAGAGTTCTTAAAACCCGTTCCCATCAAGATCGGAGAAAGTAGTTTTTTTAATGTACATCTCTCACGTTAGAGATATGTATCCTGTGTTATGAATTATGACAGAGAATTGTGAAATTATTACTCTACAAATTAAATTAACATTAAAGTAAAAAAATACAATATTATAGTACAACATAATTATTATTCTCCAATTAATACAGGAATGTCGGAACCGCATTCAGTATCAACAACATCAAAGAGCAAGTGGTAAAGAGGTACTAGTGCATGAGAGCTCTTTGCTTCAAGTCACAACGCTAAATATGTTTGCGGCAATTCATCACAATTATGCAAAATAATAATTGTAATAATAGAAACATACGCCACGTCACCGCAAATTCACAAGATGAAAGGTTTTTTTTTGTATTCAATAACTACTTCAGTTTTCATAACCAAATTTTAACTTTTCTCGGACCCTTCCTTCCAAGTTGCTTGCAATAGACTCGCCATTTTCATCTCAGTCAAAAGATGTCCACTGTCAAACGTAGCATTTTTATTTTTTTTAACGTATTGATACCCACCCTCATGGGTATGGGCTTCAAAAATCCTCATTCACTCGGTGTAAAACAGCGCAAGCTCTGTTTCAGACCGGTAGAATGAGGCCTTACAGAATGTAAGGCCGTTGTATCACTCTCCGGCTCTGGCTCCTCGGTACAAAGTGTTATACCAGTATACTAATTCATTGTGAGCCCAGTGACGTGATGATGACCCACGAAACTGTACAAATAAGTACAGTTAAGTAGTTGAGTAAATTCTAAAAAAATCAGCAATTTTTGCTTTTCTTTTAATCGTTCAAAAGAACTTTCAGTGACGTGTAGTGTCCGTAATGACAGTACTATCTCGGCTTTAACATAAAAATGAAGGTGTCTAATAGCACAAGAATTATTGCAAGTGGTGCCTGTCATTGCCACCCGGACATCAAGGATATACGCCCGACATGCAATTTAATGCTTATGATAGGAGTTGAAACTATCATTGGTGTTAGCACTTTTAGAGTTTAGTGACTTGAGTTTTCAATTAAAATCGGAAGTAGTTCGTTATGATGTGAAAGAATCAGTAAACTCAAAGTATTAAATGCCAAATCATTACAATGTCAGCGTTTGTTATGTATTTTAATAGCTTTTTAATACATACATGAATTTCCAATTAATTGCCTTCAGAACCTCAATTGTTATTTATTTATTTCTTTTAAAGATAACTCCCGCAATAGGAATTTATTTTACATCTTGTGCTGCGGGGGACTTTACAAACATACATGAAACGTACACAAAAAATATCCAGACTCAGAACACAAAGTTTTGTCCCATGTAGGATTGGAGCCCACAACACATGGCGCAGTAGAAAATAATGTGGCGACTGCTTAAAGCGCTATGTTTTCTTTTTTCACGTGTTACCCCACCAGGGTTTGCGCTGTTGTTGGAATCGGAGCAACTAAAACCACACAGAGTGTCACTCTCCGCCTGAGATGGACGGGATCCGGGAACCGCTTGATTACGACAACCAGACACTTTGAGCGCCTGCCCGCACTGATGCGGGTACCGTGTGTTGGTAAACTCTCTAATTAGGTAACGTATGGCACACACGAAACGTCGCTTCCTCGCGGTTGGCCATTAAAGCGGATGGATGGGAAAACCCGCCTCGACCATCCGCAGCCCAGCACACTCAGGGCGGCATGAGGCGCTGGTAAGCGTGCCTCCTTTCGTGAGAGCGAATTAGATCCAAATGACATCCTCACGGGCTCTCTCCTTACGGCGACTGCTTAATCCACTTTTTTTTCTTTTACCTTTGGGAACCCCCTCGGCCCTTCACACCACCGGGGCTTGCAGCGGGGAATTAAACCGACTAAAACCACACGGTGTGCCACTCTGCGCCTGAGACGGGAGGGATCCGGGAACCGCTTTCTTACGCCATCCGGACCCCTCCCAGCGCCTGCCCGCACTGAAGCGGGCACCGTCTCTAGATCTTAAGACCTCTCAATTCGGGCAACGTACGGCACACGCGTAATGTCGCCCCCTCGCGGGTGGCCTGTAAAGCGGATGGGGGGAAAACCCGTCCCGCCTATCCGCGGCCACACTCAGGGCGGCATGAGGCGCTGATAGGCGCGCCTCCGCCGCCGACTGCTTAGTCCACTAGGCCAACCTTGCAGTCAATTCTGATATATTTGTAGTGCAGAAGGTCGGTTGCTTTTCAACTCGTGTATGCAAAGGTATAAATAATAAATCCAACATACGGTTATATTGCAACTGTTCATTAACACAAAGAAATATTAAAAGGTGCAGTAGAAGGAAGATATAGGCATAAGCACAGCACAGTAAACAGTTAAAAATAAAAGACAGGTATAATAATTATTTTCACGGGAATTAACCGTCACTGTCGTTCAAATAAGTGTTTGATTGACGTAGTAATATGTTATGTTTAACCAAAATAGTTTAGACCTCAGCATTTATCATCTAAATGTACTACTTAAAACGTCATAGGTGAAACATCGCAACCACATCAAAAGTAAATTATTTGAAACAATCTTGTGGTTTTTATCTACATGTAGATGTATAGTTGCCCGCAGATTACTCTCGCTCTTTGTTAAACTAAGCTTTATGAGAAAAGTTTCATAACAATAGATATCAAAAGTTTCACTATTCATTATAATGATCCTTCCAATAAATCTATAGGAATGAAAACACACTTGATTTGAAAACTTTGTACTATGGTCTTAAAGTTTCAACGTGCTTTTAAAGACTTAATATGCCTCTAATAACACTTAACAATAGCTTCTGTATAAAGGATCGGAGTCCATTCCTTGGTTGTTCGTCATTTTATTTAATATTTTCATCGCTAATATAAGCTTTGTGTCATATGCCAATGGATATTTGGATTGGATAATTCTCTAATAAACTTTTAGCTTAAATAGAGTGCTACTAGACTTACTGATTGGTTATTTCATTGTCACTTCTAAGATGATTTATTCGCTTTTATTAAATTTGAATGTAGACAACGCTGCCTTTTTTGTTCCCAACTTTACTATCTAGGGTTTTATGCTCTGCTCTTTTTAATCATTACATTTTTTACACAAAATTATGGATAATACTTTGGTGACTTTCTCAATATTGTTATAAAGAGATCTATTAGTATATTATACACCTAGGTTTGATTTGTTAGGCTAGTCTATTTGCCTAGTAATTTAGTGTTTAGTTCTCCTAACTGCATAACACGTTGGTTTAATTCCCAATTATTTGCTCTAGGGCTAGTCGGTGCAGGGCACATAAAGGTAGTTTATCTTTGGAATATCAGGAATAAGCCAATAAATACTTATTATCAGATGATCCTTCTGTTTGTTTTCCTTAATGTTTTTTAAAGCTAAGACTCAATTTTGGTCCGCAAACATAAAAATAACTCCTTAAAAGAGCTGAAACTGCCAAATAAAATAGAAACTTTCAACGAACAACTATCTGAAACAAAGAATTATTCTGTTCATTCCCAAACAATATTCCTACGCTATTTCGTCTGGTACGAAAGTTACCAATTGAGTGTCAACTCTCAAAGTCGTGTAAATTCTTAACCCGGCTTCAAGTTTTACTCCCTTTTGTCAGGATGGCCCAACATGAATTTTATGCAACTTATTTGACAGTCACGGACTTTTATAACTGGGGTAGTATAACTTTAGATGTCATTGTCATTATGAAAGTGTATGAAAGATTCGTGACCAAACTGCAGCAACACAGAATATTTAATTGATTGATTTTTTTTATGAAATAGGTGACAAACGTGCTGATGTATCGCCTGAAGGTAAGCGGTTACCGCCGCCCATGAACACCCGGAACACATGGCATCACAAGTGCGTTGCCAGCCTTTGGAGGATAGGGAGGGGAATGGGGTAACGTGTTGGGCTATGGGCCTCCGGTATTCTCACTCACTCGGTAAAACACAGCGCAAGCGCTATTTCACACTGGTTTTCTGTGTGGCCGTAGTACCACTCCGGTCGAGCCAGCCCATTTGTGCCGAAGCGTGGCCTCCCAGAAGGAGTTACAATATAGTATCTTATTCCGTAGACATGAAAAGATAAATACAGGGAGAAAGGGTCTGCAAAATTAATATATAAACTGTTTACATCTTGACTCGATAGATGGCGTTTAGTCGATAATATTATGATTACTAAAATATGTTTTGCTGTACCTTTTTTTTGTCCATGTATTTTGAATCATTTTTGTAGCAATACTATCAGTTACACTGTGTGGTTTGTGTTTCAATTAAAGACCCAGAGGAAGTGTCTCAAAGCGTTGGTCTAAAACGATTTCAGCCAGGTTACCAATCTAAACTTTTTCTGACACATTGAAATGATAATTATTGATATTCCCTATCTAGTGACTATCGAGGTAGAAGTCTTTTAAAATCAAGGCAAAGGAAACATAATACTTTTGATTTGATTTCACCAGATATCCTCGAATTCAATTTAATCCTTTTAAACGCAATGTTTTGTAGTCTTAATAACTATTAAAATCCTTGGCGTGGAAAAAATTAAAATTAATTCAGTATATTTATAATTGGTAACGAAATCTATTTATGATAATTGTAGCTCTAGATTTTTACACATATTCAGTAGTAGTGGTTTAGAATGTATATATTTAATGTAAATGTATATGGCTACGATCTATGTGAGGAATTTTATTTCCCAAATACACATATTTATATGTGGGTTTTTGATGCTGCTGCCTACTATTCATATCGACATTCAGCGATTCTCGCAATGGCGGGGTTACATAGTCATGAGTCGCCAAAGTTACACCCGTTGTACGACAGATGCAGTGCGTATAGGTGAGGTTGGCATTAAGAGACCTATGACGGTAAACGGCCCAGCTTACACCCCTGTGATATCAACGACAATGGCAAGTTTCCAGTATTTAGAACTCGGTTTAATGTGGATGACTAATGAATTAAATAATGGATTGCTCGAGGATTTTAAACTTCAAAGGACGTACCAAATGCTTATACTTAGATTTGTTTTTTAATTTGTTACAAAATATTTATATTCGTCAGATTTTATAGAAGGTTATGTTAAAAGGTATTTCTGTAATAGATCGCTTATTTCCGCAGTACATTTGATAACATTTTAGAACGAAAACAGTGGTTTGATAGGAGTTTTCCTTCTTTAATCTACAATAGAGATAACCATATCTCCAGAGAAAACTGTATGGGGTTCATCAAATAGAATATAAAAAGGTTTTATGTCCTATCCCTCGTTATAAGGGGCTTGGTGACCCTATTCAGAAGTTGAAATACAATACTAAATAAGACAAGTTGTTTGGTATGTTTTTTCAACTACAATAGAGTCAAGCTATTTTCCTATTTGTGTTTTGATAATATTAACGTAATCTAAGTAGTATTTTTAACTGACTTTTTATTCTAAGTGTACGATTTATACATGCCCTTGCTTCAGAAGCCACCTCAAGCTTTTAGACCTGGTTGTCATTATCATCTTAGGTAATAGTTATAAGAAAGTCAATACCCTCAAATATTCTAACAACTAGTTTAATCTTCGAGTTAAGTTGAACTTCAGGTTTACGAAGGTCCGCTGCCAGCCTCTCCGTATGAAAACTGATATTTAGTTAAGATCGATTGAACTAGTAGCCGACTTTAAATAATCTTGAGACTATATAGGCTAAGAGAAAGATATCAAATATGTCATCTAATAAAATAAATTAGTAACTGTTCAATCAATTTATACAAACCTACTCACCATAGGATATACTTTTATATATAAAAAAACAATGATTAATAAAAGTCTTGACAGTTATAAAAAAACCGTATAAAAATATTGTTATTTAGAAAGTTCAATCAACATTTGACGTTCTAAATATACCACTCTAATTAAGGAAAACAACAAAGGCTCATATTAAGTGTCAGACGGCAATTAAGTATTTCACGTTTTATAGTACCAATAATAACATCAAAATTAACTAAACGGAGCACGTGGTATCCACTCTTGGAGGGAAATAGCTCTGTAAAGATACAAAACATTCTGATATCGCCCCTCCTCACCCTCGCAACCTTTAACGGTCCCTCGTTCAGTCGTACGGGACGCTCCAAAGAGAGCGGCCGCTTCGTTTGTGAAACGGGACGCCACGAACTTTGTATTACGTCATACGAGGTCGAGGGTGAAATTTTGATCGTAGATAATAAGTGTCCTTCTGGGGGCGTTTTATAAATTAGTTTTGTGGGATGGTGATTTGATAATAGTGCCATGGTGAGTTGTCGAAGTGTTAAGCGTGTGAGCATCATGCATGTCTGCATTATCCTGCTGTCGCTTGTCACCTGTTTCAACGGTAAGTTTAGTTCCAGGGTCAAAATTACAAAAGGGGTTGTGGTAACACGATGCGGTCTGATGGTCGTGACCGTTACAAACTTTTGACCCCGTAAGTCTATTTTTGTACAATGTTGTTGACGTATTAATGAGTTTGTTTTAAATTAAATTTAATCCGGGTAGAGAAAATTCCATAAACTGTTCTCCCTTGCAGCTTTTGTGTTAATAATAAAATATCAGTTACAGATTTCAGGATAATTGTTGAAATGGATACGATTTCTTACTAATTACACAAGATTGTTTTGAATTTTCAATTAATATTTCGATTATACTGTGTTTCGTTTAGGTACAGAAAATTTAAATTTAATTTGGACAAATTTTAGGGTCCATTTCACTTTGTATTTACACTTACATGTATAAAGATATCTTAGTTATCAGTTTGTTCATTATAAAAAATACGAAGATAATAGATAGAATATAGGATAGGTACGCTAGTAAAATCTGTACAAAAAAGAGTTAAGTTTGATCTTCATAATTTTTTGTGTTAGTATTTTATCCACGAAACTAAAGCTTAAAGTGTAAAACGATATTGAATTTTAAAAAACGAGATAACTTCTTTTGTTGATTGCAAAATTTCATACAATAAATGTATTCTTACGTTAGCAAATTGTAAGTTATAAATTAGCCATTAATGAAACGACAATGAATGTGAATACAAATTGTTAATTACAAACACAACCAAAAAATATCCTTTTATTTGACCGGATCATTTTCGTTCTGAAGTGGGCGTTCAGCGACAGCGACAAAATCTTTCTTTGTTACATATAAATGAGAGAAAATATGTCAACGTGTAATTTGTAACATAATTTCTCGCTTTCACGCTGATGTATATGATATTCTCAATGGCGTTCTTATGTTGACAATTTGTAATAAGCCTTACAATGGGCTTTAACAAGGATTCTATATATTGACACCCATATCAGTCTAGTCCCAGTGTAGATGTCCTTTTGTTGCTTAACTTACGAATAGGGAATGTTAACCTTCATAACTAGGTACAATAAGTAACGCACTGTACAGGTTTCCATTTCATAAAATTACTTTAACAACTTTGAAAAGTGATGAGGGGAACAGTAATAGATCTAATTAGAACGTTATAATTCAATTTCAAGGTGATATGAAAACAACGTAGTTTTATTTAATTATCGGAATGGTTTCGGAGTTTTGAAGGCCTGCTTTTGTATTTGCTGATGTAGTCCGTGATAAATTAATGTGAATTTATCTTTAAAATAACTACAGATTGCGATTTCTCTGGTCCCTATCAGGCAAATATGTCAGATATGCATACATTTATCAGAAACTTTTATTTCTTAAATATTGTTATAGTGCAGATAATTACATGAAACTTTATTCTGGACGTATGGCCTTAACCCTCTCCTGAGAGCAGACCCGAGCCCAGCAGTGGGTCATTATGGGTTGTTGTTTGTTTGTTTATTCTGGAACTGGTGAAATTCGGTCTTATTACTTTAAATTAATGTCGGTAGTGATAAAAAGTTTTTTAAAGTCATGTATATCAGGATATGAATGCATGAGCAAAGGTAAAGCTTCAATTGTTTAAAGAATGCCTCTATTTCCTACAAAAATGAAATATAGAGAGTGAGTAAAAATACTATAATTGATACACGATTTAAATACTAACCAAAAAAGTAAGGATCACCGATAAAACTGTGATCAAACATGCATCGTGCTACTGGAGTTACAAACCAAACAGAAACTTTTAAAGAACTTATTCTAACACTGGTAGGTATATCATTTCGTTGATATATTTCTGTTGTTAGATGTTTATTGGATATGAAATAAATTGGACTTAAGCGTCTGTCCCTGGGCCATAATCGAAAATCGTAGGTAGCACTCTAACGAAATTGAATGTCTGGGTGAAAGTGAAAATGAAATTTCACACTAGATAGCAATCGCTTGAATGTTTTGGATCAATATTTTGGCTCCTATTTATTGATCTGAAAAAATATATACAATCTGTATATACTCTTCTTTAGATGATATAATGATATATTGTCTTTATTTATTTATGAAAATTGAAATTTCAGAGTTGCTTAGACTGTTGGAATGTCTATTACTTCGAGGCTTTTAAAGTGAACTGTTTTTACTGATGCAAAACACCTATTACCATATCTGAAAAAAACATGAAAATATAACAAACAATGTCAATGCAATGTACGTGAAAAATTAGCTAGCTGTGACATAAAAAAATACATAACGAATTTTTTTGCTTTTGTAAATACAACAACAGTTTAGAAAGACACCAATAATTGTTTTCTCTTGTTTATTGATGGTCATTTTAATTACTTCTGGATCTTTAAAAATACTATCGATACACCTAGATTAAGATGCACATACATACTGCAGAGCAAGATGTTATCCAGACCGATCATTTTAACTGAATTGTTTTTGATACTAATATTATCATTAAGTAAATACTAACTTAAAAATGCTAATATTTCAGCTCTTTAATTATCAAAGTTTCACAATCATTAACCTACCCAAACTTATGTGTAATTTCATCAATTTATCATCAACAACCTATAATGTCCTACTGCTGGGCTAGGGTCTTCTCTCAGGAGAGGGTTAAGGTCTACTCCCGCCTTAAGAATATATATCCTGTGTCGCGGGGGATTTTACAAACATACATGAAACGGACACAAAGTACACCCAAACTTAGAATAACAATTTATCGCTCACGCAAAGTTTTGTCCCATGTAGGATTTGAACCCACATCACTTGGCGCAGTAGGAAGCGGTGTGGTGACCACTTAAACCACTAGGCCAAAGGTGCAGTCTTTGGTATTGTAATATTATTCATTGATTCGCGGCTCTTATTTGTCATAGCATGATGTTTTACACCATATAATATTCCTCGATAAAGTGGCTATCTAATACTTTAGCATTATGCATTCATGCATAGTGTGGTGACCAAGGGAAAAAGCGATTTATTTATGCATTTTTTATCATATCAAATATTATTCTTGGGACTTGTGGTATCCCTGGTATCCCTTACCCTTAAGAGAACCGTATCCCAAAGACAGCGAAAAGGAGAAAAGACATAAAACTAAAACAAAACAAAAGGTAAAGTAGAGTATATTATAATACCCCAACCCTTCTGCTTTCCTACCTTCTGCTTCAGCTTTCCGAGCATAATTGAATATCTCTCAAGTAGGCGACAGGTAATAAAAAAATCTCATTATTTCTGAATTGCTACACTTACACGTAATATCTCTTTACAACAATTGCCTTCCTCACTTAGTTATCTTGCCTTTAGTTACCTCCTAGTTATCTTTTCCAATGTATTTCTAACCGTTTTATTCTCTAATTCGTGTTTTCTAGTTTTATAGAACTCAATGAAAAAGTATTATTATTCTGCTTTTCGATATCAATTCCCAAAATATATTCGTCACACAAACACAAGTAATTCACACACATATAGGACACAAATAAATCGTATTTCTATGAAAATACCCCTTTACTGTGTATAATAACGTGATAACCTCCACTTTCCTTATCATCCTCAGTCTCTCGCAGTCCACTGCTGGACATAAGCCTCTCCATTTGCACGCCACTCAGTGCGATCCTCGGCTTCTTGCATCAAGCTTCTGCTAGCGCTCTTGCACAGATTATCACTCCACCTGGCCTGTGGACGTCCTACACTATGTTTGCCTCGAACTTGTTTACCCCAACAGTTATCAGTTTTGCGGATGTCAAATGTCAAACCTACTGCCACTTTGGCTTGCTAATCCTGTGGGTTATGTCAATGACCTTGTTTCTTAAATTTAATCCTTCGAAAAATGAGCTTTTCTATAAAAGACTTTTCTTAAAGCCAATGTTTGATAATGCAAAATATTACTTTAGTAAATCTTCTCTCCTTATTTCATACTTAAGTTCTCAAGACTCGAATTAGGCAGTGATCGGTCGATCGATTTTGTAACACGGATATTTACACCAGCTTCTGTAATTACAAGGTTAACTTAAATAAGAAAAAATACAGTTAGCACCCTTTTGCTTCAAAGCAATACTTTGCAGGCACCATGAGATGGAAAGAAGAGTAGGGATGAGAAAGTATACGGTAGTGCCTGTTGTATTAAAAAAATCTGGGCAAAGTAAATTAAAGTAGAATTTACAAGTTACCTAAATAATAGCAACACGTAGTGTGAAAGATTAAGCAAATACATTCAAATAAATAAGTGAAACATATACTCGTAGACATTTCATGCAGAACAAAGATCAATATCTTGACCTAACTGAGTATAGCAAACTGTGGGATACTGACATCTCTCAGATAATAAACCTTTAGCAGTCTCTTAAACGCACTTAATGTTTTCGCAGTCTTATGTGACTGGTAGGGCTGTTTATAGGAAGGGGAAAGGTTGCCCTACCACCTGACGTAGATACTCACCGGGCATGTTTGCTTCGGTGAAAATCTGAATAACATCGGACGCGAGGAGATAAATTAATATCTCCACTGCGCGGCTGACTTGGACTCCATCAAGTTTTTATGTACACCACTGGACTATAGTAAGCTTTTGATGACGTCATAATTTAATAATTATAATAACTATATTGTACACTAAGTATTTACTGTTCAGAGATAAATTTATATTATTTATAGAATAGGAAGAAGCGGTTTTTACTATGTTTAGGCCCTTCTTCGCTTTCGTCGACTGGATGTATATAAATTATTCGGTGCCTTTTCCAACTTAAACGGTTTAGAAAGCTTGTCTTCGGAGTTTTCGTTAAATTGGTCTTGGCATGTCTTAATTACTTAGTTAATTCTGAGAGTAACAGTCTCAGAAAACTGTATTTGTGTAAAAGTCATTCGTGTTATTAGAACAAGAGCTTGCTGGATCATGCCTTAAATGACCATGCCTAAAGTAAAGCATAGTCTTTACTTGCATGCGTGAGCATGAACTCACAAAAGCATAATTTCTGATAAAATACTATACGATCACATTACTAAAGATCCCTCTTATTTATCATGTATTTTAAAATCAAATCAATATCATTTCAGTAGTTGGATTACTGGAAACTTTCTTTTTAAATTAAAAACTGCTTTAATAAAACGTAATAAATATTTTCTAATCAGAATCTTTTCAACCACTTCGCCGAAACACTCTCTATGAAACTTGTACAAAAAATTATCTGGTTCGAAATTGCTTCTGATTTTTTTCACTTTAAATATTCATATTTTTTTACAATAAATATCTTTTGCTATTGAAATGGAGCGCTCAGAAACTCAAGATCTCGGCCATTACCTCTCCTTTCGTTGTCCGCTTTGAAATTAGTTACCAACTTTTTTTATGCGATATTGATACGATCTTCAAAAGGAAAAACGATTCCGGAATAAAGTCTCTAAAATATTGGACGGTGAAACATAAAATTTTATGAATAATCAGAATTTCGTTTTCGACGATGTCATAGTTATAGAATGTTTTTTACTGTTAATCAGTGTATTTTCTCTAACAAACATTACTGAAATCATTTGTGGAAAACATCAATTTCCATAAAAATTACATAGAAATTGTAACAGAAGCTGTGATTTATAAACAAAACTTACAATTTTGAACTGAAACATTTCTAACAGTGATTCGTATATATGTATCATGTCCCGGATGTTCTTCCGCCCCGCGCCGCCGCCGTCCTATGTCGTGCCCAAACAAACATATCAGACAGAGCCCGCGCGGTTAATCGTATAAACATTAGGCTAAGACTGCTATCGCTTGCAAAGGCACGAAAGCTTAATTTAAACTGATGTGATATTTTTAATTATAACACTGTGTATATACGTTCAATAACAAAAAAACTGTTGTTACTAATAAGTAACATCAGTTTTTTTTTTGTGATGAGGTCTTAGAACTGTAAATTCCAAAGTTTATAAATATATTATTTGTCTTTCATAAATTAGCAGTAGATGTCACCCACGGCGTTTTGAAATAAAATATTAATATAGTTTATGGCCCATAGCACTTACAGATAATATACCTTTCTATCATTGAAAGAATTTTCTAAATCGTATCAGCAGTAGATATCGGTGATTACCCGTGACATACACCCACTCTTGAACTATTACTCCTTATGATATTGGTAAAAATTTGTTTTCAATACTATTTTGATGGTTTAATCGATATATTTGCACTATTGTATGTTTTTTTCATCGTTTAAATCTAATACAAAACAAGTACATTTACGTGAAACATACGACTTTATTAGACTTGACGTTTTTTGAGTTTTCTACAGTGGTTTTGGCACAGGAATCTTCATTCGATTAATGAAAAACTACGAAAAAAATCTTTAAGACCAATATTCTGCGAAGGTTTTGGATATCTCCTGTCAAGACGGCTTATATGTTCCGAAGAATGCTGGAAGAATATTTTATTAAACACTGCCCACTGTTTTATAAAATATCTATATACAAATAATGTTTGTAATATAAAATAGTTCCTTTTTACTAAACGCATATATACATATACCAAAATAACATAATTACAATTTTTGTCGTCCGTCAGTTTTTTCTGCATAATCTCTGGAACGACTGTTCCGATGTTGACGAGTCTTGAAAACTTAAGTATGATATAAGTTGAGAGGATTTACTAAAATAATATTAACCATTATAAAACATGAGCTATAAGAAAAGTCCTTTATAGAAAAGCTCATTTGTCGAAGGCATCAATTTGGGAACCAAGGTCATTGATATAACCCACAGGATTAGCAAGACAAAAGTGGCAGTAGGCTTGACATCCGCAAAACTGATAACTATTGGGATAAACAAGCTCAATGCAAACATAGTGTAGGACGTCCACAGGCCAGGTGGAGTGATGATCTGTGCAAGACCACTTGCAGAAACTTGATGCGAGAAGCCGAGGATTGTACTGAGCGGCGTGCAAATGGAGAGGCCTTTGTCCAACAGTGGACTGCGAGAGATTGAGGACGATGAAGAAAGTGGGGGTTATCACGTTACTATACACCGTAAAGTGGTATTTTCATCGAAATACGACTTATTTGTGTCCTTGAATATATTTTGGGAATTGATATCGAAAAGCAGATGTTGTGGATTTTACTTTGTTTTGTTATAACTAAAATAATTAATGATGCTTTTTCATTCATCAAAACTAGAAAATACTAATTAGAGAATAAAACAGTTAGAAGTACATTAGAAAAGGTAACTAGATAACTGAGGAAGGCAATTGTAGTAAAGGGATATTACGTGAAAGTGTAGCAACTCGGGACAAATGAGTTTTTTTATTGCCTGTCGCCTACTTGAGAGATATGTAATTATGCCCGGAAAGCTGATGCAGAAGGTAGGAATGCAAAAGGATTAGCGTATTCTAATATACCCTGATTTACCTTCTGTTTTGATGTAGATTTATATCTCTTCTCCTTTTTCTTCTTTAGGTAAGGGATAGCACAAGTCCCAATTTCACTAATTCTTTTAGTATTGGATAGCCAATTTATCGAGGAAGGTAATAGGGATATATATATATATATATATATTCTTCTTTTTTAAAGACGCAAACGAAGTTGCACGGGATAGCTAGTAGAGGATAGTTTAAAAGACTCGGGGCTGCGATTGCAACACCCACAAGTAACCAGAATCTCTCTTGAAACAAGATCGTGAGGCTTTGAGCTCTGGTAATCTTACTCACTGCGTAAAAGTATGGAGTGCGTAGGATGTCAACAAGTCGGTAAAGTTTATGTTTTAGTGTGTATGTGTATCCATATTTATTTGTGTACGTGTGTTATTGTATATGTAAATTTATACCGTGGGAGAGCCACGCTTCGGCATGAATGGGCCGGCTCGACCGGAGTGATACCACGGCCTCACAGAAAACCGGTGTGAAACAGCGCTTACGCTATGTTTCATCGAGTGAGTGAGGATACCGGAGGCCCATACCCCAATCCAACGCCCCCTATCCTCCTCACCATCCCCTTTCCCCCCAGGCCGCCATAGTGTGGGTCACCATAGGATTGTGACCACCACTCTTGGATTCTGCTCATGCTTTCCATCAGGCAGGGCAGAGTCATTTTGGCAGCTTAAATATTAAAAAAAAAATAATAATTGCTGAAATATAACCACTTACAAGAAAGGCTTTTCATAAAAAATCTACTTTACCCAAAGGATGGTTGGCAGAAAACGCCTAGTGCATTTAATCTGCCGATGTACGTGTACATACGAAGATATTAAATAAAAATAAATAGTTTGTCACCAGTTTTCTGTAAAGTTTTGGTGGCGATGTAGTCGAACGGAACCATTGCTTGCGAAGCGAAGCCTGACTCTCTCACGGCGTACTTCTTACTCATAACATTAGTAATAAACCTCAAGAAAGTAATCACGTATAACTTTTTGTGCCCACAGTTGGAAGACAAACACGGAATTAATGACATCATCCAAATATATATTTATTCCATAAAATAGTAGTAATACTATATAGATCCTCAAACTGATTCAGAACAAACAACATTTACTATGTTAAAATTATTCTGAAACTATGTATGTGAATGTATCGTTATATTAAGTACCTATTATGTAGATCTAAGTACGGTTTACGTTTGAATTTGTTTTTCAGGATATACTGAAAACCTTTATTCGTCGTAATAAAATAACAATGGCGAAAGTTCATGAATTAATTTTTCGCGATTGTTTATTCAGACATTTTCCTTTAATTTTGCAGGAGACTTTAATTCCTTTTATGTTTACTTTTTTATTTCTTTTTTTATGTGACAGCGGGAAGACAATCAGACGTATCGCCGGATAGTAATCGATTACACCCGTTCTTGTATATAGAAGGTGGCAATACTGACAACACAACGGTGATCCATGTCCACCTGCAACACCAGAGGTATCACAAGTAGGGGAGGGTTGGGGGAGGGGTTGGATATCCTCACTTTCTCCGTGAAACAAAGCACAGGTGCTGTTTTTCACAGGCTTTGTATGAGGCTGTGGTATCACTCCGGTCGAGCCGGCACATGCATGCCGTAACGTGTCTCTCCCATGGTAAAAAAATCCATAAAAGCTCCAATACCAAGCACGTATAAGCATTATCTGTAATGTATGTAGAAGTATGTAACAAAAATCTACATGCTTCTAAAGTTGCTACAGTTGCAGTCGGCAGAGTTACTTGGCAGATAGTTGGATAAATAAGGTTTATATAAATAAATATAACAAATAAATATTTTGGTCATCTAACACACAACACCATCTAATCCCAAGCTAAGCAGAGCTTGTGTTATGGGTACTAGAGAACTGATATAAATACATATATACTTTTTTTTTGTAAATTCATACATATATTACATAGAAAACATCCAAACTCCGAAACAAATGTTTGCCGTACAAACCATACAAACATTTGATTCTACCCGGGAATCGAACCCGAGATCTCAAAAACAGCAGTCGCATACGCTACCACTGCATCGCAGAGGTATATAATAATTTACAGACAAACTTAATAAGTATGGTTTCTGGTTTATGCAAGAATTTGGGAAACATATCTGTTTCGTTTCCTTCAAACTTGATGTGTTCTTTTTTGGGTTCAAAGTATACTTATTTTATATATTAAAGTGAAGGCTTGAATATTATATTAATGAAGACCCCATTTGAAACCAGTTTCAAAAAGAATAGATAGTTTGATTTAATTTGAAATGTAATAATAACATGTTATAAAGTAAATGACGAAGTTTTGTCCTGTAATTAAAATAACTATTTTTCGTTCAGTTATAACATTCGTTAGCCATGATTATGAGTGTCTCTATTAACTGTTGTCAAGTTTTATTTTGTAATATTTATGGTATATTATATTGGACTGCGTGATAAAATTTAAAAAAGGTACAGTTGTAAAACCGATGTTTAACGTAGCCTATGTAGCAGTGGGTTCTATCACAAAAAGGTATTACTGTTCAAGTGCAAGGTGACAAATTAAAGAGTTAGTCCATTCACTATGATTTATTCATACACGGTAAATATATAATAATTACATAAGTTGACTTTACACGACAACTAACCGAAAACGACTGCCTTGTGCAGTTCGCGTTTTGTCGGGCTTACAAAAATAATAATAAACAAATAAATATTTTCAGACATCTAACACATAACGCCATCGAGTCCCAAATTAAGCAGAGCTAGTATTATGGGTACTAAACAACTGATATAAATATATAGTTTTTTTTTGTAAATACATACATGTCATACATAGAAAACACCCAAACTCCGAAACAAACATTTGTAGATCATACAAACATTTTATCCGACCCGGGAATCGAACCCGAGACCTCAAGAGCAACAGTCGCATACGCTAGCGCTGCGCCACAGAGGCAGTAAATAAAAAGAATCTACTGAGTTTACATCATTTCCCCCTTTTCTCTTTTTTTTACAAAAAAATCTTGAATCTAAAGTCTAAATTTAAACTTACTAAAATAATATTAGATCTGATACTATGAAACATGTTGTCTTATTAAACAAGATTGTACAATGTTCATAGTTAAGCAGTATACGTCCATGTTCGCTATATAATATCTTTGCAACATAAGCATATGTTGGTCGACACATCAATTAAATTGTACTGTACTTTTAATAAATATTTACGTTTTATAACTTTCAATAAATTAGTGTTAAATAACCATAGGTGTACTTTGCAAATATATAGTAGTTGTAAAAATTCAAAAATGTAAACATAATGGATAAGTTTATATAAAATTATGTATACTTTATTACCACATTTTGTGAAAAAAAACCTTATATTCCAACACTTTTTTACAACAAATAAACAAAACTTATCTATAAGTGTTACATTCTTTTTCAACAATAGAAAAAAAAACTTCACAGTATTACATTACAGAAAATGCATAAATATACACAGAAAATATACAACCAGGCAGATAATATACTCACATTTTTCTTTTTATCTAAGAAAAACAACTTATTAGGTGTGCGTCCTTTGACCTTGAATATGCGTTGTTCCAACTCCTGCATCCTCGATCGTCCAAATCCGCGTCGGTTACTTTAACCGCGTCCATGAATGGATTCTCGATGAACGATCGCATAATTTCCGAAATAATATCATTGCTATGAGATTAATTGGAACTTATCCTCGCGATGTCTTCACTAAAGTCGCGATGCTGGACGCTGTCACAAAATTATTGTTGCGTCCTGTGTAGCCCTGTCCGCGCATGCAGACGAAAAGAGAGCTGCTTCGGTGTATTTCCTTAAAACGTCCGAGGTCACCAATGTAATGTGCCTTCCTCGGTAAGGCAGTTCAAACACATACATATTATAACACGACCGTTGACCGAGAACGACTCGTGTTACACACGGTAATTATATGAAAGTTGTCATGACACGACAGTGGATCGAGAACGACTTTACACGACAATTAACCGAGAATAACTGCCTTGTGCCGCTGGTGTTCTGTCAGGCTTATATAAATCTTCTGTCTTTGCTAATGCATACATGTGTCCCTACACGGTTACAAAATGGTTTCATAGAAAAAGAAAAAAGAGGCAGAAAAAGTTTTCAGCCTAACTTCAAGATAGTCTTACACTATCTATAAATATATTATAGAAGAATCTTTAAAAAACGACATAGTTTTAAAGTCTAATTCATAAATAATAAATAAATAATTGGAAATCAAATTACAAGCGTTTCTTTTATAAAAGATTTTCTTTTGCACATTGACAATCGTGCCTTTCATTTTGAATAAACTGCTTATAACTTTTAATGTTGTTTAATAAAAACGTAACACCAATATCTCGAGATTTTTCGTGGGAGAGCCACGCTTCGGAGTGATACCACGGCTACAGAAAACTGGTTTTAAGCATCGCTTGCTCTATATTTCACTGAGTGCATGAGGATACCGTAGGCCCACACCACTCCATCCTCTCGCCATCCCCCAAAGGCCCGACAGGCAGACAGGCAACGTGCTTGTTACGCCTCTGGTATTGCGATACGTCTGCTAATTTGCAACATAAAAAATTTGATATTATATTGTCTAGTGCTTGTGCTATGGTAATTCAGCTGCTGATACCATACATTTTATAGATTCATATACACAATCAATGATCGTTGTCGTTCACACTTCACACTTGGGTTAAAATCTAATTCAAAGGCTCTGGCTTAGAAATTAGGATCGCTAACCGATCAACAGGCCAATCAAAGCCACTATGCCAAATATGTTATGTATGTTAAGGTATTAAATAAACATACTTGAACACAAACTTTATTCATTTAATGGTAATCCCTAACTAGTTTACTGATAAAAAAAACTCCGTTTACCGTGAGAGAGACACGCTTCGGCATGCATGGGTTGGGTCGGCTCGACCGGAGTGATACCACGACTTCACAGAAAACCGGTGTGAAACAGCACCTGCACTGTGTTTCACCGAGTAAGGATACTGGAGGCCCATAATCCAACCCTTCCCCTCATCCCCCTCCCCATCCCTCAAGGCCGGCAACGCACCTGTGACATCTCTGGTGTTACGGGTGTCCATGGGCGGCGGTAATCACTTACCATCAGGCGATACGTCTGCTCGTTTGCCCCCTATTCCATAAAAAATCTCGTTTGAACGAAGGAAATTGCGTGCTTTCTTTCCTCAGATACGTTGGTATGATTTTGCTTGAGAAATACCCCATCTATAATTTTCGTCGTCTACTTATCGCGCTCGTAAATCACTTGAGTTGGGCTGTAAAAAAGTATATCCACTTAATTTCTCCAGCAGATATAGCTTACTACTTTTCAGAGATTTACGGCTAATAAAATAACTTTCGTCTCTAGATATACATTTTTATGATATTAGTGTATGAACTTTTATTTGCTATTGATACTTTTATCATGGCAAATAATGTTGTTTGCCCGAATACTTAATTAAGATACCTGTGCCCGTGTAATATATATGACCTTGCTTGTGTATCTTTTACTAAGTAAGTTTCCTATATTGAATCTATTCCTCCATTGTGAGGAAATAAAAGATACAAAAATAAAAGACACGGCAATCGAACTTCAAGAGGCATATATCGTGGCAATATGATTACTTTTACATGTTGGCGATATTTAAATTAAAAATTTTGACAATTTAGGTCTCTGTTATCCTCATTCACTCGGTGATACACAGCGCAAGCGCTGTTTCTCAACGGTTTCCTATGAAGCCGGGGTATCACTCTGGTCAAGCCCGCTCATTCGTGCTGAAGTATGGCTCTTCCACGGTAATACCTTTTCGGGCATTTCTGAAATATTAACTCTAGGTGCGCGATCTCAAAATATCATTCCTATGGAGAAGAAAGGACAAGAAACTTCATAAGTTACTCTTTCAAAAATATTTTCTTGTATAATTTACAATTAAACTACATATTCAACTGCCTCGGTGCGCAGTAGTAGTTTATGCGGCTGCTATGCTTGAGGTCAATAGTTTAATTCCCGGGTCGGACCAAATGTTTCTATGATCACCAAATAATATATTTGTGTGTTTTCTATGTATCACAAAAAAATATACATGTATTTCTATCAGTTGTCTAGTACACTCTCTAGTACTCGTATTACAAGCCCTGCTTAATTTGAGAATAGATTGTGTGTTAGATGTCCAAACGTATATTTATATTATTTGTTTATGGCTCCAGTTAATTTTTGAAGATAATGCAGGAAATTTAACCGTATTTAAGTTTAAATTCAGAGAGAAAAGATAAAATCATTTTATTTTTAGCCTTCAGAGCATACATTTTTTTGTGCTATTTCTACACTGAGTAATCTCTCTAGTACCATTAAAAGGCTTTGTAATATCGGTTGGGGAGCAATATCTACATTTCAGGCACGCTCCTATCTAATCTAATAATACGTAGTTAAAATATTTTCCAGTAAATAAGTTATGACTGAAATCGTTCATAAATGCAATGGAGGACTTGATCAAGACGCTAAACTGGAAAGGACGTGGCCTAAATATCAATGGTGAATACATCTCTCACTTATGATATGCGGACGATTTCAGGACTAACAAAAAAATTCACCCGTGCGCATGATGAACTTCAGTAAAACCAAGATCATGTTCATTGAACATGTACTATCCAAACCGGTCGCGGTACACGGTGCCATTCTTGAAGTTGTTCAACAAGATGTGTACCTCGTTCAGACTTCGCAGTTAGGTAGAAACAAATTCGAGGTGAACAGGAGAATTCAGCTGGGTTGGGCAGTGTTTGGGAAACTTTGTCGGGTCTTTCATCGTCGATCCCATAGTGCCCAAAGACTTCAATCAGTGCGTACTACCCGGCATGATATACGGAGCCGAAACGTGGACGCTCATGGCACGGCTGGTCCACAAATTCAAAGTTGCTCAGCGTGCTATGGAGAGGGCTATGTTATGCGTTTCTCTGAGGCATCGCATCTGAAAAGGGGCGATACAGATTTTTTTTATATGTGCGTGAAATTCTGAATGTTTTGTTTAATTGCTATGCGTGCGTTCGTAGCGGCACGTGATTTTTTTGTATGTGTCTAAAATGAGTTTGGGAAGATTGCCCCACGCAAAAAATTACAGACTGTTTTGCATTGGGAAAATATGTATGTATGTTTCTCGATGGAATTATCTGCATAACCGTAAAAAACCGGCTAAGTGCGAGTAGAACTCGCGCACCGAGGGTTCAAACCTGTAGGTATATTATGTGATGTAACAAAATTTTACGCTTTTCGCATTTTTCCTTTATCTGTGCTATAATACATTGCTTCGTACCAAATTTCAATATTCTGAGTTCACGGAAAGTATTCTAAGTAGTAGAAGTTTGTTTGATTCCCTTACGAGTGTCGAAAATTAGTAGCATAAACGGCTTCTGCGCTAACGTAATTAAAAGATACACTTTTAATTACGTTAGCGCAGAATCAAACAAAAAGAGAAAATCAAACTTCTGCGCTAACGTAATTAAAAGATACACTTTTAATTACGTTAGCGCAGAAGTTTGATTTTTTCATAGTCAATAGACTCGAGTATTTAATATGAATTCGCGTGAGACCTCCATGCGTTCCTGAGAAAAAGGGTCTTGCTAGACAGACAGACGCACAACAAATTGGTTGAGGAGTTTTGTTTTTTTCCATTCGAGGTACGGAATCCTACAACTCTCAAAATTTGTTCTTGTAATCGCTATTTTTCTAAAAAAAATCTTTTATCTAAGTTATACTTAAACACACTTATTTAAGTTTAAGTATCGGTTCTGTGTTAGATATATGACGTTAAAAAGAAAAAAAAATATAAAAAACGTCCTTTTTCATATCTAAGTTCCCCAACATACTTGTATATTACTTGTCCACGGGTATCGCTGTCACAAATCATTAAGTGACTCGCGTACTCGTTTGGTCCTATCGTAAAAGAAAATGAAGAATCGATCCCATTAAAGCCTTTTACAGAAACCTCACAATAAAAAGTCGTACAAAAATTGGACTGTTTTATTTCCATCAGTCAGTAAGTTTCTATAAATATATCATTTTGTGCATAAAATATTGGTCGGGCTCCGTCCTAAACGACGTCGTCCAAATCGGATGCCATCGATCAAAGAAATCACATCTCATCTATAATGTACCACAGAGTACCCGTTACAGTTAAATCATTGTGAAAACATACAGGAATAGTGAGAATTTGTCTATGGAAGTAAAGACCACTTCATTCTTTAATACAGGGAACAGTTAAAATTCAGTCATTATATTTAAAAAAAATTACATTATCATAAAAAGTTTAATGCAATACTTTTATTTATCTGTGTCAAACAAAACCGTCCCGTTCCGTTTTCAAACTTTTGTTGTTATGAGTAATGATAATCGGTCTTTTTATTATTTTGCCTTTATCTTATGTGGGCAATAAATATGTATTTTTAGCATTGATGTTTCCTTTCTGATCTAATAATTGACAAAACATAACGAGTAACGAATTATTTAAAATAAAAACAATCTGACTGCTAAATTCATTGAAGAACTGAAAAGATGCAAAATACTAATATACAAAATAATAAAATACTAATATATAATATAAAATACTAATATACATTTTTTTTTTATTTTGATGTACCCAGTGTCACTCACTAATAAGACGAATCTACACCACTCACACATACACTTGAAAAACATAATCCTCCTTCTTCCGCAGTCGGGTAAATAACACTTCAAAAAATAAATATTTAAAAGTATTTTTTATAGTCTGTCGGTTGAGAACAATACCTGTCTTCTCTTTATTTCACCGTATGTTTCCTGCTGATCTGTCTTTCATTTCGGGGTGCGACAGGTTGCTTTAAATAATAAATTCAATAGGACGATATATTGTAATTTTATTTTCCCTGTACACGCTATGAGGCAGTATTGTCACGAATATTACAACATCATAATCAGGATAATGGCTACGGTAAATATGTTAAAAATTAACATAACACTTCAATTTGCATATGAAATGTAGTTTGATAAGGGTGTATTCTTAGTTAAATGCGTGAAAATGGCTTTGAACGGAATTAAAGTAGATGAAAAAATGATGCTTGGTGTTGAGTTAAGGTGTCGTGAATAATATTTATTTTTAGTAAAAGTGTTACTATATTATTATTTTTTATCGTTATTACTTGTTGGTTGGAACGTAAAACTAAGTGTCTGCATATTTAATAATCGGCCAATATCTACAAGATTTCTAAGAGACTCTTATCCTACGGCATATTACAAATTAGTATTTCTTGATATTCCTACATACCACATTGTCACTAATCCCAAAAAAGTGATATTCTAAAAACTCAACAGAATTTTTTTATTTTCTCTTTTTACAGAAGGGCACCCACACTAGAAATTTACCCTCTGTTTTGGGAGACTTTACAAACATGTATATAATGGACATAAAGGATATCTAGACTCGGAGCAATAATTAATAAATTATACAAAATGTTTACACATGTGGGCAACGAACCTTCAACACTTAGTGCAGAACTAAGAGGAAAAGCGATTGCTTAAACCACTACGCCAACCGTGCAGTCAAAGATGTAATTTTATTTTACAAAATTTACATAAAAATAACCTGTTTATATATCACGTTTTGAAATGTTGAGATTTAACTTTAATTTGAGATGTGAATTAACTGATTAAACAGTGTACACCAATCTTACGAAGTCGGTCAAAATGTTATCCTAACTTAAAGCCTTACTTGTGCATAACTAACATGAAAGCCGTTTAACTACTTTTATTAGGTCATCGACAAGTTTATGCATAAGTTCTAAAGCTTTGAGGCTAAGTCTGCCTGTTTCACCTCACACCCCTTCAACTTAAGCGATGTCTTGCACAGTGACAGGGCTTTGGATACAGACAAACGTCTATCCCACTTAGTCTGATAATGGAAGTTGGGGCTAAGTTAATTTTTGTTCTTTTAGTATTGTTTTTTAATTTGAATTTTTATGAAAGAATATTATGTTTAGAAATACTTTTTTTATTATTCCCTTATTTTTAATTTTTAAATTGTTCATTTAGGTCACAATGATTCTCGAGAAAATCTCTCTCAATCAATAAATATATAGTAGGGCAAAATAAGAAATACCTAAATCGCATTTCCCCCCATCCCTATTTAGAAGGAAGCATAAGATTATATTTTCATTGAAGGTATCGTAACCGTGTCGTACTTTTACGACATTGACACACAGTTTTTGTTGTGTAGCGGGACTTACCCGCTATACAACAAAAACTGTGTGTCAAAGTCGTAAAAGTCTAAAAACAACTTATTATTATTGTTTCTAGATATGAACTTTAAACCTAACTTTGAACAAGCCTTGTACCTATATTATAAATTCGACAGTAACCCTGTCCGTCTGTCCCGCTGTCACGATTTCAATGAAATTTGGCATGGTAGTATTAGTAGTAACAAATTCTAGTGAATTTAAGTTTAATGATGACAACAAGAGAATCACCACCAATATCTAATATCCAGAAGTCTAGATATTATTGTGTTACTCTAATCATAAACTATTACAAACAAAATTGTACCGATTGATGCACTTAAACAATTTGTATTTTAATATTTAACTTTGAATATTATGTAGGTATAACAAGAAAGTTATGTAGTTCACAGCCTCCATTACCTTCACAGTTGAAGACACACGACCTCCAAATATGTTTTCTTGTTCATTAGTTTTATACTCATCGGTTATCTGGATCTTTTACTCTATACAAGAACAGAGAACCTCTTCTCCATTTGTTCTTGTAATCATACTTTAATCGACTGCTGAGACATAATATATTTTTTGGTTTTTAGTCAACATTTAATCGTAGATAAAAATAAAAATAGTTTTTTAATATAAACTGTTATCCTGCATAAACATTATATTACAAACAAATGGTAATGACCCAAATAAAACACTGACAACTATTATTACTTTACTAACTTTGATAAAATACCGGAAGGGCTAATCAATAAACTAAATTTTCAAATAACCTTAAGACGCTTCTGAATTTTATGTGGATCCTATATATATAGGAACGTGCATTTTAGGCACGTAATACTGCCGTCTCTGCGCCTAATCTCCCACGTCGGTTACCATCGGATTATGAGTGAGGGAACAGAGATTGTACCTGTTTTTGCGCACACACTTATTCACTGTAATAATACCTACTGAATAGTTGGCTGGTCTCCTCTGAGGATTGCCGCAGTGGTTAGAAGAACATCATCATCATTATATATATGTTACTAAAATCTACTAGGATATTTTGCTGTAAGTTATTCAGCCAGTAAGGCAAACACTACATACTATATAAAATAAACCAAGAAACAATGTTACGGCTAAACTATAAGCTCAAAAGAAAAGCAAAATCAACTGCCTAAATTTCAGCTCCAGGATTGAAAAGCCTCATATTTCACGACACAAGTCATTAACGTCAAAAGCAAGATGGTCGTTCTATAAAATATGTTATTATAATGCCGTACGGGGGCCTCTTATATAAAGTACGGTCACTTTACATATCATAGGGCATTTTAACTGCAGATTCAGAAGCAAATGAGGGAGTAGAATCAATATTGAGTATAAGATGATAAAATGACAGTGGGTCAGGAGGGCAATCGATTATGGAAATAGTAAGCGCTTTTTAAGATCTATACAAAACAGAAACCTTGGGAACTGCTCAATTTTAGCGATTTTTGCCGCATACTGTAAGGTTTTCGTTCTTGATTGACTATGAACTCTGCTGGTCTCAGTGAGCTTGATGTTAGTAAATACATAAAATTGTTTATTAGTAATTTCGATTAATATTATTGTTTCTCTTTTTTTTCTGTATGTATAATTAAGAGAGGGAATCATCTTAACCTCCATATTACAAGATTTTACTTTGTAAGGCGCTCATAGCCCAGCTACACTCGTTGATTAGAAACAATCACCGAGGGTAAGCAATGACTGCGCGGTCAGTACCACCTGAATGGGTGACCGCTGGTGGCATGTTACCAAGAGTGTCTCCGTGATTCGAAGCTCACGTTAAGCAGTTGATCCCGGTTGTTATCATATGATAACAGTCGTGAAGCTTATTTGGAGGCCTTTGGGCGGCTTGAAAACATCCAACGGTAAGATTACGTAGCCACAAAGTTGTCTTGCCAGTCCCCAGCCCGTATTTGGCCAGCGTGGGGACGTATAGCCTTAACCCTCTCCTGAGAGGACACCCGAACCCAGCAGTGGGACATTCTGGGTTGTTGATGATTGATGACTTAGTAAGAATGCCAAGAAACACGAATGTGTAATTTTTGCAGTGCCAATAAACATTTTTAATTTTGATTTTGAAAAGCAATCATGTTAGGTTATCAGATCTTACAAGAGAGATTCACGTTTTCAGATATTATTTTTTTTGTTTCACCAAATTGTGATAGTTGTGACTCAAACTATAATATTGTTTCTTTTTTTTATTTACTAGGAGAATATACTTTGTTCTTAAGAAAAATTGTCTGAACTTTATAAGAGACGGAGATTTGAGTTTGTTTCGTTCTTTCTTCTCAGGGCTAGTCAAGTTAAGAAAAGCCGAAATCATCTGTTCAAAAAAAATAACAGGCAAAAGTTGCATGCATTTTATTGTTTTTTAACAAAAATGATTCTTCTTGATAAAATATTCTGATAGTAATAAAAATCTAATCGTATGAAATAAATAAACATACAACATGATAATATTTACTCCAATTGAAAGGTTTGTTTTCAAAAGTGCTACTTGAACTTGATATAATAAGAATGGCGTCAATATACTCAATGTACTATACATATTCTTGACGGTTTGAAGGTTCCAATGTTGTACTAAAGTGACATGAATGAGTAGTTGTGTACCTAAAGGTATGTATTTATTTATAATTTACTTTCCTCTTCTATGACAAGAATTTGGTTCAACAAACCTGACTAAAGTTGGTTTTAGTAAATTGAAAACTCTAACGGCCAGTTTCACCACGATAAATAGAGTTTCTTATGTTTATTTTATCTGCCTGATTCGGTTTGACAATTCAAAGACGAACTTTCAGATATAAGTAAAGCAATATTTCATCACATCAGCATTTCTTTTTTGAGTTAAATTATGTATAACCTAGATAATTTTTAAAAACTTTGTTAGAAACGGGTGAAACTGGGATTAACTCTATTATGACGGTAGTTTTGCATGCAGTTTTTATGCTATCTGAAGATAATGAATAACTTATAGGTAATTGACCTACAGAAGTTTGTAATATAGTATCATTTACAATAATGATTCAAAACTCTTTTCTTGAGATAGGTTACAGCCACGGCGTGGCTTCAAATTTCGACTGCCTTCAGACCTTACTACCAGTACTAGGTAATATCTACAACTGTTTTCGGACTTGTTAGAGCTCCAACTACCCGTAACCATTTAAACAGATGTTTGTATGACTTTGGAGACCGGTGAGAATGGTTACCCAAATGTGAACTAGATAGATTTTTAGGTAGACTGATCTGATATTTGGTACATTTTAGGTAAACAGTCTTTGAATATTTAATTTTGAAAAGCGCTGATCAATTCTGTTATTACTTAGCCGCGAGCCTTTCAGACATAATATATTATAACATAAGTACAATTTACAAGTCTTAGATGATCTAGAAAACATTTAATTGTTTACCAACAGGGTTTAATTAAACTTTGACATAAATATATGAAATTATGAGTGAAATTGGGCAAGACAGCCAGGATTAAAAAGAGTGTTCGAAAATTAACTACTAGTTTTTGATTAATAAAGAAACTGAACTCGAATATGAAATGCATAAAATTATGGATTAATTCTATTTTGATTAAAAATATTCTATTCAGAGTCGATAACTACTGCTGTAGTTAATAAATAACTAATATAAAATAAGTCAGTGTGAAATTATTTAAAGACATTAATTTTAGAATAGCTTTGAGTTAAAATTTAATGTATCAAAAGTATTTTAAAGATGGCTTATAATATTTTAATGACCATGTTTTAAGGGATTAAGAAAACAGAGTGTTATTATTCCTATTCATTCCTCAGGTGGTGGTAAGAGTCTTGTAATAGAGCAAACCGAGCAAGGTAACAGTTTCTGAGACGAGGCTCACAAAACAGAGCGGTAGACGTCTTTAAAAGGAAGATGATTGGCTCTAAAATTCTTACACCGTCGTCGTCTTTCTGTTCAGATGCTTAAATAGCTTGAATAGTGCTTGTAACTGTTAAGTAAGAGCTTGTTGGCTTAATTGGCGTCCATGATAAATAATTGTTTAAGGACTATTTATTCCGTATAATATTGGCATAATTTTATAATAGTTCACTGCAGAAGAAGCTGACTCACACATATTACAAGCTTACAGATATAACACAGCTTACAAGATTTTTGACAACTTAGTCAGTAAAATTGATTAGAATGATATCTTTCACTTATAAAAATACTGTATTTATTGTATTAAGGATACTTACTTTATCTGTAGAGTGTTTCGTAAAAAAATGTTTACAAGCTTAGCGTACTTCATATTCTCTATGTGTAGTCTAGATTGTAACAGTATAAATGAAAGATAAAAGTACCTTTTACTTTCCAAGTACCACTGAGCATCTTCCACCATTGACGTAAAATATGTATTCTCAAATTAGAATTACAATACTGAGGAACACATTTTACTCAAGATATTATAATAAATATCACGCTCCGTCAAATAAAAATATCAGTGTTCGTGAACGTTTATGGCACGGAAACTTTGTCCAAGTTTGTTTAATATTCCGTCTACGTAAGTATGAAACGATGATGGTTCGCTTCCAGTCCGTAATCTCTAAAAATCAGAGGTCACTCGTTCGTATCAACATTACCTTTGTAATCGCTGAAGTGGCCAATTTTTATATTACTTTTTTAGTTACTTTTTTCGGGCATTTTTAACAACTTTAGTTCGGAAGATTTTTAACTCTGGTATCCTATAATACTTACTTTCAACATTAAAAATTAGAAACTTTCATTCAAGTGTTCAAAAGTTATTTCTTCGTCCGCTGGTTTGGTTGTGTAAGCTAAATACCTACGTTTGGCTTATAACATAAGAGCTCCAGCTTACTGAATTTCAAATTGCCACGCAAATTTCAGCACGAACGGGCCTGCTTGATCAGGCCGGTACCAACCTCGCACAGATATTCAACGCAAAATGATAGCGTTCGTACAATTGTGTTTCGATAGTGAATGCGAGATCAAGTCACCATGCTGCGTTTAATGAATGTAACAGCTGTGACGCCGGCGGCATTTATCACATATTAGCAATACATTTTTTAGTAGTGATTGTAAGTAACAATCGGTGATATCATGCTACACTCATTTAACTTCCGTGAAGTTCCATCAAGATCAGTCAAAGGTCAATTTCAGAGATAAGCCGAAACAAAGACAGGCAAAAAAAATGATCTGAATACCTTTTATTATACTTTCATATGCATTCATATGCATTCGATTTTCACGACTGTTATCGTATCATAACAACCGAGACCAACTGCTTAACGTGACCTCCGAATCACGGAGACGCTCATGGTAACATGCCACCAGCGGTCACCCATCCAGGTACTGACCGCGCCGTCGTCGCTTACTCTCGGTGATTGTTTCTAATCACCGAGTGCAACTGGGCTATGAGCGCCCATATAACAATCGTAAAGCTTAGTTGGAGGCCTTCGGAAGGCTTAAAAACATCCTACGGCAATATACGTAGCCACAACGTATTCTTGCCAGTCCCCAATCCGCACTTGGCCAGCATGGGGACGTATAGCCTTAACGCTCTCCTGAGAGGAGACCCGAACCCAGCAGTGGGACATTGTGGGTTGTTGATGATGATTATGACTTCAATTTTAGTTATTTATATACGTATTTATGAGTATCCAGAAATGAACTGACATACATGACTGTACGGATGACGTAGTGGTTTAAGCCATCACCTCACCGTTTCTGAGCTGAGTGTTTTGGGTTCATACCAAATCTGAGATAACTTTGCGTGATCCACAATTGTTCTTATGAGTATTGGGTATTTAAAAGTAAAGTAACCTGAGGCACACGAATATTCATTGTGCAAGGTATCTTAAAAAAAAAAGAAAATACTAACAATATTTGTTTTGTCGGTTTATCTTTGAATTTTGGGAGACGTTGTTGTTTCAAAATTAACGACGAACCAACATCTAAGAGAAGACTTGACTTTACCATGACTACTTCGGGAAGAAAAAAAAGAATCTTATTTTTTTCCTATTATAAAAGAAAAATTGAAATCTTTAAAAATGACATTGACCTTTTATCATATTTTTCACTCCCATAACCTGATTTTTTTCAATATTTCAGTTCTATTGAAGTGAAACCTTTTAAGTCGCCTTGAACAGTTTTTAGGTGAATAGAAATCAATTTTTGGTAGGGAAAAAACCTTATTATGAGTTCGCGTCACCGAGTCACTGTCACCTTCACCGACATGCCGACGGCACAAAACTTCTTTAGACGCGTTGACCACTTTTTGGTAGGGGAAAATCTTATGAGTTCACGTCACCGCGTCACCGATATGATGATTTAAATTCAAACACTATAAAAACACAATTAATGAAGATTCCAAAATAGTAATAATAACCTGGAAAAAAAGTTAAACTTTTTTTCACATGCAAATAAATAAATCTAATAAAGCAACTAAATAACAACATTTACATTAAACACTGACGAAAACAAACAAATTAGCGTGGAGCACTGGCACACCGTCCGACTGGCCACTGGACACTGGCCGACCGTCACGCGTCACGCGACATGCGATACACAGACCAAAAATTGAGACTATGTAATAAAAGTTTCACTTTAACAAGTTGGGCACTTTAACAAGTTGGGTACAAAAAATGTGCCTAGTATTACTTAGCAGAGTCTAAACGACGGTCTTATTATAAAAAATATTAGTTCTTGCAGTGTTTCATTTTACGTGTAATTTCATGCGTTATTGACATTACGGTAATGTTTGAGTAGTTTACTAGTAGCATTATTACATGCACGACGTGGAATTAAAATGATCGGCTAATCTTGTCTTGCATATCTGATGATTTCATTCGCAGCATGAGTGATTTAATGACGAAGCTTGTCCAATATAGTAATGGGTTTTGTGTAGGTCCTTTCTTTAAGTTCAACCCCAATAAAAGAAGGCCAGGAGATTCAAGTCGCGCAAACGGGGTAAGTATAAAATAAGTCAAGTCGCCCGATTTTTAAATCAAGAGTATTTAGGGCGTCGGATCGGAGACCATTCTGGCTGCCTATAAAAATAAGAAAACAGAAATATTGAAAAAAAAAGAATAATTCTAGTGAAAAAAAATTGCTAGTATTTTTTTTTTTAAAACCTTGTATTGTATGTATTTTGAAGTATATCCATGTCAATCAACTATACACATGTACTTAATAATTTCTCATAATGTCGAATTGAATTAGTTTCTTTCTTTCTAAATAGATAAGACTTTATATGTAAACCAAGGTTTATAAACATTATTCATACAGATATTATAAATTCGAAAGTATCTCTATCTGTCTATCTGTTTGTTATACTTTCACGGCTAAGCAGTGCACCGATTTCAATGAAATTTTGCATAAATATACTTGGTTACTGGAGGAGGATATAGGCTATTTTATACGAAGATAACCAATATATAGGGCCTCCGGTATACTCACTCACTCGGTGAAATACAGCGCAAGCGCTGTTTCACATCGGTTTTTTGTGAGGACGAGGTATTACTCTGGTCGAGCCAGCATATTCATGCCGAAGCGTGGCTCTACCACAGTAACTTAGAACTATTTCCCAGCTTAAAACTATTTCTCCCTGTCAGTGTTTGGATCGATGGTTTTATTTTAGGCTGCTGCTCGTTACATAAAGGTACAAGTAATAAATAAGAGCCATACTTCCTAACGTTTTATGTACTATTTTTTTTGTTAATTCTGACGTAAGTATACTTCTATATTGTATCTATATAAAACATACTTTATTGTAATGTCTAGTAGCTATTCTAAGAATATGGTGTCATAGAAATAAATCAACCATGTGTAATGTGCTTACGGCAACATGTGTTGCAACAGTTTACATGGCAATCGACTTAAATGTGCCTCTTAGGAGAATTTCGAGCGCCTAACTTGTGAATTAGTTTGAGTTATATCAGGTTTGCAACAAAGCTTTCCGCGATACAGATAACATTTCCCCATTATAGATAATACACCAAGAGATGGCTCCTAGAAAAGTCATATTATTCAGTGAAAGAATTTCTGAATTGAAAAATGAGATTAAAACTTAAATTATGTAACATTTGATTGGCTTAATTATCTTGAATCTTTTACAATGTAGTATTAATTAGGTAACTATTTTTATTTATATGACACTTCAAACTTTTTGATTTTAATTAAAATTATTGACCACGAAATTTTATACAGTTAAAGTTGATTAATAGCTAAATATAGATTTTTTATACTTTCAATCAAAATAGATTTTCACATGCCACCAGTGGCTAAATAAACAATCTCTAAAGTTCACATTGTAAAAACACCTGTAAATGTACTCTATTTATGTGAAATAAATCATTTAATTTCATTTCTAATCATAATTATATGTACTAAATAGCTGCGTCTCGCAGTATTGCCAGCGAATTTAGTTGCTTTTAATTTTATTTTGCAAGATGGTTATCTTGCAAAGTAAATTTTTATATCAAATCACTCTTTATAACATCAGTTATCTGCTAGTAAAAGTCGATCCTATTGTTCCAGAGGTTAGACGAAACAAAAGACACAGAATATTTAGAAATATGATTCATCATCATCATCATCAGCCTATCGCAGTCCACTGTTGGACATAGGCATCTCCAAATTCACGCCACTTAGTTCGATCTATGGCTTCTCGTATCCAGCTCCTGCCAGCTGACTTGCGCAAATCATCGCTCCACCTGGCCTGTGGACGTTCTACACTACGTTTGCCGAGACGCGGCTTCCACTCAAGAACTCGTTTACCCCAAGTAGTTCTAAGTCAAAGAGTTCTAAGGGTGTTCTTTGTATTCGTTACATATATGTTTGTAAGGTCCCCGCGATACAGGATTTATTCCTAGAGTGAGAGTAGTCTTTAAAAAAAAGAAATTGTATTTAGTGGCAAGTTAATAAGTACTTAATTATGCTGCTGGCTACATTCTTCTCAGTTACTTACCTTTTTTCATAATTTAGTACGGATCTAGCTACAATAAACGTTTATTAATTGTGATCTGAA
Source organism: Hyphantria cunea (assembly GCA_003709505.1). NCBI lineage: Eukaryota > Metazoa > Arthropoda > Insecta > Lepidoptera > Erebidae > Hyphantria > Hyphantria cunea. The sequence continues at coordinate 1,558,499 of PKRV01001403.1, forward strand.
ACATGAGTAATATTTTTTTACTTTTCTAATTAATCATATCTTATTTATAATAAGGTTTAAAATTGTCTGAGATTTATTCTACTGAACTGATTTGCAACAGAGAGGTTTCATTGTGATTTGATTTGGGTAAATATTATTAATGTTAACTACGAGTGAGGTGGTCTTTTGTTCGTGGTACAATTATTGGGTTTCCTGGTTTGGTGATTGAGTCACGTCACTAAGGTCCTGTTCTGAGAAAAGGCATAACGTTGAACATTTAACTTGTATTTAAATTTTCGTATTTGTTATCAAACTCCTCCGAAAAGGCTAGAACGATTTTTATAAAATGTTGTGTGCACATCGAGTAGGTCTTAGAATCGGCTAACATCAATTTTTTATACCCCTAAATGGAGACCCACACCAAAATTTTAAATTTTATTTTTATGCCAAAGTACCGTTTGCCGAGTTAGCTAGTATAATAATAAATTTGTTTATTTTCTTTTTTAAATTTAAAGAACGTAATCTATACAAATAAATAAAATTGGAGTGTCTGTTTGTAATATTGAAAGAAACGGTTACAAAATAATTGTTTTTTTTTCAATTTTTGTCTGATTGTCTGTTTGTTCTGGTTTATCTCTGAAACAACTGGACCAATTTTGACGAGAATTTGCATGGCAGATAACTGATGATATAAGGAATAACTTAGGCTTTTTTTAGACTAGCTTTACTCCGCGGCAACATAACATATTAATAAGAATTCGAGTACATCTAACACTAAATTGCATCTAGTTTCAAACTAAGAAGCTTGTACAAGGAATAATAAATTGTCTGATGGCCTATGTACAGCAGTGGACGTCTTTCGACCAAGATGATGATGATAATTCTTTTACATTAATTTTTTTGTAAAATTCATATACAAAATAATAGAAGGAAGTGACTTTCAATATATTCAATATATCAAAAATATATTTAAAATGTTTTAGTGTTAAAGTTTAAGGTCTGAATTACCAATAAATAGCTCAGTAAATTGTATAGTATGGCCTCGGCTCGGGATTAAGCACAAACCTTTGAGCACATGCCTCTGGGAAATACTGGATTTGTAAAAGTCGTAGATGTATTTTAAATGTACTTGGCTGTAGAGGTTTCGCCACCTGCTATTAAAGTCACTAGAAATGGCAGGTGAACTTGCTTACAGGTTTGGTGCGAATTGAATTTTAAAGATTTTTTTAAATCATACTTTTATTACTTTTTACTAAAAAACCTTAAAGCTCTTGCATTTGATACCCATACTGGGTGGGTTATACAGAAATATGTACGCCGCCATTTCGTACCGGCGCCTATTTTGGATTAATATTAATATCGATTATAAACAATTGCATAGTCAAATTTCAGCCCAACCGGTTCAAATTTACTTTCAAGGTTTGATTACAGACAAACATCGGGATAGGTGAAACTAATTAAAATTTGTGATAATAACTTTTATCTCAAAATATGGAGGAATTGTAGAAAGGTAAGGATTGTAATGAAAACAAAATCATTACAAAAAAAGGAAAATTTTAAACAAACCCTTCTCGTCTGTAACAAAGCTGGTGTAGTATGCCAAAACTGCCTTTATCATCAGGACTTATATAGCGCCCGGAGGCCTCCGGCATCCTCACTTACTCGGTGAAACGCAGCGCAAGCTCCGGTTTTCTGTGAGGCCATGGTGTATCTCCAGTCGAGTATGCCCATTCATACTGAAGCATGGCTCTAATTATATAACTTACAAGATTCACAAGCATACTAATAATAATGGGTAAAACACTAATCTATTATTTCTTCCTAAAAAAGTTAATTATATAAACAACATCTCTAAGTCCAAAATACATAAATACATAAATATTCATATTTGGCCACCAATGTGTACGCACATACTTTTTAAAAAACAGAACTTTCTGACCAAGTCTGATAAAAAAGTCGAATAGTGGACGTCAACATTACAAGCAAATATAAGGTTTGAAAACGTATGTTACAACAAACAAAACTTTTGCCAAGTTTAATTTCTTTCCTTATCAAATACTACTTAACGAACTTTTGCTGAACTACTACCAAAACACCGATAACAGAAAAAAGAGGGTTACTTTATCTAAGAATACAACGTTAAAAGATAACGGCCAACCGTTTTTAATGTCGCAACGGGCATGTTGTGTCGGTGTTAACGCCTGGGTGCCTGTGCCCGGCTGTTCCGGTCTTTGCCCGGTAAAACTTTTATTTTTTATATACTACCCTATTCTATATCGCAACAAAAGTACTTTTTCATTATTAACTTGTCGATTTGTATGCTTTTGGAGTAGGATGGATCAATGCCAGGACTGGTCGTAACTTTTTTTTATGAGATACAATCGATTATGAGGCCGTTTTATATGTATCTACCCTTCTTTCAACCTAATGAATGTTAAATATAAGTATAGTATTTTATTATGTATATATTTGGTAACATATTTAATAGTACATCGGTAAAGAATGACATATGCCCTTCCTCAAGAATTAATATATCTTCATACCTCATTTCATTAAAATCGGTGTAGTGGTTAAGCCATGAAACTGTGACAGACTGATAGAGAGAGCTACTTTCTGATCAAAAAGACGTTTGCTCTTAATATATGCGATATAATTCACGATTGAATGTGTAAAAAAATGCACGATTGGTCTTGTGGTACAAACGGTCGCCACAGCGCCTCCTACTGCGTTGATTATTGTGGGTTCAAATTTCACATGGAACAAGACCTTGTGTGATCCTCAAATTTTTGTTTTGAATCTCGGAGTTCTTTGTGTCCGTCTCACGTATACGCCTGCCCGCGACAAAGAATATACACAAATTCCAAATACCGGGGATATCTTTAAAAAAACTTTCATAGATGGTAAATTAAGATAAAGACTACAGGAAGATGAAGAGATATCGTAAATCTCGAATTAGAATATTTGTGACTGCTGTATTTATCTGTCATCTGTACGCTACATAAAAAAGGAGCTCGAATAAGTACGGTTAACGTATAAACGTCCATTGAATGAAGAGACTATTAGGAACTGGACAAAATGAACGAGCTTTAAATATTCATCCGCAACGATATATCAAACCAAAGGAGGAAAAATCTAAACAATTTTATTTTCTACTTTATCGGATCCAATTTGGTAGCCACACATCAATTGTTATCTACCAACCAATCAATTACCTTCGACAAATCACAAATCGTTTGTCATTCATTTGAAAAACCGGTAGATAACAAAACTCACAAACAACTTAAAAACATTAATCAAATATTATAAAACGTTTCTTCGACGACTGACCCCCGTCCTGCAATAATAGTTTTATACGTGACTATTACGAAGACAAAATAAATAGTAAAAGTTTTAGTAGTACTTGTATATGTATGTTTCACCGTAGTGTCTAGACAACTGAACCGATTTTCATGAATGAGGTGTCAATAGGTTCGTAATAAAGGCCCGTGTGACAAAGTATTTATGAATTTTATCAAAAGTGGTATGTAGTCTGGTTTTAGTTATTTTCTTGATACAGTAATGGTTCAATTTAAATTTGTAATACATGATTATGTCATTTGTGTTATATCCTACTACTATTATAAACGCGAAAGATTGTATGGATGTTTGTTACTCTTTTACGTAAAAACTACTCAACAGGTTTGGGTGAAACTTTACAGTGATATAGCTTATATATCAGAATAACACATAGGCTGCTATTTGCCGCGATAACCGACATATACACGGGCGGAGTCGCGGGCATATACTAGTGTGGGTATAATTTATCGTTAATGTGTTTTCTTTAGTTTAGCGGTTGACGTATGTGAATGCCGATCAAAAGGTCTCGGGTGCGTAATTTGGGAACAGGCGGCAGTGTGTTAGATGGGTAAGGTTATTCTTAAAAAAAATCTAGTAGTTCCCCTAAAGAAACTGACAATGAACAGACAAGTACGGTATACGTCTATTAAACAGATGTGCAATTTTATCTGTACTTCGAATGTTACTCCGTGCATACTCGTTTTTGCACTGATATATTTTTGTTATTTGATATTATTTCAAACTCAAAAAAAATCTTAAATGATGCTTGAGAGATTGAATGCTAATATTATTTCTAACAAGCCTATTTATTTCATTTTAGAATTTCTTTACAACGTCACTATTATTTTGGACCATCGTACTAACCACCTTATTGACAAACTTTATTTAACGTCGAGCAACCCTTCTTTGTTATTTACAACTTAAAAGTTATAAATCTAAAGTCAAATAACGTTTATGAGTTATGGTGTAAGTATTTAACTGCACGCCGACCCAATAACGTTAAATAAATGATTGATTAAATGACGTAGAAAATATTTCCAGAAACTGAAATCAAACTAATGAAACCACAAACATATTGACTCTTTAAGCTACCAATTAAACTATAGTAATTATAAGAGAACCACAGCTCCAACCACAACACAGTTATTAGAAAAGTTTTTAATTATAAATACGTACTGTTAGTACTGAAGTTTTGTACTTGTATTGATATACGAAATTAAAACTAATTCGTTTCTACCATCGTATTTTTAAGGTAGTACAGCTACGCTGACATCAGCACAAATGGGCTGTTTTGACAGGGGCAATATTTCCCTCACATAGTGGGTCAATTCGTGCTGTCGTATTTCTATGATGAGTTTGAGACCGGAGTTTCAATAAGTCAAGTCAAGTCATAGTGTGGCGTATGACGGCGTGGCTTGAGAGGCGAAAATACAACAATGCAGTCATTGTTGTATTTTCTGCATTCGCAGTGAGTATGGTGACCACCACTCTTGGATTCTGCTCATGCTTCCCATCAGGCAGAGTTGAGTCACTTTGGCGGGCTTATACATAACAAACGCACAAATGCACAATGTGGTGAAAAATAAACACATATACAGAATCATTAAGGGCCCTAATCACCGAACATAAGGCTGGCACGTCATGTTGTGATAAATTACAACATGTTACCCATGTTTATCGATTATCGATTATAAAATGACACGTTTATAACAGCTTTATCAATGTGAGCAATTGATCGTATGTAGATGGTGTTTATTTCTATTCTTTTTTATTTTTACAGAAATACTTTCACCGTAGACAGGTTAAAAAATATGGAAATATTATGTTTGCTGTAGACAATTAGATGTTTTATAAAAGAAAATCCCTTTGTTCTAGTGCTTCGTGATACTGACTCATAAGCTGGACGTTGTTGGTTCGATCCCCACCCAGGGCAAATTATTATAATTAATCTAAAATATAATGTATATGTATTAGGAAATATGTAAGTTTCGTTGATGAAACCGGAGGCCCGATGATGCAGAAGCCTCACTAGGCCACCGTAGTGTGGGTAATCATGCTTTATTGTTGCATTGTCTGTATTCGCAATGAGCATGGTGACCTTCACTCTTGGATTCTGCTAAGGAAGTCATTTCCATCAGGCAGATTAGTCGTTTTGCCAGATCCATACATAAAAAAAGTTTATTAGAAGTATAGCCATCGTAATGCACATTCTATATCTAGTTTGGGACCAGACGTGTGTAGCTTGTGTAAAGTTAATTATTTAGAAAGAAATTACGTGGAAATAAATCGTAGGTACTAAATGTATATCTTATGAAACTGCAAGGGCTATCAAACGCTATTTATTATCATCTAATCGTAGAGTTTCAAACATAATATAATGTATTAAAAATATATCTTGTTATATTGTCATCTTTTCCAAATCCGGCAAATAATAAACGTTTTCTAGAGAACTCCCTAAGTTGTTACATGTTGATTGAAGCATCTTGTTCTTTCGCCAATAATCTAATAGGACATCAACTATTACTATTAATACCAACTACTAAGGAGTAATACGCAACCAACATTACTACGCTTGTTTCTTCTCTAATAATCGTAAAGACAAAATATGATATTTGAAAATAATCTAGGTCACAAAATAACACTTTCAAAGTTCGGTAGCCATCTACATTTACTCCCATATTCCACGATAGCCACAAAAATAACACAGCAATATTTTTTTACGATCATACCCAATCGTCATATTGGAATTTTGTGTTTACAATTTTATCAGAAAGTAAAGCAAGGCAATCAAACCGAAGTGAATCTGAATTCATTGGATATTATCTTGCAATCAGCTGAAATAAATACATGGCAAAATTGGTTGTTTTTCTTTTTTTATGGAAAAGGGCGGAAACGTGCACACGTATCGCCTGATGGTAAACGATTACCGGCGCTCATGGACAACTAGAACGCTAGATGCATTACAAGTGTATTGCTGGCCTTTATGGGATAGGAAGGGAGGGTCGGGGTTTAAGTCTCCGATATCCTCACGCACTCGGTGAGATACAACGCAAGCGTTGTTTCACGCCGGTTTTCTGTGAGACCGTGTAATCATCCCGGTCGAACCGACCCATTCGTGCCAAAGGATGGCTCTCTTACGAAAGGCAACTGATGTTTAGAATCAAAGATTTATCAAGTAGACAGGTGTGAAGGAGCTGACGGTTCTTTTGAGGAAAGGCGGAATAAAATAACGTAAATTAGTAGCTTTTAGAGTCAGTATATTTATTTATTTTTACGGTTCCGTACCCAAAGGGTAAAACGGGGCCCTAATACCTAAACCCCACTGTACATCTGTCTATCTGTCCATCTATCACTAGGATATGATAGTTAGACAGTTTAAATTTTCACAGATGATTTATTTCTGTTGCCACTTTAACAACAAGTACAAAAATAGAATTAAATAAACGTGATTTTTGAACAAGAGAAAACAGGGAGATGCTCGAAATATATAGAAAATGGTACGTAACCCTTCCTTAGCGAGTCTGATTTGCACTTGGACGATTTCATTTATTAGATTAATTCCAGTTTTTAAGCTATTATAAAAACTAAAACGTGGTATCAACTTCATTGAATCAATCATTTATTTAACGTTACTGGGTCGACGTAAAATTAAATACCTAGTACGTTGGTCTACTAAAGTTACAGTGACATGGTATTATAGTAAATCGTTCCTGAGTATAAAGTTTAATAGATTATTAACATTAGAACTCAACACATTTCGTGATTTTTGTTTCATGATTTGATATTATGTCTCTCTCTAGAATAGATTCTCTAGAGAAATGGATGTTTATCAAATCAAAAATTTTGCAGGTAGACACGACACGTGTCTTCACACGTGTCGTGTCTGATCCTTCGATCAGACAGTTCTTTTTAGGAAAGATGAATGAGAAAATATACCTATTTCAAATAACGTGCAGAGTTGCTCAGTGTAAATATTATAAATAGGGAAAACAACAATTCAAGGAAGACTTTATGTTGATTGTAAATAAAAAGACATCAATCAGTATTTCTCGACTATCGGAAAGTCAAAAGGAAGGGTAATAGTAATTCAATCTATGTATTTTTATAGATTTCACTGTAGCGCGAAAAACACTAAACTGATTATAATGATGATGATTGATGAATGATTATGATTTCTTTTTAAGTCTTGGGTAACACGGTTTTCACGTAAGAGAGTTACAAATTTTAAATCTCTTTCTTTATAAAATTGTTTAAAAGATCCAAAGAATTAGTTTTATATATTGGTTTAATTTCTAAAACATTTGTTCTATAGGAAAAATGTGAATAATGAAAAAAGTGTTTAACATATGAATGTCTGTACACAACAAACAACAAATAAAGTATTTGCAAGTTTGAAACTCGTAGAGAACACTATTACTGTTACCATAGTAGTCTAATAATGTAATACAATATTTTTTTAAAATTAGTTATAAGTTTTTATGACGTTAGTAGTGCTTACTTTTGAACTTTCGCGTTCATGATATAATAATTATTTTCACGGGAATTACAGCGATCACTTATTTAAAGGTATACCTCTGATTTGCCAGACGTTTCGAACAGGTTGCACTGGCCGTGGTCATAGGCTGACAGGTATGTAATACCTTTAAATAAGTGAACGCGTTAATTCTAATTAAAATAACTATTGCAAGATAATAGTGGTTAATATTAAACGAATAGAAAAACCTTTTCATATTAACACGAATATCTAATTTTCATGAAAAATTATAACAACCTTGTAAACAGAAGCCAAACACATTTTTTTAAACTAATTTTTGTTTGCTTATCAAAGTTAACGAAGTCCATAACTTTAGTCCGAGTAATTAAAAGTTACTTCAAAGGTCACAAAAGCTTTAGAGAGATATAAAAGCGTAATTATAATTATGTCTTTCCAAACAGTTATAATTTTACAAGCTTTTTGTGTGTGTTCTATAGAGCCATGTTAAAATAAATATTTAAACCATTTAAACCATTTATTTTTGCTACAACATAGCATAACATATAATCTAGGACAACAACACGTAACAATTGCATTGTGCAGCAAAGGTAACCAGCTCAGTTTACGCTGTACTGAAGCACAGCACTGGTTTTCAGCTGGCACCTGACATTTGCGCCAACAGTTACAGAGATAAACACAGAGGAAACACACACAGAACAAACGCAATACACCAACATAAGATTTAAGAACGTAAATTACAAACAAAAATAATCAAATAAGCACCGACATTAAAAGAAAATAACACAACAAAAATCAAAAAGAAAGAAAAAAAAACATATTAAGAAATCAGACATTCATATACACACAAAGTTTATGATTATAAAGACGGGCACGATAGACACACAGTTCTACTACAGTAGTTTTTGTTGAGCAAGGAATTTTGTATGTAAATGATTATTCAAGGTTATATAATATGTTGTTAATACATAAGTAACTTGGTTTAAAGTTAATGTAATTAATTCATTGTAAGTTCGGCAATACAAAATAGTCTTCTGATATATAAAAAAGACATTCCTCTTTCGACAGAAATTCTACTATACTAAGTAGGTACAGAAAGAAGTACATGATACCGTTCGCCATGAACTGCCAGAACTATCCAATCCATACCGTACGCTACCGGTATTTATAATGTACAAAAATAATATTATTGTTTAAATTATAATCATTATGTGTATGTTCATATTTCTGTCTATGTGTGTGAGTATGAATATGTGTATGTATATTAAATATTTTGTGAACTATGTATGTTTTCACTGACTACATAATAGCTATGTTACCTCTGTGAACCGACCTTATAAGATTTCTACACCATCCAAAGGTTGACTGAAAGAGAGTGGTCTAAGCATTAAGTCCGTTGATGTACAAACTTAGTTCATGACGTTTATTAATAAATATGTTAGCTTTGTGTGCAAACACTATATCACGCATGTAAAGTAGTTGTTTTGAGCCTTTCAAACATAGACTTGTAATGTATCATTACATAGCTTAAACTCCCCTTAGACAGACAGACAGACTTAAATTCGGTCTTAAAATATGAAAATACGGATCATTATAGATCCAAAGATAAGTGTGTACAACTACAGTAAAGACTTCATACACACAAACACATAAATGACGGAAACGTACGCAAAAGTCAATCAAGATATCAGTCAATCAAGAAGTCAACCAACATGTTACTTTTGCCCATCTCTTCATTTCTTCATTTGCCCTCTTTATCTTAAAGAAGCATGAACTTATCACAACTCATGATATGACTGTATATCGTATCATAAAAATTCTACCCACTTATCCTAATATAACTTACGACCACATGCAAAACAAATGGATAAACAAACACTTAATAATATCGTTGCATAATATAAGCTTCAAATAATTGAGTATCAAAACCCATTAGAGTTTAAACAATGCGGGCCGGGCTTATCGATGTTTGTTTTACATTGTCCCTCTGTTTTCCTCTACATCATTGAACATAATGATTTGTGACTGTCTGTTGTCAATTCTTTAGCAGTTTTTAACTTTAATATACACAACAAACGTAGGAATGCACAATTGGCCTAGTGGTTTAAGTGGTTGCCACGCGGCTAAATAACGTTCTGGGTGTTATTTGTGTCTGTTTCAAGTATGTTTATAATGTTCCCCGCTATGCAGGAATGTATATTCTTAAGGCTGGGGTCGTCTTTCTAAGAAAACAAAAAGGTGTACCTTTAAATAAATAAAAATATATATTATTATCTGAGCCACGCGGTATCACCCGTAAACAACAAGTGCGGTTAACGTTGTGGGGCAAAGCTAGTCTAAAAAAAAGAAGCAAAATTTACTTTTTATATCGTCAGCTATCTGCCACAAAAATACTGTCAATATCAGTCCAGTCATTCCAGGGATGCAGCAACAAACAGACAGACGGACAAAAATTGTAAAAATATTATTTTGGTATATGTACCGTGTAAACATACATGGACGTATGGCCTTAACCCTCTCCTGAGAGGAGACCCGAGCCCAGCAGTGGGACATTATGGGTTGTTGATTGATTGATGAAACATACATATGTATTTAGTAAAAAGCAATAATTTAAATGTTACAAACATACACTCCAATTTTATTTGTATAGATGTACAGACTTTCCCAACTTATTTTTGTATATTCAGTCTCTCGTAAGAAACGCAAGCAGTGGGGGATCACATCAGATCAACAGCCTTTTACCCTCTACTACTGGACAGAGATGGGAGATAGTTCTTGCGTTCCAAGGACGTTTTGAAACGCTGTCAAATAAATAGCATGTGAAATTCCGTATGAAGACTACCAAGAGCTCCTTGAACGACGACGCGAGCGGACCATAATTGTAAATCAGGATACAACATGTTTTGATACCATTGACTTTGAACGCCATATTTCAAGAACTAGACTCAAGCCCGTGTATAACTATACCTTTAGCTTAGTTGATCAACTACGTTGCGTGTTGGAAGACTGGCTAAATTTGGGCTCGAGTTCGTTCGTTAGGTAATATTCGCGACCATTACAGTCAACAAAGTTTGCCCTCATCAAGTACGTCGAAAAGGACATCATTGTCTGTATAAACATGTATGTATATAATATATTATGTTTAGTGTTGCGTTAGATATTTGGATAGGTGGCTTAGAGTGCTTTTCCTACTGGTGTATGCATAGATAATACAATTGAATTGTCTGTTTCTAATGTCCTAATAACAGTTTTTTACTGAATTGACCTGGATATTCATAGTTTACCGACACTAAAAGTAGTTTTTGGTGTTATTCTGTTTGTTGGTTCCGAGTAATATCCTGATGGAGTAACGCACAAATATTTGCGATTATATTTTCGGACATATTTCAGACATACAGCCATATTTAAAGGTAGTAGAGACACGCTGATTTCAACAAGAAACGTGCTGGCTCAATCGGGGCGGTACTTAACTCGCATGGAAGATCAACCTAAAATGATAGCATTTGTGTTGACGTGTTTCATAGCTGAGTGCGAGATCTAAGACTCAATGATGCATAGACATCAATAGACCGCCATAGTGTGGGTCACCATGATGCATTGCAATAACACAGCATTGTTTACATTCGCAATGAGTATGGTGAGCATAATTTTTTTTCTTTCTCTATACTCGGAGTAGATACACTGTGTCTGACCCATACATACAAAAGAATCTGATTCACAACGCCATCTTGTTTGATGTTACAAATATACTTTTTGAATATACTTTTACAGAGTATATTTTACACATAAAAAACATTAACTGCAACAAAATATTTGCAGAATGCGCTTCTATCCAGGAATCAAACCTGATATTATAGTAGATTATTTTCTTTTCTAGATGTTTTGCCAAGATATCTTTAAATGATTGTGTATGTAGCTTAGACACAAACGTAGCTATCAAAAAAATATATTTACACTAAAAACCGCTTAAAACAACAAAATATTAATTAAGCTCACATAACCGTGGTTACATTCCCAAATTTACAAAAGCGTACATGTGGCAACTACTTACCATGAAACGGTAACCGTACAGTATCAAGGGTAGAATCTCAACTCATTACATAAATAAACAGGCCGGAACAGCCTTTAAATAACTAACTGGATGGGGACTTACTTACACGACACAGTAACCTATTTTCAAACGTAACTTATAAAAGAGTATTATTTCTTCGGGCATTGATATATTTCAAGTTTGTTGTAGTAATCCGAGTTACTTGTTTCATGTATGTTATAACTTTTTTAACAGCATGATGTTAGATATAAAGTTTATATAAAAATGATTTCGTTCCATAAAATATATTGAAATAAATCTTCAGCTGAAAGACGTCAACTACTGAACAAAGACCTCTTCCAAGAACTTCCCAACAACCGACAACCGATCCTGTGCCAGTATGGTTTCTTAAGACCTTCACTAGGCAGCCAGACTACCTTGTATCTTGCCTTGCCTATCCAAGCTCCGATACGTTATAGCCACTACAGAACTTTTAGGCCCTATCGGCTGTCCTGTCTTGGCAATTTTGGCAAAGCACAACGTTGATAACCTTGGTTCGTCTACGAGAGAGCGGAATGAGGTATGAGGAGATCCCCATACCTCATCACGCAGGGAAACTACGAACATTGAACTTTCCAATACTCTACGACTGGCTGTGACTTTGAGCTTGAAAGTGATTCTTATAACGCTCATTGTGAGCGACCTCGTCTCGTAACTTAAGGTCATCAGTGGTAGGATACACTTTATTAAATAGAATTAAAGTATTTAATATATATTATATTATGTACTTAATACAAGTTATTGGATGATAGTTCACTTTTGTGTTCAAAAATGTACTAAGTGCAGCTACAGGGGCTTGTTAAGCCTCTGTAGTTGTTATATTATACTACTCTTGCTTGCGACTCCGCTCCATTCTGTATCTTGAACATTAAAGCTACTCATAAAGGACTCATAGTATAGCGTAATTTTGTTAGAGTAAACTTAGTATATGTGGTACTCTTAAATCACTGAATAAACTGGTTATTAAAATTTGAGAGGAATATTCTGTGTATAGAAAGGAATTAAAAAGAAATTAAAACATGAATACATATATTACGTATTTTTATTTCGCAAATTTTGCAATTTCAGTGTCCTTAATTTGTTAACTCCAACCCGTACCTTATTAATTAAATTTATGCAACGATAAAAAATAAATATGCGTAGAAATAAATTTATGTGAATTTTTCAATTGGTGATTACGTAATGAAAGCTTTTCATTAAATTATTTGTTTACAAGTCAGCTCCTTTCACTACCCCTGTATAATACGCTAAATAAGCAGAGGTGACCATATAGTACGTAAATCTGGTATATTCTTCAGAGAATATTACAAAAAAACAGATTGTTAAAATTTGTTATATGAAATACATATACGTTACATATTTTAATGCAAGAAGCGAATATAGAAACATATAAGTAATGATTAACATGAAATCTTAGTGTTAAAAGGAATACTTAAAATGACCAGACTCGAAATATTTCCTTTAACTCATTATTTTACCTCTTTATTTATTTATTTATTTATTAGAAAAAGTATTGTTGAATAAAGTTTCGAACGATAATAGTCGTGTACTTTTGTTACATAGCATTGTTAATTCTAATATCTATCTAATATGGCGACTTTCACATACAACATTAACTATTTCTATTTCCATACCATTCAACGAACTCACGCCGAAATATACAGTGGTTTTTTCCACATCGTCAAATAAAACATTACCTAATAGTATAAAATTGTATAAACCATGCATGGTGCAACTTGTCATAGTCAGAGTAAGTAATTAAATAAATTATTATTAAATTAATAAATAAATTATAATTTTAGTGTAAGATGTGTATGTAGGTGGCTTTATATGTTATTAATGATTTAAATATATTGAAGTACACCGCTGACTACCCAAAAGATCATTTTATAATATCCGTACAAAGGTTATCTGGAAGAGATTGCCGTGAACGAGAATATTGTAATACCTGATGTTAATTTCCGAATATGTTACTCTGTAAAAAACATTACTGTAGTGGTGTGCAATAAAGTTTAATGAATAAATAAATTAATATAAAAACAATGAGTTTAATATGAGCATATTACATGTCCGAAATGTTATTAATTTTATAAATAAATATTTCGAACATCTAACACACAACGCCATGTAGTCCCAAGCCAAGCAGAGCATGTGTTATGGGTACTAGACAACTAATATAAATACATATATCCTTTTTTTGTAAATACATACATATTGTGCATAGAAAACACCAAACCTTAAAAACAAATATTTGCAGATCATAAACCCCAGACCTCAAGCACAGCAGTCGCGTGCTCTGCCACTACGCTACCGAGGTAATCAATAATAATCTCATCTTCAAAAATCCTTCAAAAATTCAAACACATAGTAACCCTAGGGACTCAGAAATGTTTCGCGTCAATGTATGACGTGTATGTAATTACTTAGTGAGTTAAAGCAGAGTCATGCCTTGTCATTTCAGCCCGCGCCTCGCGCCTCGCTCGAAAGTGGACTCGTTTGTAGTATGAGTACTGAATACTGCTACACTAAGTGGGTTTTGTGCGATTTAATTTTATGTCATTAAGGCAATGGAAATAGAATACAACCTTGTTTAAAATAAATTTGGGTACTAAAATGATTAATGTAATCTCTTTAATGGTTCCTTTTTTTAGAAGTGTGGACACCTTAATGTGATACAAATTTACATTGATAGATTAAATTGATTTTACACTTAATTAAACTCTAACGATAAGTTGTATATTTATAGGATACTAGTTTTTTCATGCGACTATACCCCAATTATATCGCGAATATAGAGTTTATGCATATGTCCCAAAGAAATTAAAGTAAAAAACAGCATATGTGACAATACCTAAGTATTAAAAATATTGCCAAACTAGATATGTTACCCATTTGGAGGATATGAAATTACAAGATCCGGGTCTTTCCCACAGTAGAAGATCAGACTATTCATCAGATTTAATTTCATTAGCAATACCTAAAATATATTTTTTTTATCTGCATCTTCACAATGGCGTCATCGGATGTCTTAATAATAATAGGATATGAAACTCATAAACTGCAAGCTTTGTCGTCGTGTTTGTGTTGTGTTCTAAGCTTTCCCTGTACAAACCGCGGACATCCGATAGTACATATAAAATGCTCATCTTTTACGTCTTTGAGCAAGAAAAGACTCAGCTGAAGTTAAACTTGCCTCGGGCGAGGAACGAAACGACTTTTATCCTTAGTGATGTCTGAGTCTGTCGTTCTGGAGGGCCGTTATATGCTTTTGTACAACCGTTTAATGTATAGTTTTCAACAAACAATTATTAGGGATTAAATGGGAATGTTCTTTTAAGCGTTGATTTTGTTTCTTTTCCGTACAACCAACATACATGTAAAGAATGTTTACATAGTTTAGGAGTAAACAGAAAAGTTGTGTACATTCTATTATGTTTATCGATGAATATTAATAACTTCCCTAACCTAGGTAAGAGGCCAGAGAAATTATTAAAATAAAAAAAAAATAAAGAAAAATGCCAAAAAGTTGTCTGACCATTTTTTTCGAATATGGAGCATTTATCATGCCATTTTCAGAGTATTCCCGTTACTAATTCCGATTGTCTATAAAAGGAGAATTTAAAAAAAAAATAGTGAGCATATATACATTTTTTTACATAATTAGAATATTCAATAATAGATGATGTTTAATTGATTTTGATTTTACATAGAATTAAATTAGTAAATCGAAAGTCAAAGTAGGAGAAGTGATTTTTTCCTCGATTCACGCTATTAAAATGTGTAATTATTATAAATAAAAGCCTTATTAGAAGTAGTAGTTATTTTATTTAAAATAATTAACAATATTTTACACCTGTAGGATGACTACTAATGCCTAGATGATTCACGCAATTTCTTCTAGGTTTCTTTTCAATCCTATTCTACTTTTACTGGTCTAAGTATATGCTTTCTTATACACGCCAGCATTAAAAAACGTAAAAGTCACAAAAAAAATATAAATAATAAATGTTATACAAACCAGAACCTGATCAAAATGTAATGTAATTTAAGCACGAACTCAAAAGGTCGCCTAACAAAGTCTCAGGAAAAGGAATCCTCTATTTCCCTTTGTTATTTTAGTCGAATAATTTACTCAGCAGTTAGCATTTAGTCTTACAAAGAAAAATCATGAATAATTATTATATATTTTGAAACAACTGTTGGCTTGATAAGTTACTTAATAAAGTAATGTTTGTTTGTTTCACTTCTTACTTAATAAATATTCATAGTGTGTCTGCTTTGTGCTAGACTTTTCAATATGATATTGCATTCTGTGTGCCGTCTACTATATTCTGTAAATTAATAAAAAAATAAAATGAAATTGAATTAATTACAAGCCATGTACATTCAATATTGCTCCTCCTGGGTATATGTTATCGGTTATCTTTGTCCTACGACCGTCTTATGTCCTTTCTCAAGAATCAAAGCATATGTAAACCAAATCGTGCAGAGGTTTAGCCGCGAAAGCGCACTAGACAGAGATAGATACAAACATAATTACTTTAGAATTTGTAAGATTAGCATGAATAACTGTTATCAAACTAAATAATGGCGGTAGTTATCGAATGCTATTCGAAAATAAGAAAGAAAGCCTCGACATAATATATACAAATAGTGTCTATTACACACCAATATGCCATAGCAAACTCATAGTTCAGTATAAACATTCGGTTCCGTTCATTCAGACAAGTACATGTATTTCTAAATCATCATCATCATCAGCCTATCGCAGTTCACTGCTGGACATAGGCCTCTCCAATTTCACGCCAGTTAGTTCAATCTATGGCTTTTCGCATCCCGCTCCTGCCAGCCGTCTTGCGCAAATCATCAAATACATACATTTTATAGAATAAACACATATACAGAATAAAGGAAACGATCCTTCATGTTATAATTTAGCTCAATAATCACAATAACTTATCATTAGAAGAACAGGTCCATAGGGCGAAAACAAGAGTGAACTAATAAGGCTGCACGCTTTGCCTAGTGGTTTAAGCGGTCGCCATTCGCGCCGCCGTTAACAGCTGCGTCAAGTGTTTTGGGTTCTAATTCCAAATGGGACAACACTTCGTTTGATTCATAAATTGCTATTCTGAGTCTGGGTGTTCTTTGTGTACTTTACATGTACCTAGGGGTCACCGTGGACTTGTGTTTAAAAAAAATAAAAGAAAGATCTAGATAATCAAGTGATTACGTCACAGATTCCATTAAAAGTTTGAAATAGAGGCATTAAAAATGAATTCCCTCCTCATTTCCTTCGGGATTCGGAGCTTCCTAATGTAGCTATCTGATGTAAATAATTTAGTTGCCGGCCGTTGTGAGTGATTGAGGTTACTCTTACTGCTTTGATTTTTGCCATAAATCTATTTCAGGAAACCTCGATCAGATAATTGACTATTGTATTTGTTGATCTTTATCATCATCGATTTGTTTTTTTTATGGATTAGGGGGCAAACG
Organism: Hyphantria cunea; assembly: GCA_003709505.1. Lineage (NCBI taxonomy): Eukaryota > Metazoa > Arthropoda > Insecta > Lepidoptera > Erebidae > Hyphantria > Hyphantria cunea. Next base: position 1,575,892 of record PKRV01001403.1, read on the forward strand.
AGCAGGCGTATCGCCTCATGATGAGCGATTACCGTCGTCCATGGAAATCCGTAACACCAGAGACATCATAAGAGCATTTCCGACCTTTGGGGGATGGAGAGGAGGATGGGGGCAGAGGTTGAGAGATACTGGAGGCACATATCTGTGCCTCCAGTATCCTTTTTCATCCGGGAAAAGACAGCGCAAGCATTTTTCTGTGAGGTCGTAGGTCACTCTGGTCGAGACGGCCTATTATGCCGAAGTGTGACATTCCTACGTGTTGTTCTTAAACTTTAGCAGAGTACCAACTAATTTGTAAACGTGACATTATTTTGAAATATACTAACTAGGTTTAATTAGTTGCATTAACCATGATCAAAGGCGAAAATGTTGGCAAATGTTTAACTCCATGTTTATTTCAGAAGGAAGGTATAAACATATATACATTAGAGTTATATAATTTAAATAATGCATAACGTAATGTATAAAAAAAAATAGAAAAGAAAAATTATGGACCTTTAATCCGTTATGTTAATAGGTTTTACAAGACTTTTTTGAATTTGATAATTTTGTTTAGCTTAATACGATTACAAATTAAAACAGAAAACTATTAGTATTGTTGCATATAAGGATGTTTATCTGTGTCGAGTCTTGTTCTGAAATGATCTTTCTTCGTAACAGAATAAACACATTTATTTATCTCCTCGATAGCAATATACAGCTTTATGTAAACAATACAACCTGTATTAAGTATCTAAGTAAATCACTAAACGTAGTAACTGTCACAATATTGCAGCCATTTAATTCCAACATCGTAACTTAATTTGGTAAAACGCAGTGCACATTCACAAAGGCAATATCAAACGGATGTGGTTCAAATTAAAACGTTTTTAAATCTTTATTTTCATTTGATGTTCTATTTCGATAGATCCTTTCTATGACTACAAAACTGATCTTAACCAAACAAATTATTGTATGTATTCACTTTGGTTTGATAACGTAAACATTATATTACTATGTACTTAGTTGGTAGATGTGTATCTTTGCGACCTCGTTTATATCAAATGTCAGCGAAGATACGTCGGTGGCTTTCAAGAAAATTGGCGCGATGGACAGTATACTTGATATTGCGAACGATAACGTTATTTTTATCGCAATTTATTTGTGGGACGCAATTCTAAAACTGGTGTTGTTGACATATAATACTATAATGTGTTATAAGTTCTCATATTATACATAAAATTTTAGTTGAGTTGCGTGCTGAGCGAGCGTAATGGGCGAACATTACCGAAGCTAAAGTTATTACCATAAAGAAGTTTATCTTCACCAATGTGATATCAAAAAATGTTACTATTTATAATAACTAGCGATCCAGATCCAGATGATTTGAATATCACGACCGATCAAATATATACGGCAGCTTTATTTCGGACATCTAACACACAACGTCATCTAGTCCCAAACTAAGCAGAGCTTGTATTATGGGTATTTAACAACTGATATAAATACATATATATATATATATATATAAATTTTGTAAATACATACATATCATACATAGAAAACACCCAAACTCCGAAACAATCAGTTGTAGGTCATACAAACATTTGATGCGACCCGGGAATCGAATCCGTGACCTCAGGAACAGCAGTCGCATACGCTTCCGTTTTTATAGTTTTCATGTAGCCGTTTTCACATATTTTTGTTAAAGTTTAAGGTTTCTGCACTTCTATTACAAGTAAAAGTCTGCTGTTGTCTTATCTTTTGAACACAATTGTAAATGCAGAAAAATATAAACAAAATTAATCCACCAAACCGGATTCATATTTATATGTATGGTATGGTATTAATATGAATTCGGTTTAAATAATCTATTTCACGGCAAGTAGTTAAAACTAACCTACTTTCTGATAAAACTGCATTATCATCAGATAATTTTAAGTAACGTCATCGATTTTTTTCTGAACTAACTTCTTGCTATAATAATTAAAACATAGATACTGTTAGTCAACTTCTGTAAAATGTATATTTCTAAAATGTTCTTAGGTCTTGTTTTTGAACATTTCAAAGCTATTAACGTCTCAATCAGAAGCCGAAATCTGTGCCTACAATATAACGACAATATGCTACAGCAAAACGTGATGATTCAACTATAATAATTATAAACTAGTCGTTTATAATTATTAACCTCCACGGTTCTTTTTGACCTTTCACATCGTCTCGTAATAAATAATTAAAAAATATTTCTTATCTGTAAACAAATAGGCTCACACATCCTTGTTCTTATCAATTTGAAAGAAATAAATGACACTTATTCGTTATTTGTAGTATCTTGACGCCACTTTCAAGTTGTTATTGTTGTGTTTAGAGATAATATAAAAACAGAATATTCACTTCAATCTATATATAAAATGCATATTAAAAAGAAAGACAAAAGCAAAAAAAAAGACTAACAAAGATACCCAGGGATCAATGCACAGAACAAATCACTGGATCTAGAATCCTAAAATTTCGCATGTAGATTCTTTATATAGCGTAAGTGAGCATTAAAAAGGAATTTTAGAAATACCACCTCTAAGGGGGTAAAATAGGGGACTGAAATATCTACATCTATGTGAACGAAGCCGCGGGAAAAAGCCGATAATATTATTATTAACCGTGGCAGAGCCATGGTTTGGCGCATGGGGTAAAGAAATTATTTCGTCTGATGTCACGAATGAGTGAAGGTTATAAAGGCTGACCCCATATCCCATTGTGAGCCTGGCAAATGAGTCTTGGAAATTGGCAAAATACGTGTGTCTCTTCATAGCCACAGCTGTCATTTTTTGAAAATATTCTCACTTAATATTAGATGACACGTCTGTTCTTTTGCACCTATCATATACTATACCTATAATAATAAAATTCGCATTAGACATGAATCTTGTGTCACAATGGACTTTAAAACATACACGAAACAAACACAAAGCACACCCAGTCTTAGAGTATCCATTTGTGATTCCACCAATAAGCCTTACTTTATGTGGAGTTTTAACCCACAACTCTCAACGCAGAAGAAGTAGTGAGCGCTTAATCTATTATGCCATCGTTGCAGGATACTCGTTACTATACATTATATTTAAAAGTCAACTTGTTACAACTCTAACTTTTTTTCCAACTTTATATCAACCAAGTTAGGAACCAAAGATAACATAAAATTAAAATTTAAGAAAACCCCTATAAGCACTTAGTCGATGAATTATACACAAAAAATGCCTTACATCATTTTGGAAAAGAGCTGATACTCGTCCACAGCAAGACTGATAACAACCAAACATAGCTAAGAATCACCGCAAGAAAACTGGCTTTCAAATGAAAAAAACCAATAAGAAATTTATTTACTTTTTATTATAGTTAATTTTTATTATATTTAAATACAGATAACAGGTTGAAAAAATACAAAATACAATCTTAATAGTACAATACAGTTAACCTGCCACCCAATTACAACTGTACACAACTTTAACAGGAGACAGTGCTTCGTTTTGGTTTCAGGTTCAAAATTATGAGGAAAATAAAAAAAAATACAAAACTAAGATTAGATACACAGTTACAAACTAAATAGACGTAGGAAACTGAGCTGTGCATTAAAACTAAAGTCTTCTATAACGGAGGAGAAAGGACTTGAAAGCATTGAGGCTTTTGTGAAAGATATCAAATCGTGAGCAAACGGTATTATAGTTCCTGCACATTATATTAAGTGAGATTATACGAAAAATTATTATTGCTGGGAGGGATACTAAACAATTGCGGTATACGTACAGATCGTGTTGGTATTTTAATTACAATACGTTCTATGAGAATTCCATCAATTGGACCATCAAAATTTTTTTGTAAAGTGCACAAGATACGGTTTGAGAGTTAAGATGCTACACACATACACGCGCGCATACGCACACGAACACGCACACACGTGCATACATCTCGTGTGTGCGTGCGTGTGTGTGTGTGTCTGTATGTGTGTGTGTGTGGCATCTTAGCTCTCAACTCGTACCGAGTATGACACAGATATAGACATCGGCATCAAGCGTAAAACTTATATAACTATATTTTTTTAAGGATGAATCTGCTGGGTAGACTGAGAATTCCTTGCGTCTATTTATAAATCTATTTTCTGACTGCGGAATATAATAATAATAATAATAATAATACTAGCAACACCA